>BSBM01000179.1:6092500-6462500 GCA_027924585.1 Larix kaempferi | reverse complement strand
TCATTGCATGGTTTCGATCTTGAATGTCTTTGCAAATTTTGACAGTTTTTTCTTTCTCACTCCTTCCATCCAATATTCGCCATAATGTTTTAGTCACATTCTTTCCGATATGCATTGTATCAAATAGATGAGCAATTTGTAGGTGCTCATAGTAGGGCAACCTATTAAATTGTCTAGGATAACTTTTCATTCCTCGTGGAAGCCCATTAATGCCTTTATGATCACATGAACGACAATCATGAATAGTAGTTTATAAAGAAATTGCATAAATCGATGTCAATTACAGTAAACAACACACAATGAACACTCTAAGACAGAAAGGTAGGAAACGTGAGTGAATGGGTTTTTTTTGGCTCGCGAGACCAAAAGCGTGAAGCTAGGGTTTCTCCCGTTTGGCGTTTTTGGCTAGGCTGTTGTTGTTAGAAAAGCGCCCTATCATGCTGGGTCCCTAGCAGCTGGCTGGTGGGATGCCCCAAGATGGATCCCCTAACGGGATGTCTCACCCTGAGCAAGAGAAAAACACGGGCTCTGTAGACAGCAAGGAATTTGGGGGATCTCGGTGGCTAGCTCTGGGGGGTTGCCTACCCAAATCAATTTTGATTCCGGCGGTCAAAGTTCGGGCTGAGAAGGTGAGAGAACGAGTGGAGAAGTGGAAGGAAACAACCCTGACTGGTAAGTTCATTGGAATTTGGCCTAAAGAACGTGATCTTATTAGATGGATCAAGCAAACCTGGAATCCTAGAGGCCAATATGACCTTCATCTGGGTGCCAAGGGTTTCTTCACCATCATTTTTTTCAATTTGGAAGATCGGGATAGAGTGTTAGAAGGAGGGCCTTATTTCTTCTTTTCTGCTGGGTTATATCTCAGACCCTGGAAAGAGAGATTTAACTCGGATACAGAGGCAGTTAAGATGGCACCAGTATGGATTAGGATCTATGCTTTGCCATGTGAGTTCTGGGACCTGGAAATCCTTTAGGACATTGGTAATACCCTTGGGGAATTTGTAAAAGTGGCAGATTGAACCCGTCAGCTAAGATATACTGACTGTGCCTGGATCTGCGTTTACATGGATCTATCAAAGGAGCTACCTGAGGCAATCACTCTAAACTACGAAGATGAAGAATGGGTTCATATGTTGGACTATGAGCAACTTCCATTCAGGTGCAGATCTTGTCACGAATATGGGCATTCTAGCAGGAATTGTCCTCATGGATCTCCTATGGTTCCTACCCCGGTTGCAGATCCAAATGGGAGCAAGGACAAGGAAGGATTTACCCAGGTGAAGAGCAGAAGAAGATCTAAACCAGGGGAAGCACAGAAGAAAGGAAAAAATAAATTGGAGAATGGTAAGACTAGCCTAAATCCCTTCCAGATCTTAAAAGAAGTGGATGAGAATGGTGAAGAAAGGCAGAAAGGGAGCGATGATCTGGCTATAGGGACGAGTGAGGGAGACAGTAGGTAGAGGGAGAAGGAAGATCAGGTCGCAAAGCAAGGGGAGGATCCGCACATTCCCACCATGATACACCCCACAGAGGAATTGCCGTTGGTTATGGAGGATGATGGGGAAGAGGAGGTTGAGTTAGGGGATCTGGATCTAGATGAGATTGAAAAGGAATGTGAGAAGAAGGGGAAGGGTTATGTACCCAGATGACAGATTAACTCCTCCACGAAGCTATCATCAAATCTAAGGTGTCTCAAAAATTGGGCAATAGGGTGGATGCACAATCAGGGTTTAAACGCAAATCATCCACCGACGACTCGAAGAAAGGCAGGAAATCAAACAAGCAACGTATTGAAAAAGTCGGGGTTAAGCTTATCGAATCAGGACTATACCCTACGATTAGGGAAACACTTTTAGACGTCTCTAAAGTTTCTCAATGAAGATCGTGACATGGAATATCAGGGGGTGTAATCACCCCAGGAAAATCAAGACGCTGTCAAGAAAAGTGAAGCAGGAGAGACCGGATGTTCTATTCTTACAGGAAACCAAATGCTCTATGGAAGTCCTGGTGAGAAATGCCCAAAAGGTATGGAAGGGTGCAGGATTCAGGGTAATAGATGCCATTGGTATGGCAGGAGGCATTGCCATTCTGTGTAACCCCAGATCTATCTTATTATCCAACTGGCGTGCCAACAGATTTTCCCTTATGTGTGACTTCCAAATCATGGATTCTGCAGTTAAGGGCTCTCTGGTCAATATCTATGGCCCTGGCATGGCCCCATTAAAAGACGCTTTCCTTCATTTCCTGTCTCGGTTATCCATTCAGGTTTTGGAAGGCTCTTGGATTATGGGTGGGGAATTTAACTTGATTTTCTCCCTGGAGGAAAAGAAAGGTGGATGCAGAACCTTGGACAGATTCCAAGAAATATTTCGGGACATTCTCTCCCGCAATCATTTGGTTGTTGGATAGATTCTTGACAACGGAGGATATTGCACGTGAGATGGGTGAAGTCAATTCCTATGTACTCCCCACTGCTGGCTCTGATCATTGGCCTGTTTCTCTTTCCTGGGATCTTTCTTCTAATAACTGCCCCAAGCCCTTCCGGTTTGAGCAGTTTTGGATGGTCCACAAGGATTTTAAGGGCCTGGTGGAGAAATGGTGGGAGGATAGCATCCCACAGGAAGGTTCAAAGATGTACCAGTTTCAACAGAAACTAAAAATGCTTAAATCTAAGATCCGCACTTGGAATAAGGAAGATTTTGGGAATATATTTGAGGATAAAAAGAAGCTAATTTTGGATCTTGAATCGGTCTAGAAACAGGGGATGGAAGGTGGATGGAATGATGAGCTTAGGGAACGAGAACATAATCTTTTGGTGGACCTCGATGATCGAGAACGGCAAGAAGAAACTTATTGGAATAAAAAATCCAGAATTCAGTGGCTGCAAGAAGGTGATAGAAACACCAAGTTTTTCCACAACTCCGTGATTCAGAATAGACACAGATCTAAAATATTCAAAATTATGAAGTCAGGTGGTGGCATTGCTGAATCTAGGAAAGATATAGAAGAGGAACTTGTTCAGCATTTTGCGTCTGTATTGAAGGAAGACAGGCCTGACAGAAGTCTGGAAATTGCTCAGATTACTTCTCTCATCCCCCACATTGTCTCTCCTGAACAAAATGAGATTCTAAACAAGGCCATCTCCATGCAAGAGGTTGAGGAAGCAGTGCACCAAATGGCTCTGGGTAAGGCTCCAGGCCCATATGGATTCACCTCCAATTTCTTCTTCCGTTTTTGGGATATGATTAAGGAGGAAGTGCACTGGCTAGTGGAGGAATCTCACTGTTGTGGTGGATTTATCCGTGTTTTCAATGCTACCTTTCTTTCCTTAATTCCCAAGGAGGAAGGGGAAGACTCCCCTGGTAAGTTTAGACCTATCACCTTATGTAATGTAATCTACAAAATTGTTTCAAAAGTCATAGCCAACAGATTGAAACCCCTGCTCCCCTCCCTTATCTCTCCGGAGCAGTCTGGTTTTGTTGAGGGAAGGAAAATTATGGATGGGATCATTCTGGTTCATGAGACTTTGCATTCCCTCAAGGTTCTGAAGAAACCTAGGATGATGGTGAAGCTAGATATTGCAAAAGCATATGATAAATTAAGTTGGAAATACATGAGGGAAATCTTGGTTGCCTTTGGCTGTGACTTGGTATGGGTTCATTGGATCATGAGTTTAGTCTCTTCCCCCTTTTTCTCTATTCTCCTCAATGGTTCCCCTACTAAGCTTCTGCATGCCTCTCGGGGCATTAGACAAGGTGATCCTCTATCTCCGTTTCTTTTTATCATTATGGCGGAGGGTCTCAGTAGACTTTTGAATCATCAAGTGGCTATTGGTGGTATTAAAGGGATCAAAATTCATGCGGGGATGGACAGACAGACTCACCAACAGTAAACAACACACAATACAAAAAATACAATATAACATTTCATATACGATGATTCATACGTACCTTGACGATTTCTATTATATTGCAACTTCCATAGGTGAGGTGTCATTCTCTGCGGTTTTAATGTAGTCTCTTGCTTGCCATTGAACATATGTTTTTAGGTAGTTTGATACCTGTGATTCTTAGAGAGGAAGTGCCTATACTCATCAAACACCACCTTTCCTAATCCTTTTGAACGACGAGATTTGATCTTAGGACCACAAACTGGACATGCAAATTTCCCCTTTATCTGAAGACCTACATAAAGAGATGGAATATCTATGTCAATTAAAATTATATACAAAATGACTGGATTATTTTGAAAAACATGCGTGGGTAGTATATTGACTAGTTCATAAAATTAAATGCAAATAAAGTGGAACTTATAATTACATACCGCAAAAATGGGTTAACCCCGGGGCATCATGTATTGTCGATACAAGCATTGCATGGAATTGAAATTTTCTTTGTCGTATTGGTCTAGATACGTCATACATAGTGATGCAATTCCATAACTTCAGTAGCTCATCAATAAGAGGTTCGATATATACATTCATATCTTTGACTTGGTACTTACCTGATTGATTTGAACATATAAAAAATATAATTATGAGACGTACCATTTAGATATATAAACCATATTGCACAATAGAAAAACATTAAATATATATATATATATGACATTATGCGACAAAAATACGACAAATGAGATACCACTACATTAAAAAAAAAACCGTAGACACAATATACCTGGAACAATCATCGACAACATTATGTGCTCCCTCTTTATTGCCAACCATGGAGGAATGTTATTGTTGATAACAAAAATAGGCCACACCGAGTAAACGGATCTCATCTCTGCAAATGGATTGACATCATCTGCTGCCAAAGAAATCCTAATATTACGAGGTTCTTCTTTAAAGTGAGGCCATTTTTCCTCCATATCTCTAAATGCAGACCCATCTGCAGGCATCCGAATAATGTCGTCTTGACTTCTGTTCCGTGCATGGTAATCCATAAACTGCACTATGTTTTTGCACCTGAACAATGGTTGCAAATGTGGAATAATGAGAATATAACGTAGAACCTTGTGAGGCACCTTTTCTATTACTTGATATGTTCGATATCTATTGATATGACATTCAGGACATTCTGTTGCAAATTCATGCTGATTATAATATAGAACATGGTCATCGGGGCATGCATGAATTGCTTCATACTGCATTCCAATTTCTTTCATGATGGCAGATAAATCTCGATATGTGCGAGGTAAAATATTTGACGGTGGTAACAAATATTCACCTATCATGCTACAACAAATAAAAATAAAAATCTAGTTAATATAATATAGAAATAATATTAATGAAACACATTTAATCCGTATGAATTTGACTTATATATGAATTAAAATTATTAGATGATCATATATATTATGTGATGGAATATGTTACATACCTTAACATTCGTGTGACTGATATGTTTGAAAGACCATTCATAACCTTCAAGTTCATTATCAACAATATAGAAGAGAGAAGATTTGTCTTGGAGCCCTCATAAAGGGGTTGGTATGCCTTCTCAAGAAGAGGTATATCATGAATACCATCAAAATGATCATCATTTTCATGATCTCATCATCATAATCATCCATTCTAACATTAAATGAATCATGGATCAAAGTATTTGTAACATCATCTTCAACTATGTTATCGGTATGATCATCTTCTTCAATGTGATCATTAACTTGTTGTCCATTAATATTCATAGCTCCATGTTCCTCTGGTACTTGTTCTGGAAGCACTTCCTCCGGATGATATGACATAGGATGTATTTCCTTTATAATTACATGAAACCATCAATAGATAAAAGTTAATATAAGAAATTCAAACGCAAAATGTAAACATTTTTGTGATGCTTTTAAAATGTAACAAAATTTGTACTGTTGGGATGAAAAGAACAATGACCAATTGTACTGTTGGTCAAATAGGTGCATCCAAACTATCCAAGAGACATAATAATTGACCCAATTATTGAGCAAAGCTACTCAAATATAACTCAAAATTTCCCATACTGTCCACTAAGGTAAGATAAACGATGATATGGTTTCTATAGAGAAAATAGAAGAGAAATTACAACATGCCAATATAGTCGTTATTTCTATTATCATGATGGAAAGTGTCACAAATCTAGAGAGCTAAGTGCTTTCCCCGGTGAGTGGGTTAGTCTCACTAATGAACAAATAAATGAGTTATTCTACTATACCCTAGATTCAACATGCACAAAAGAAAAAATTATTATAATAAATATTAAATATTAAAATAATATTTATTGTCCATGTTAGTCCTCATCTATTGAAACCACTATCATTAATAGATATAAGTTAATATAAGAAATATTAAAATAATACATACATTTACAAAAGCAATCAAAATAAAAACATATATAATGCAAAACTTACAAATGGATGGTATTCATGTCCCCCCTCAGCGTGTCCATGCTCCCTACAATGTTTTATGGCTGTTGTGATCAAAATTATTCTCCTCTTAAAGCCCCTGCATTGACTACATGGACAATAGCATTTCCCATCACCCCTTCTTTCAACTCCTTCCCACAATCTAGCAAGCAATTGTCAATTTTGTTCGTCTGGATCATCAAGAATATTGCTAGTTGGCATTTTCTCGTAAAGAGCTTGAATGAAGATTATCGATCTTAGAAAATGAAGCTCCACACTTCGCTCGCTTTAATCACAAAAACAATGCAAATAATGAAAAACAGTCCGCCGAATAAAAAAACTTCCGCAAACCGTCGCTTGTATAGCAAACATGTTAGAATGTTTCGATATTTATAGGTTTTAAAAGTCATCCTTACGTCGGATATCCGATGACTTGAACTTAGTTACCATTGGAGAGTAAATGTCAGATATCCGACCAGCTAGGGCAGCATAAGCCATCGGATATCCTCCATTCTCGGGTATCGCTTGTGGTCGGATATCCGACATCCTCGGGCTTAATATTACGTCGGATATCCAACATCCTCGGGCTTAATATTCGGTCGGATATCCGACAACATTGGTAACTATTCCATATACCTCGTCAGATATCCAATATTCGTCGGATATCCAACGGCGCCTTCTATCAATTTTAAAAAAATCATCAAATTTCGTAATTTTTAAGGTGAAATCCGACGACACAATCCTTTTCGTCAGAGGTCGTCGGATTTGCTCGTCAGATTTTGGGTTCAAATCTTGCAGTGTGTCAATGGTTGACCTTGTCAATGTCAATCCTTGGGATTTATAGATAGTCAATGCCCAAGCCATATTGAGGGGGATTTGTTTCTTGTTAATTCGATTTATGCGTGGAATGGTATGCGATTTGGAATAATTGTGGTTGTTTCCTAGGAGCATGACCTACAACAATTAATCTCGGAAATAAATGAACAACATATACATAAACATAATAGCAAAGTTTAAAATTTTGTTACAAAGGAATTAATTCAAGCCTCATCTTCTTTGAGGTATTCTTCAAGTGACAAAATGATGTGCGAAATGGAAAACATTATTTTAAAAATAAATCCTGGGTAAATGACAACCGTACTTGTATGGATATTCTGCAAGAAAAATTGAGTGCAACGCATGCTTTAGTATAAATGGAGAGTTTTTCGTAACCATATGTTGATCAAGTAAGCAAACTCCTTCTGTATTACATATTATTGGCGCAATAACCACACATGTATATGTTTGAAACTTTAAGAGACTAAGGTCCTACTCCTACCTATGAGTCATTTACTCATTTCATGGCCTTTCAACCAAACATGTGTTGTAGATGATCATATTTACACCTAATATATTTATGTCATTGGTATGCTATACAAATGTACAACCATCTATTGGTTTATTGGATTCTCTATACCCTTTTAATGTGTCATAATAGATTACTTTACGTATGTAGTTGTACATGCTTTCATGTGATATTCATGAGATGAACTTTCGGATAATAATTTAAACATATCATCTTTCTTAGGAAAAATTTATTAACGTTACTTACACATTCATTCTCCCCTTCATGTACTTAATCTCACTTTTACATCCATTTTCTCTTCTTTTACTTGACTTATAACAACCACAACCAAATAAAAAAACTTAAAAATAGGTTGCATTGAAAATAAATGTCAATTGTTTTAATAAGCAATTGTACATAATAAACAATTTAGCAAATATTACAACAATTTTCCCTTCGAGGATGGGCACGTTGAAACATCAAGCAACTTGGAGTGTTAGAGTTTTCTACGGATGCGGAATTTTGATTTGATTCTATATGAAGTGTAACATCGGTTTGTTAAAAAAATTAGGACAACCACTAAATAGTTAGATTTTGATAACAATGATTAGTGTAGGGACTTGTTTACACTATTTCAACTATTTTACTAAGAAATGGTGAGTTTCCACGTCAAAATATGAAAGGATTATCACAAGTTTCTAAAGATCTATATTCATTCATCAAAACTCATTAAGATCTAAAGCCATTTGATAATTAAATTCATACATGATAAGCAAAATTCAAACTCATAAATGGTAGAAACTTGAATCCATTCATATTAAAACAATGAAGAAGTACATCCTTACCATGGACCTTGGTGTGAATCCCTCCTCCATTGCCATGAGCTTTACTTCCTTCACCCTTGCTTTTGAAGAATTTGAGCTCTTCTTCCTCCTTTAGAATCTTTTCAGCATGCCTTTGCTCTTCTTTTTTGTACTTTACAATGTCTCCCATGCCTTTCTTATATAGCATTGGGAAATGAGCCTTAATCTTTTCTTCTAAATGTGGGATTAATCCTTTTCTTCATTTTAGATTATTTTAACTTGAAAACCTACTTTTCCATAGTTTTTAGGCTTTTGCACCACTTTAAGCTCAATTAATGCATTTTAATGCATTTCTCTTCACTTTTTTATTGTTATAGTTTAAGTTTGGACCTTTAATGAGCGGTTCGATGACCGAACTTGTTCTCCTTAGGTTCTTATTGTCTTCACCTAATCCTTCCATTTATGGGAGAAGTGATTAGATCAGAGAGGACTTGTCTCTGAATGTACTTGTGTTTCTGTATTCATGTGGCGGGTGTATAGTAAAAATGTGCTTCTTCTGTCACATGACTAGGGTTGTTAATTTGATTGTTAATAGATTCCCCCTAATGTGTGAGGTCCGAAGCAGATCTAAGGGCCGAAATACATTACTGAATTTTATACTCTGTATACTGATACTATTTATCGTTCAAAGCAAGGATAAGGGAAGGAAAACTCACAGGCACAGGATTGAGGATCACACCTGCAAAACATAGCTATTTCTCAAATATATAATATCTTCCTGAGGCGGGCATACCCATGCTCAGCAGTAAACAAGCACGGCCACGAACAATACACAGTGGATCCATGTCAAAAGCAATTTTTTCTGAAATGTAAACATGCATTTTGATGAGTGCGAGAACAAAGTCTTTATTGAACTTCTAACATGGCAGTCTAATCTTGCGCAGCTCGGGTAGTGCATTGATGAGTGATACAACTGTTTTTCCCAAGGTCTTCAATACAAACCGACGATAGTATGAGTTAACAGATTACGATAGGTGATCTAATGTCGAGCATAATAAAACACCATCTGATTACTGGTCAGTGATGTATACTGTTAACAGATGCGAAGAGACCCACCGATAATGATGATGGACTCTAAGGTACTGAGTACAAACTAACAAGTGTGAATATATGTTTTGAAGTCGAACACTTGTAGAATGAAACAATCAGGGATCATTGATGTATGCCCACTGTCATTCGCAAGGAAGCATGCCACTAATGACTCCAAGATCCAAGGTACTCTTGGGTTTCTAGATCCATGTCCTAGATGATGATTTGATGTCGATAGGAATAGATCCATTGGAAGGAGGGCATTGATGCATCCCACATAAACCAATACGAAACAAAGATCAATAGTATGATATAATTTGGTAGAAATGCAATATCCAACACTGTATACTGACACAAGGAAGGACGGCATGATCGGTTAGGAATATTTGAGGAATGGCCAACTCGGTTTGGACTTCCCTTGAACACACAACACGACGCAGAATTGACACCTGGCAACATAGGACTTTGAGTAACTGACCTTAATGAAATCCGCTAATGCTAGATGCATTAACGAAAGCTCCATCGGTGATGGGAAGAATAATCCATCGGTGGAGATCTGTTCAAAATACTGGTACAGTTTCCTAAGGAAAATGTAGATGGCATACTGATAAGGGATAGAAAATGATGTGACGTGTTCAAGGGCGACAAGGACTAACTGTTGCCGTTTTCTTCAAGGTTTATAATATGAAGTGATTCAAGTCTCTCCCTTTTTTGGATTTTGGCGTTTTTTAATTTTTTTAAAAAAAGAATAAATAATGTTATGATACATAGGAGGGAACAAGTGTTGCATGGGCGTACGCCTATTTTTCAAGGGCACGAGTTAGGCCAAGGTAAAGATCCATCTTGCAAACAAGGGCTAAGCTAGTTGTGCACACTCTTACAGCTGTTCCCTCCCAGGGTAGGCTATGTGAAGCAGGATTATGTGTCGACGGACGGTGAAGTAATACCATATGACTGAGGTTATCCAATTTGGTGAAATAGCCAAGTTGGAATGTTTCAATGAGGTGTACTTCAACTTGAGTCTTGTGAAAAATGCCA
Source organism: Larix kaempferi (assembly GCA_027924585.1). Classification (NCBI taxonomy): domain Eukaryota; kingdom Viridiplantae; phylum Streptophyta; class Pinopsida; order Pinales; family Pinaceae; genus Larix; species Larix kaempferi. Next base: position 6,451,868 of record BSBM01000179.1, on the reverse strand, counting down.
AAATCATAGATCATCATGAATCATGGTCTATCTTAACTACCTGAATCAAATAGTTCGAACTGTCATAGTCTTCAAGTCCTGAAATCAAAAACCATTTCACTACCCAACAGTTTAGTTAGACACTGGTTCAGATGTGCATTTAATATCTAAAAAGATAGCCAAAAATGAGGAATTATGCATCTTTCTATCATTCAAAAGGATACGATTTGTACATGTATGAATAAAAGATAAGTCAAAATACTCATGATTTACCATATGTGTTCATTGTGCAGCCGATGTATGAGAGGAAGCATCCCCTTTCAACTTGAATTCCTAGAAGCTATGAACCTTTACTCTTTGATCTACCAGTAGTGGGTTAGTTTCGATGTTGAACTAGAAAATTTGAAACATTTTCCCATGTTTTCGAGTTTTTCCAATTTTTTTCATTTTTTTGTTTGTATGAACATTTTTTTGGGTATTATCTGTAAGAAAAAGAATAAAAAAGAGAAATAGTATTTACACTATTCTTTTTGGTGTGTGAAAAATTTACACACATTTTGGGTTATGATGTAAGCTAGGCTATTTCGGTTTTACTTATGTCCTTAAATGATGTGTTCAACTAAATTGGCCATGAAATAATGTACATACTTGCTTTTTGGTATAATGTTAATGACTTAGATTCCAATCAAGTACATAGTTGGCCAAAGAATCAGCCAAACTATTTAGACTTCTAAGAACATGTATATATTCAATAAACTCGAACTGACGCTCTAAAAGATGTACTCATAGAAACTCTCTAAACAGTGTAGGATGTCGAACCTGATACTGACCATTTAACTGGGATACAACTAATTCTGAGTCCAGTTTGACGATTATTCGTCGGATGCCAAGGGTGATAGCCTCGACAAGAAGCTCAATGACTGCGCTATATTCTGCAACATGTTGGTTGTAGATCTGAGAAAAATTCCTCCTGAACTAAGAACTTCGTTATTAGGTGTGAAAACGATCCATGTGGTGGAAGCAATGTTCCGAGAACTACGACTGGTGCCATCCACATATCCCAAATATGTGAAAAATTCTTGTGCCATCTGCTAAAGTGACAATGCCAAGCAAGATAAGTGTGTGCCTGAAATAACTAATGTACAAAAGTTTATACAAAGAATACACCATAATACAACAAATGGTGTGAGGCATCAGTGCCTACGCGAAGTATTTCTTTAGATAGAGAACATTTCGGATCTCCGACATGGGTTCCCCATCAAAATTGACCAATTCATAAGCTCCCTTTTTTAACACAATTTTGACAACAAGTGGGCCAAACCATTTAGCTACAAATTTCCTTCCTCCTATTTTATCTTGGTCTTGGTCAGAAAATAAAACCAGATCACCTTCAGAAAATACTCGGGGATGGATGGACTTGTCATATTGTGTTTTAACCCTCTTCCTTTGTGCTTCTATGTTTAGAGAGGCTTCGCTTCTAGTTTCATCAAGAGAATGGAGATGGAGAAGTCTTTTCTCTTCTGCAGAAGTGTTAGGTAGGAGTTCGACAACTATCTTTAATGATGGGATTTCACATTCAATTGGAAACATAGCTTCCTCTCCATAAATCAATTGGAAGGGAGTGAATCCAGTTGCGGTTTTAGCAGTTGTCCGGTAAGCCCAAAGAGCAGTAAACAACATCAAGTGCTAGTTATTCTTGTTTTTATTAATCGTCCTCTGTAGCATAGTTTTCAAAACCTTGTTGACGGCTTCTACATATCCGTTAGCTTGAGGATAATATGGCGAGGAAAAGTCCTACCGCAATCCTAACCGGTTTGTAAGTTCATCCATACAGGAATTCCTAAAATGACTTCCGTTGTCAGTAGTGATCTCTTTGGGTACACCAAACCTTGCTATCACATGATTGAATAGAAAGTATGCTACAGTTTTACCTGTGCAATTGAATGTAGGCATCGCCTCAACCCACTTGGTGAAGTAGTCCACTGCTACGATGATGTAGTGGTGGCCATCGGTTGAAGGTGGGTTGACCGTCATATAATCAATGGCCCATTTTGAAAATGGACCCACGGTTACTACAGGGTGTAAAGGAGCAGGATATGCGCACATTTTTCTTTTGTAAATTTGGCAAGGGTGACACTTTTTGATAGCATTAATGCAATCTTTGAAAAGTGTAGGCCAAAAGTATCCTGCACGCAAGATTTTCTGGGCAGTTTCCAACCCAGAAAGAATACCGCCACATGCCCCAGCATAGCAATCATTCAAAACTTGTTCAGCTTCCTTGTGTACTAAACAACGTCTTAATATCATATCAATTCCTCGATGGTACAAAGTATCCCCGATGATGAGGTATCTTCGAGCTCGATGTCAAATACGACATCGTTCAATACTAGAAAACCGGGGATCGATCCTTTGGGTTTGAAGATATATAATGAATGCTCCATACCAAGGATCAGAAGTTGAAATGAGGAATACATGTTCATATTCCCAAGTTTCAACAGATATAGTATGCTCCTTCTCTATGGGTAACTCAGACATTAATTCAGAAAATGCCAACAACTTCTTGGCTTTAGCGTTTTTGAATTCGAGGTCAAATTCTTGTAAAATTACTATCCATTTTGAGTATTTGCCACCAATGACATGGCAGGACAAAATGTGTCCCATAAGGTTCATTTCAGCCACTATGGTTGTTTTCCTTGGAAGTATGTAATGTCTAAGTTGTTGGACAACATGGATTGCTGCCAAGGCCAACTTCTCTACCTGGGAATACCTCAATTTGGGACCTGCAAGGCCCTTACTAAGATAGTAAATAACATGTTGTTGAGATGATTTGTCTTCTTGTGCTAAGACCATTCCAAGTGTGGAAGGAGATGCAGCCAAATATAGCAGAAAGTCTCGATTGTAGTTCGATGGACTAAGAACTGGGGCAGAGACCAAAGCTTTCTTTATTTCATCAAATGAACATTGAGCTTGGTCATCCCATATGAATATTGCATCTTGTTTTAAGAGACGCATGAAACCTTTAGCTTTTTCAGCAAAATTCTTGAAAAATCTCCTCAATTAGTTAGGTTTCCCTTGAAGGCTTTGAAGTTGAGTTATTGTTTTCGGGGAAGGCGACTGAAGTATTGCCTCAAACTTGATGGGATCAACCATGATCCCCTTTTGGGACACTACGAACCCAAGTAACCTCCCAGAGTCCACACAAAACATGCATTTATGTGGATTTAACCTAATGTTGTACTTGCGGCAACGCTCGAAGATGGCTTGTAAATGTGCGCCATGTTCAGCTCTCTTTTTAGATTTAGCTTCCAAATCATCAAGGTAAACCTCAAATATATCCTTAATATCGTGAAATGCGAATGACATAGCTCTTTGAAAAGTAGCTCCGGTGTTTTTAAGGCTGAATGGCATTTTTCGATATGCAAAAGTCCCCCAAGGGCATATAAAAGATGTTTTATGTTGGTCTTCCTTTTTTATCTAGATTTGGTTGTAACCGGAGAAGCCGTCCATAAACGAAAAGATTTCATTCCTGGCACATTCATTGATGATCTGACAATGAAGGGTGTGGGATAGTTATCTTTAGGACAAGCCAAGTTTAGATCTCTAAAATTGGTACAAACCCAGATAGTTCCTTGTTTTTTGTTAACTGGAACAGGATTGGATACCCAATCAGTCAAAGGAATAAGATAGATGAATCCAGCTTTTAAAAGCTTTTTGACTTCCGCTTTAATGGCAGCTGATTTCTTAGGGTTCATTGGACATAGTTTTTTTCGCACAGGTTTAACATTGGGATAGGTTTTGATCTCATGTTCTACGATACTTAGATTGATGCCTGGCATTTCTCAATAAGACCATGCGAACACATCACGAAACTTTTTAAATAAAGCAGTGTAAAATGCTACTTCCTCAGGAGAACAATCCGCACCTATGTTGATGTGCTCAATGATGCCAGGTTTGATAGATATATCAAATTGGATGGTTTTCGAAATGTTTGCGAAATTGCCTTCTAAACTCACATTGTGTATTTGGACAGGGAATTGGTACTTGCTGATGTCATCATCAAAGTAAAAAAATTTCTCCAAATTGGCTTCTGAACTCACATTGTGTATTTGGACAAGGCATTGGTACTTGCTGATGTCATCATTGAAGTAAAAATTTTCAGGTTTGACTTCTAATGAATCGATCTTAGGAAGAAACGAGGATTTGTGATGCATATCCTCCCAGGGTCGTTCGGAGAGGTTCATGACCTCTAAGATGGCTTCATCCGAAGAGAAAGTATAATATAGGAGATCATGGGTACTATGAGATTTCAAGGCCCAAACAGGGGAAGTATAGGGATCATATTCCTCCATCTTGGGAGGGTTTTGATCCTGTTCTACCGAAGCCATTTGAATAGCTTGATAAGCGATCTCTACGGCAGAAAAGGGAACACTAATCTCCATTTCCTCATGGTGTGTGGAAGTATGTGTCTGCCCATCATTCTTTTCATCTAAGGTGTTTTCTTTGGAGGTTCCAACCGATGAGGTGGAACCAACCTCCGAAGTGGAATTAGAAAAAACTCTTAATGGAAAGTACACTTCTGATGTAATGGTGAAAATCAGAGCAGTGTTAGGGGTGAATATTGGTGGTGGAAGTGGAAAATTTCCCAAAAGGGATGAGTCTTTAAACATTCCTACCCCAACATCTTGAATCATCGTCGTTGCATCCCCTACATAAGGTACATTCGAGTCGAGACCAGTTTCGGGTGAGCAGTAATCTAGTTGATCGATTGTAATAATATTCCCTTGGTGGGGGAACCGAATGACTCGGAATACGGAAGATACTATAGCCGTCATCTTGTGTATCCAACTGTGTCCTAACATAAAATTGTAGTCTATGGGTGCATCCACTACCTCAACATCTACTTGAACTGTTTCCCCCCCCAGTTCAACTGGGCAAGCCAAGATAAGTCCATGAGGTGGGAACGAATGTCCATCAAATGCCTTGAGAATTGTGTGGGATGGTACTAAGGTGGGTGATCCCAAAGCTTTCCAACAAGCTAGTTACATGACACAAGTGGAGGCTCCTTCATCCACAATGGTTCAAAAAATGTTCTTACCATGTGAAGTTACCTTAATTTGGAAAGCAATCTGTGAGGGAAGCCTACATGTGGGCTGTTCTAAGTCAAATGTGATCAAATTAGTGTATGATGGATCAATAACACCGATAGCAGACAATAGTGCTTTCCGTTGAGAGGGACAACTTTGCAACACCTCCAAGGCAGACATTGCACAAGGAGCTTGAGCTAAATCTTCAACCACATTGTAGTTTTGAGCAGCTCGCGCATTGGGGTTGTGTGTTGATTTGCGGAGGACCCCTTTTGGAGGTCGAGGCACCATGTCTATGGTTGGTTTTTCAATATTTAGAAAACCACTAAGCAGTGATCCAACTGTTTCAGCATCTTTTGAAGATATGTTGCAAGAACGAGCCCTTGTTTGGATATGGATGTCATGTTCACCAATTGTGAAGATATTAGCGTTGGGTGGATTGCCCCCTGGTGGGGGGTTTGCCTAGTTTCCTCAGGGTGGAGGTGTTGGCGCCGCAACAACCATCTGTTGTTGCTGGGGGGAACGTTGAGTTAGGACAGTAGGTTGTGGTTTCCCTCCTTGTTGTGCCAGCATGCGATGAATATCATCCATATGAGGAAAAAGATGAGTAGGATGGTCCCTTTGGAAAATTTTGCAAGGGTACTTGTTCTTCCGATTTTCATGATTTCCTCCATTAGGATTATTCACCTTAGGCGCATCTCTTGTCCCAGGGTTAGCGTTAGGATTCTTCTTTTTTTTTTTTTTTTTTCCTTTAGGGTCCGCAGTTTTAACCATAAGTACTTCAGAAGTTTGGGTAGGAGTTGCAGATTGCTGAGTTGCCTGGCCAGCTGTGGGTTGCGGATTTTGAACTGACATTTGTCACAATTGTTGGTTAATCTATTCAACTTGGTTAACGGATCCAATCGCACCATCGATATGAGGTCCTTTTGGTGGCCTAGCTGGATCAGACGCAGGTCTTACAACATGAGGTATTAAGTCATAAAGTGTGCCCGATTGGGAATATACCAAGTCCATTTGGTGGGCACTCTGAATGAGTTGTTCTTAAGTCATGGCTCCTGACATTGCTACATTTTTGGCTAAAGTAGGAAATAGGGATTTAATGAACCAATCTGCTAAGAATTGGTCAGGGATTTCAGCTTTAATGAGCCTTCGATGCCTCCTCCACTCATGGATGTGATCCGAAATGTGAGTAGCGGTGGATTGCCTAAGTGAAGTTAAAAGATCAGTTCCTGTCTCATAGCGGATGGGTAATTGAAAATGTGTCAAGACGACCATAGCTAAAGATGAAAAATATGTGAATGTATTGCGTGGCAACTCAATGTACCATTTCGTAGCAGTTCCCGTTAGGGTCTGTTGAAACAACCTTAACCTAACACTATCATCAACCAAGGAATTGGATGAACACCACAGATGGAATGTTAGCACACAATTGGATGGGTCTTCCCCTGGTTTTCCATCAAACTTGGGTATGTCTGATGGTAGTTTGGTTGGTATGGTTAGCCACCCAGTCAAATGTAGAACAAGGTCATTAGTCAGCCGGGATAAATTCGGTAGGTTCAATGTGGCTAGAAATGGTGACTTGGATGGTGCCAGAGCAAACGTTTGATATCCAGGTGAAGCTTGATGGCTTCACTGTTGGTTTCCTTGGGATTGATAAGTATTCCAATAAGGGTTACCTCCTTGCGGAGATTACATCCAAAAAGGTGGGTTACTTCCTAAAGGTTGTCCATTCCATTGTGGAATAGCGCGCATGTATGGATTTCCCCCTTGCGGAGGTATGTTCCATTGAGGTTGGCTACTTGGTGGAACATTGCCACTCCATTGTGGCATATGATTAATGGGTGGATTTCCCCCTTGCGGGGGTATGTTCCATTGAGATTGGTTATTTGGTGTAACATTACCACTCCATTGCTGGTTGGGATTCATTGGTGGATTTCCCCCTTGCGGGGGTATGTTCCATTGAGATTGGTTATTTGGTGGAACATTACCACTCCATTGCTGGTTGGGATTCATGGGTGGATTGCCCCCTTGCGGGGGTGGACCCCAATTAGATTGGTTACTATTTGGAATTGGACCATTCCATTGAATGTTTCCTTGGTTTGGATAAGCGTTCCAAGGTTGATTGCCCCTTTGCGGGGGTGGTGCCCAAGAAGATGGGGTACCTCCTGGAACCTTCCCACTCCATGGTGGAATGGGGTTGGTGGATGGGTTACCTCCTAGTGTGCTACCTATTGGGGGTATGGGATTGCCCCCAAGATTTATGTTAGGAAAGTTTAGATAATGGTTTCCCGAAGCATTTCCACTAACATGTGGAGTATTACCCCAATTAGCATTATTGTTCCATGGTCCATTAATTCCACTAGGGATATTAAGATTCCAAAGTGAAGGATTCCCCCTAGGTGTAGAACTTGGAAGATTGTTTGGTATGCCAATAGGATTTTTATTTACTCCTAGATTGTTTTGACCTTGAGTAGCCAAACCATATGGGAAACCCAAGTTTGGTAAAGCAGACCCTCTAGTAGGGATTCCTGCAGGCAAAGTGGATGTACTTCCGGGATTGGGACCCCAAACTGTACCAACTGGCATTGAAGTGCTAGTTGAACTTATGGTAGCAGCAGGTAAACTAACTGTTGGGATGGTGGTAGAGGTCAAATTGGAAGTATTTCTACCTCCAGCAACTGTTTGAGGTTGTGATGATATGGTCCCTTGTGCTCTGATGAAGCTACAGGGATGTTGGAAGTATGGCTACCTACATCACTTGTTTGAGATGGTGCTGATGTGGTCCCTTTTGCTTCTGATGAATTCATAGGGATATTGGAAGTATTGCTACCTCCAAGGACCGTTTGAGGTTGTGATGTTGGGGTCCCTTGTGCTCCTGATGAAGCCATGGGATTAGATGTTGAATTTTGCATGTGTATCAAACGTGCCAAAAGAGGATTGATGGTGTTCAATGGTTCATAGTTGTGAAGTACCATTGGGTCTGAAATATTTGTCAGAGGTGGATTTACAGGATTTGCAGTGTTGTCTTCTAATGTTTCAATTGCAATTGGAGCAAGAGGATCAAAAATATCTATGCTTTCCTTGATAGGTGGTGTGGCAGTATTTTTTTGATGTGTTTCTGCTCTACTGTTGATAATTGAAGTTAGAAGTGTGTTAGTTTCAAAGTCAAAGTGCCTTGTATCTTGTAGCCGTCTCCGCAATGTAGCGGGGCCTTCAATTTCTAGTGACTCACCTCTATGCCTCCGTGACTGGCGGGTCGTAAGATTAGCCACTTTGAAGAATATTCATAAAAGGATGTGTTTAAAAAGTTTTTGAAAATATAATCAAACAATCCTATGGCTTTCTAGACTCAACAAAATAAAAAGTGTCCACACAGTAAAAATTCCCTAGAGATTTAAAGCAAGCAAACTTACTCTTCCAAAGAACTGAAGCTCAGTGAAAAGCTGGATTGTAGGGCCTTCTGAAACTAGTAGCTGCTGAGAGATTTTATGTCTTCATACAATTGCTAGAAGCGAAGGTGTGAGAAACAGTTACAATAAACTTTAATCGCCAGGGGTGCAAGTGTTGGTTCCTGACCAATCACTCTCCCAAGGAGTAAAAGTTCCAAAGTCTGTCTCATCTATTGCAAGTGTGTCCCACTCACAACAGCCTATGTGATATCCTAAGAATATCCACTAAAGTTACCACTTCACAATCGACGGTTAGGTGGAACAGTTGTAAGTCGAGGACAACTCTCATTACCAGAAACTCTAGAAACAGTGATGTCACCCCGAGGACTTGTCACTGAACATAGAATCCCCTTGATAAGCTCATGTCCCACTAAATAAGAAAAAGGAGGGAACCACCCTTTACTTATCCATATTGACCTCGTGCTTGACGCATGTTTCAGAAGCGCTTTCCCGACAAGCGTTTTTTGCTACTAATGAATTTACTCTCTTTAAGCAATGCTAGTTTCAAAGTTTTGTAGATTAGGAGTGTTAACTCTCCAAACCTAATCTAGGGCACTAACCTAAACTTGTTGGTGATATGGAAATCAAAAGTTTGTCAATTTTAGATTAATAGCCAATTTTAAGTGTAGTTTGCTTAGTTTGAGGAGTGGAAATGAAACTGGTGGCGTGTTGACTCGAAAAAGGGAAAATGAACAATACAATGCAAAATTCTCACTACTCTACCTTTCAATTCGATGAATATTCTAAATTAAGGAAGAGTTAGAGGTTCATGAGTTTCTTTCAGATATGCAAATTTTCTAGTAGATTTTGTATGTTCATGCACAGGTTTTTTTTTTTTTTCCCTGAAATATGGATAATAATTGATGTTTAAAGACCAATGTAACCCAAACAGATATCTCAACTAAACATGAATCTAATTCTATTACACGAGGGATTCTTGTTTCTCATTCACAAGATCACCATAAGGCCCAAGTGAAGAGGATACGCAGAGCCCTTTAGAATGCTTCTGAATGAAATTCTAAACTGTTACACGTGAGATCCACTTTCTCATTCACAAGATCGCCATAAGGCCCAAGTGAAAAGGATACGGTGGCTCGAAAAACTGTATGCAAAAATTAAATCTACTATGTTACAAGTGAGATCCACTTTCTCATTTACAAGATCGCCATAAGGCCCAAGTGAAGAGGATATGGTGGCTCGATATAAGATGCTTTGAAAAAATAAAATCCTAAACTATTACAAGCGAGATACACTTTCTCATTCACTAGATCACCATAAGGTGTGAGTGAAGAGGATACGATGCCTCATACACAATATATCTCAAGAAAATTGAACTCTAAAGGTACAATTCTCTCTAATTATGCATGCAAATTATGAAGAAAATTCCAACTTCGAAACAAAATGTAACTAAATGGAAGTTTATTTCTGTTTTTTTGGAAGAAATTGTCTTCAATTTGTCTCACAATGTGACGTTCAAGGTTTGTTTTCCAAATGCAAAATGTGTGGAAGGTTCTTCATGTTAGGATATTCCTATACTCCATCCTAGTTCTACTAGCATTTTCAATCATGCATGCACTTTTAGGGTTTGCATGCATTTGCATGCATCCCAGTCATCAGTCCCAACACCTAGCCCTCAGTTAGCTATCCCTCGAAGCTTCTTTCCACTCAGTTTCATCTCTCCTAGTGCTTAGTGCGCCCTCCTTTCACCTACTGCATGAGAAAGGCGCCCTTCCTTACCTACCATTAAGTTATCTTCAGTTATCTTCAGTTCTTTCCTTGATTTAAGGCTAGACTGACTCTCAACTGACTATATCACTCTGATGGACCTTCAGTGAGACTTGACTGCCCATTCTGACTCCAGTTAGCTCCTCATGCGCCCTCCACTGAGCCTCTTTCATTCAGTTAGTTCTAGTTACACTCAGTTACACCTACCACACTCGGTTAGACTCAGTTTGACTGACGATTGACAGTTACTTGAGCATTGATGACTCCACTGATGATGAGATAGACTACTAGTTGTGCTCCGATGACACTCCAGTGATATTTTGATCACTCCATGAAGGCTAATTCGAATTGCCACCTTGGCATTCGAATCCTCATCCATTGTACTACTTATTTGTCCATATTGTGATTAATTAATTAGTGTGTGTGAAGTATTTTTGCTTCTATCTGAGTTCTACTGTATTATTATTCTGTTGCTCATCTTACTGCATTGACCACTCTTAATCTTATTCCTAAATTCTTTCATTGTGAGGTATACATCATCTCTTAGATCTGTTGTGAGTATTTTCACACTTCAAAGGCATACAACTCCAAACATATCTCAATTTAATCCAAACTTTTCAAGCTTGGTAAAAAATTTTGCAATTTTCTTTCCTTTTTAATCCAAAATTAAAGATTTGAACTCTAACCATGCCAAACTATTCCAAACTTTTTAATCCAATGGAAAACCTGTAATTTGACTATACAAAAATTTTCTCACACTTTTAAATTCTTTTTAAAACTTTTGAATTCTATTTTTTCAAAAAGAAAAAATGGATATTGAAAAAAGAGTGTTTAAATTAACCCCCCTATGCCAATTTTTTTCAAATTGAGTGCCCAAACAAAATTGAAACCAAAAATTTTGGCAAAAGATTCCGAAAATGAAGTTTTCAACAATTTCAAAAGGGTTAATCTATTGTTTGGATTTAGCGCTCACCCAATGCAGCATTAAATGAAAATGTAGACACCATTTATCATATAATTATGGAAATGACAATGTATGCAACATGCAGCATCAGTCAACAATACAACTCAAAGGAAGCTCAAAACGCCTTCACCAATCTCGATCACACAACATTTAACTACACATTCTAACATTGAATACTAAGGCATTCCACGTAGAGGAGTTTTAAGGATGACAGAGCTTAAAGCTCTTCAACGCACATATTTGATGGTTTCAAGATTTCGCGCTGAGGTTCAATGGCAGAGGATCTTTGAGCTCTTTCACACCATGGCAGAGATCTACATACAGGGATTAAAGTTGGGCAAAGAAGAGTGCAATTCTTTAACACAGATGAACACGCAGAGCTTTAATGGAAGAGGATCTTTGAGCTCTTCGCATCGTGGCAGAGATCTACATACAGGGTTTAAGGCTGTCACGCTGAGTCTGAAACTTTAATGTTGGTTTCACGCAAATTGACAAGGTGTTGGGAAATCAAAATTGAATTGAAGTCGAGATTTAGTTCAGAACAAGAGTTTTGATATCCCTCAGCGCAGAGATTTAAGAGCTTTCCACGCAGAGTTCGAAGAACTTTCATCGCAGAGCTTGAAGCCAGATATCGTGGCCATGTCTAAATTCATGGCAGAGTTTGACAAACCCTCAACACAGAGTTCTAAAAAAGATTAATGCAGAGATTTAAATGCTCAAGATCTTGGATCCACGGGGGAGACTCCCGTAGTAGGAAGAGGTTAAGTTTGAGATTTTAACGTTGGGATTTGTATCTTTCACGCTGAGGTAGAGTTCTAAAGATCTAAGAGATCTGGAAACTTCAACGCAGGAGAGTCACGCTGAGTTTTCAAGGTTCAAGACTGAGATTAATGCAGAGTTTCTAAAGCTTAGCACACAGATCTTTAAAGATGTAATGCAGAGATTAATGCTGATTTTTGAACACATTTACTATGGCAATGAAAATGCAAGGATTTATGCAAGGTTTGAAACGCTTTCAAAAAACTGAACAAAGGTTTAACACGTTAATGTAGAGTTTAAACATCCTTCAACGCAGAGTGTAAAGAAATTTTAAACTCAGAGTTTAAAGAAATCCTCAAATGAAACATGAATCAATGAAACCTTCCAGAAATCTTCAATGTAGAGTTTAAAGAAATCTAACATGCAGAGATTGAAGCTTTAAAAACTTTAACACAGCTTGAAGATTAAAACAGAGTTTAAACTCTAAAATTCCAGGCAGAGTTTCAAGAAACTCAGATCTGATTGAATTTGAAGGTGGGTTGATGGATTAAAGGCATGGTTAGGCCAATTTTAAGCTTCTCAAGCTGGATCTAAGGATCTTTAAGTGATATTTAAGCTCAAAATGAGTATATCTAAAGGATGGAGATCACCAAAAATGAAGAAAAAATCATGAGATATCAAGAAATTTCAAGCCATATGGTCGCCAATCTGATAACAATGATTAGTGTAGGGACTTGTCTACACTATTTCAACTATTTTACTAAGAAATGGTGAGTTTCCACGTCAGCAAATGAATGAATTATCACAAGTTTCTAAAGATCTATATTCATTCATCAAAACTCATTAAGATCTAAATCCATTTGAGAATTAAATTCATACATGATAAGCAAAATTCAAACTCATAGATGGTAGAAACTTGAATCCATTCATATTAAAACAATGAAGAAGTACATCCTTACCATGGACCTTGGTGTGAATCCCTCCTCCATTGCCATGAGCTTTCCTTCCTTCACCCTTGCTTTTGAAGAATTTAAGCTCTTCTTCCTCCTTCAGAATCTTTTCAGCATGCCTTTGCTCTTCCTTTTTGTACTTTACAATGCCTCCCATGCCTTTCTTATATAGCATTGGGAAATGAGCCTTAAGGTTTTCTTCTAAATGTGGGATTACTCATTTTCCTCATTTTATATTATTTTAACCTGAAAACCCACTTTTCCATAGTTTTTAGGCTTTTTGCACCACTTTAAGCACAATTAATGCATTTTAATGCATTTCTCTTCACTTTTTGATTGGTGTAGTTTAAGTTTGGACCTTTAATGAGCGGTTCGATGACCGAACTTGTTCTCCTTATGTTCTTACTGTCTTCACCTAATCCTTCCATTTATGGGAGAAGTGATTAGATCAGAGAGGACTTGTCTCTGAATGTACTAGTGTTTTTGTCTTCATGTTGCGAGTGCATAGTAAAAATGTGCTTCTTCTGTCACATGAATAGGGGTGCTAATTTGATTGTTAACAGATTTCCCTAAGGCTAATCATATGCTCGCACATCAAGGAAACGTGTCAGGAGCCCTGACAACATTTACAACTTGGAAGAAGTAATCCTACATCAATTAAGTACATGTTGTTCTGTGGATACATGAACTGACACATGGATTTCTTGACAAAGAATGATCCAAGGGTTTATTTAATAGAAATTAACAAAGGTGGTTCCTCATATGCCCGTGACAGGGGATGGAAATAGTGCTTTAGAAAATCTCTCCAGTAGAACACCCAACGACTGAAATGAGTGTTGTATCTCACTGACTTCATCATGTCTTCATAAATAAATGTGTTCATTTCTTCCATGGGAAGCTCTAAAAACTCACTTTCCACTCTCATCACTTCTCTTATCAATGATTCCTCCACACTGTGGTTAATCACTTGCAAATTAATTTTTCATAACAATGCTTCGTGGGTCCTTCAACTTTGTTTTTTCATGTAAAGCAAGGAACTCATGCTGTTGAATACTCTCTTGTGAGGGGGATCTAGATGCATATTATGAAGGTGCTAAGGTGGTTGTTTCAATATCATCAAGATAAACGACTATGGAATCTCCACATTTTGCAATAACATATTGATCTTGTGAGGGGGATCTAGATGCATATTATGAAGGTGCTAAGGTGGTTTTTTCAGTATCATCAAGATAAACGACTATGGAATCTCCACATTTTGCAATAACATATTGAGATAAGATTTCAATCACTACTACAAAATTTAATATACACATCATTTTTGTAAGAATGGCTTACGGTTGCATTGCAATAGTGCATGTCCTCATTTTCTTTGTTGAAATGGTTGAATTTGATGAAGTGTTTTTGGAAATAATTTCTCTTTGTAAGATTGAAATTAAATTCAATGTAAGTTCTTTAAAATGCATTATGAAGGTATATTTTATGTGTTCCAACAACAAATAACGAAAAAAATCATATGATAAATGTTTATGTACATTTCTATCATTTTTCCTCATGATCCTCCTCTTCATATATCATCTAATAGATTTTTGCAACCTTTTAACACAAACAAAAGAAAAGAAAGGAAGGTTGATGATGTAGAATCCCATACTCTACCAACCTTTATTGCTTCATCTCTTATCCTTAAAAAATACACAAACATTAAAATTGTAATTTTTTATTTATTTTTAATTGTGTGCACCTTGAACTTCTCTTTTATTTCCTTATTGTGGAACTTACCAATAAGAAATGATTGTACACTGCTTTGATCTGTTCATTGCAGAGAGGCATAGGATATGTTTTGTTTATTACTATTTTATCTATTTAGTAGCATTAAGTTCTATTACTTTATAGCTAACCTGAGATCATGCCAATTGTTCAAGTTAATCTAGGGCAGATAAATGCACTTTAATTTATTATAGCACTCTTTACTTTTTGAATGAAAAAATGAATACTCTAAACTTAACACATTCCTTCTTAGTTTCAGAGAAAGAAATGAGAGTTGAACCGATGCAGGCATAATGTATAGATTTTGTAGATTGACTATAGTAGGAAGTATGATTTGGAATTCTTTAGAGGAAGTATTAAAAGTATAGATTAATTGAAATTATTCCTCACACACCGCGATCAAAAATACTATTTTAACATGCCGCGATAGATTTTACCAATTTAGGGGATTTACACACACTTTGATATCCTGAAAATACCATTTTACATATTCATGACATTTATTAAAATTAACCATATTAGAAATAGAAGAAATATAGATCATATGAGAAATACAGACAATGTTCACGGGATTTTTTTTATTTGTAAGTATTTTTCCTAATAAAAATAGTGCTCATATTCAATTTATGGTTAACTCCTCTCATTGAATTTATCACAAGTAACAAGTCTGCAATTACCCCCGGTTCTGGGAGGAGAAGGACGAGGATGCCAATGAGATGGCGTCTTTGTGGAAGGGAAATTGAAGAACCTCCAAAGTATTGATTTGGGTGGGTGCTCCACTTTGAAGATGCTCGTAGATTCAGTCGAGCAATTGAAGAACCTCCAAAGTCCAATGGACTTGAGTGGGCGTTGGAAACTTGACGAACCTTCAATGTATGGACTTGTCTAGATGTCCTAACCTGTAGTGGGAGGGAAGTCCTAACCCCCTCCCTAGTATCTCCTATCCCGTGGGGTATTAGGAATGGGGTTTATATATATATATATATATATATATATATTTAACAAAGTTTGATAATTTGAAAAAAATCATATTAAAAGTTTATTTTACAAGTTATTATGAGAGAAGATGTAATAATAATTATAATAATACATGTATTTAAGTTGATTTTAACAATAAAAGATGTTAAATAATTATTTTAAGTATTTACATTTCAAAAAGTTTCAAAAAATTGATAAATTTAGGATAAATAAAACTATCAATAATGTAAATAAAATTAATTTCAATTATTTGATAATAATAAAATAAGCAAAATCCATAAATTTACATTAAAAAATTTATCATTTTTAAATAGTATGAATTTATAAATATATATATATAATTTCGTTTAATTTTTTCTAAATAAAACACATTATAAAACTTATATCATTTCAACTTTAAACTATTAAATAATTTTATTTTCATAAAAATACCCTAGATATATAAATATCATCTTAACCGTAAAAGACATTGAAAAGGGAAAAATAGCCATTGTTGCACAACTTCTATATAACATTTATATATTAAAAATAAAATTATATATGTGAGATTATCCACCCCTTAAGACACTTTCAAAACAAGGCTAAGTGGTAGCAAATACCTGCCACGTAGCCTTTAATAGCAAAGGCTTTGTTAATGTTTAGTTGTGAATATGGATTTACTTGTAGAGGTATCATCAGCCACACATAAATCTTGTAGAAGATTTGGATCATATGCACCATGCATAGCTAAGGACAAGTGCATACGTGAGGACAAGGGAAAGAGATAGCCATAGTTTCCACATGCTTTGGATTCACCATAAAATATTTGATCTATTTAAATACTACTAGTATAGTATTAGTTGGGTGTTGCATGCTTATAATGGGAAACGATGGAATGAATATTGAACTTGGAAACTTTAGATGACGATAATTATGAAAATCGGTTGTCTTGTCTAGTTTTTTAGAGAAAGAGAATGAAAGAAGCCTCATAGTTGATGAGAATAGAAGTATATAAGCTTCCCACAATGCCATGTTCGGGACCTAACATCGTAAAATATTGTATACCACGCGGTAGCTGGAAGGGAATAAACCATGGACAAAAACAAAGGTGGCATGGGCATAGAGGAAGGTTTCAACTTCAACCGTATAGATGAAACACAGCCTCTGAATCCTCCACTCCACCTGCGGTTGCTCTACTGAATCCGATCCTCCATGAACTGAAGCTCGGTCGTTGTGTTCTCATGCAGACGTTGGATTGTGGCTAGGGTTGAAACCCCAGCCTTACCGCATGCCCATGTAGCTCCCGCTCCATCCAAATTTCTATGCATATATATCCTTAATCATTGTAGCATTGTAAAAATGACAATAATATCATATTAGTCATTTTATCAAATTGTATGGTTTTCTTTTGTATATACATAGTAAAAGCATTTGATATTTGATAGTTTTATTCTTATATCAATTTACAGTGTTTAATCATTTTATATTTATACACATATCTCAAATCATTGAATATAATATTTTAGAATATAAGTTAACTTCCTAAAATTTAATTGGAAATTTTATTTTTAGTTTAGAACAAATAAATATAACTCAAATTTGACCACCAATTTTTAAATTGCTTTATGTGTTTGAATATCCAATTAAATTTTTAGTTTAGAACAAATAAATATAACTCAAATTTGACCACCAATTTTTAAATCGCTTTATGTATTTGATTAATCGAAAGAATCAACCAAATAATAAAAGATCAAACAATTATATGATTTTCTTGTCATCACTTGAATAGTTTGAACCTTTAATAAAAGGGTAATTAATAAATTCCTATAAACTTGAAATGTCAAAGAATATCAATCTCATAAATTGAATATATGTTTGGTGGGAATGATTTTTTCGAGCGCTAGGGTTGCTCTGCAACTAGGAAGAGGGCCGACTCAATCTCGGCGGCCATGGCTCCTTCCATGGCTGCCAACCCCTTTCCCCTCGTTCCTGGTCGCGTGCTCCTGCGGGTCTCGAGCGGGCACTCTCTCGCCAGGGTCTCACCTACGCACGACTCCAGCCAATCTTGAAGGGCGGTCATAGCAGTGGATTCCTGGATCAAGAATAGGACCTGTTGCGGCGGCGTGGGTCTTCACGAGCCTTCTGTCGAGCTCCAGCAACGACGGCCTCCATTATGTGCGGAATACATAATGCCCATCAGATCTGGCGTTGGCTCTGAGTCTACTCATTTCTTGAAGGGCGGCAAGAACTGCAGTTTGTGGCAGCGATGGAGGTCACGTTTGCGCGGCCAGAGGCTCGATTGCGGTGCTCCAGTGACGGCCTGTGGTGCAGTTTAGTGGGCGCTCTGCATCTTTTGATCGTCTTCTTGGAAGGATCAAAGACGGTGGAGGAAGATCTTAGGTCTTTCAATGGTTTTCTTTTTTCTGGTTTTTGTGGTGGCCCGAATCTAGGGTGTATTTGATCTTTGGGGTGATTAGGGACTCTCGGCAATTGATTGGGCGGTCTGTTCCAGGATCGACGCAGGGTCTGACTCTTGCTTCCTCACTAGGGTTGTATACGGGTGGTCTTCGGAGTCTGCTGCTATGTCCACAGACATGGATCACCTGCTTCCTTTGATGAGGGTTCGACATTGGCAGATCTTCTTTTTCTGTTGCAGGCTTGCTGCAAATCCAAACCGGTGGCCCTATTTTCACCTGCTATTCAAGATTCCTTCTTCTTGTGGCAACTTCTTTCAGTATAAGATGTTTTTTTTGCTTATATGAGACAGAAATTTGTGAAAATGTAGGGATCCTTGTTGATTCTACTACATGTGCAGAATGTAATTTTAATCATCTTTTTGAAATAAAATTACGGACTTTTTCTCGGGAAAAAAAATCAATCTCATAAATTATTTTAAAAACTGAAAATTAAAAAAATTCCTCTTGCTTTTACTAAAATATATTCTAATAAATTAAAATCAATTGATATATAAATATATAAATATATGAATAATACTCCTATATTTTAAAGATCCAAAATTACAAGTGAATTTGGAGAGTATTTTACACTTACTATTATGGTAATTTCATGTTATTCAAGATTATTAAAAATCCCATAGCAAATATTATACATATGTTAAAGAATTTTTTAGGGTTATTACAGTTTTAAGAAGAAAGGTGGCATTACTGTGTGTTTTGAAAATTTGATTCGAAGAGAAAAAGTAATATATATATCTATCCATGACGTATCAACATTTAACAAGAGCAAGAACGCATAAGAGATTAGTCAGTAAAAAAGAAAAATTCTTGATTCTGTAAGTGAGATTCATGGAGAACTTTGTTGTTGTATTAATTTTTTTGGGGATTGGGGTGTTTTTTAATTGGGGATCCTTGGTTCAATCGGCGGGATCCTTCCCCTGCGATCCCATCACAGGGATAAACTTGTTTCCATTCATCAACACCTCGCCACCCATTGGAGACAGAGTGAAAGATCTTGTTGGACGTCTGAATCTGAAGGAGAAAGTGCAGCAGTGGGTTGATGGGACAACTGCCATCCCAGGCTTGGAATTCCTGTGTATCAATGGTGGTATGAGGCTTTGCATTGCTTTTCAAATGTAGGTCATGGAACACATTTTGGAGGCTCAATTCCTGGGGCTACCAGTTTTCCACAAGTCATACTCACGACTGCTTCGTTCAATACTTCTCTATGGAATGCAATCGACGAGTTCGTATTGGGCCGCCTCCTCTCTAACATTATTGTTGATTCTAATTTCTTACTTGACAGGTGGCGATTCCTCATTCGTCGTCGACAGATGACAAAGGGGCGAGAGGAACCGCTCCCTTAAAATACGCCTTCGACGTAACTATATAATATTCCACCACATATATCATATTCAACAAACCAGAAAATGGGGAGAAACTATATAATATTCCACCACATATCATGTTCAACAAACCACAAAATGGGGAGAAACTCTATAATAACAAGCCAGAAAATGGGGAGACCACATATCATGTTCAACCAACCAGAGAATGGGGAAAAACTATATAATATTCCACCACATATCATGTTCAACAAACCAGAAAATGGGGAGAAACTATATAATTATATTCCACCACATATATAATGTTCAACAAACCACAAAATGGGGAGAAACTATATAATATTCCACCACATATATCATGTTCAACCAACCACATATCATAACTATATAATATTCCACCACATATCATGTTCAACAAACCAAAAAATGGGGAGAAACTATATAATATTCCACCACATATATAATGTTCAACAAACCACGAAATGGGGAGAAACTATATAATATTCCACCACATATGTCATGTTCAACCAACCACATATCATAACTATATAATATTCCACCACATACTATGTTTAACAAACCAGAAAATGGGGAGAAACTATATAATGTTCCACCACATATATAATGTTCAACAAACCATGAAATGGGGAGAAACTATATAATATTCCACCACATATCATGTTCAACAAACCATGAAATGGGGAGAAACTATATAATATTCCACCACATATATAATGTTCAACAAAGCACGAAATGAGGAGAAACTATATAATTCCACCACATATCATACTTATATAAAAATGGGGAGAAACTATATAATATTCCGCCACATATATCATGTTCAACCAACCACATATCATAACTATATGATATTCCACCATATATCATGTTTAACAAACCAAAAAATAGGGAGAAACTATATAATATTTCACTACATATATAATGTTCAACAAACTACAAAATAGGGAGAAACTATATAATATTCCACCACATATATCACATTCAACCAACCACTAAATATTCAACAAACTACAAAATAGGGAGAAACTATATAATATTCCACCACATATATCACATTCAACCAACCACTAAATGGGGAGAGATCCGCTTGTTTGACACCGTGACCTTCCCAACATTACTCAAACAATTTGCCACTATGCTAATGGCCCTTGCTTTGAAAGATTACGGGATAATATTACTTTAAATCTGGAATGGATTTCATGTTCTATCCATAGGTTTAAATTTAATGCTATATTGTTTTGATTACCATATATTTTGGATTCCACCACATATTTTATTCCAACAAAATATTATATGGTTATTTAATATATATTTGTTTCCCCAAAAAGGTATTATAGGGTTGATTTACCATATCCTTTATCCATTTAATTTTGGATCAAATAATTCCATATCCCATGGTATTTGGGTTGGAGTTATGAACCTTTGGATATTTAAACCAATGATGTTTTTTCATGGGAAGGCACATTTTTTGGAGGATTTTTTTTTGTCAAAAATGCTTGGTGGAGAGGAGTTGTAAAATTTCCATTATGTTTTTGATGGCTTGTAGTTTTGTTCATTTATGTGTAAGAGGCTTTGTAGCCACTCTTTTGAGAATTTGAGAGTGAGAAGC
Organism: Larix kaempferi; assembly: GCA_027924585.1. Classification (NCBI taxonomy): domain Eukaryota; kingdom Viridiplantae; phylum Streptophyta; class Pinopsida; order Pinales; family Pinaceae; genus Larix; species Larix kaempferi. Next base: position 6,430,805 of record BSBM01000179.1, on the reverse strand, counting down.
TTTATTTGGAAAGCGGACCCGAAGACGTAGTCCTTTATGGGCGAACTCCGTTATCACATGGTGTCTCTACATTCTTATGGTTTGCATCTTTGCTTATTTGCATTCTTTTCAATTATGTTCTCTTCAAGCTTGCAGTTAAAAGAATTTTAAAGAAGTTAACTATTTAAGAATTTATTTGGAATTTAGGCATTAGTAGATACTGTCATTTTCAGACCATGTTTGGTATTAGAGCAGACTAACCAAGGAATTTCATGAGTGTGAATGTTAACAAGGCTCAGGCTTAAGCGAGGCGAAGGTGTATTGGAAGAATTCAATCTTGAGATTGGATCCAGGCGTGCAAATCCAAAGAAAAAGATGGCTTCACCGAAAGATGCAAGAGGTGATCCTCCATCAATTGATGAGGAATTTCTTAAATCTTTTGTGGGAATGAAATCCATGGTGGAAGAATTATATGCGGATCAGAAGAAAGTTAAAGAAGAAGGCACATCAGAAGGAAATGGTAAAGGTATAGGAGCAGGAGGTGGTGGTGACCCTCTTGAAAGTCCTTCGTTCTCCTCATCTTCTTCTACTTCTTCTACAAGTTCAAGCTCAGTTTCTACTTCCAATAAGAAGGAATCTATGAAAGATAAATCTACATTGCCTTTATTAAAACTTGATGTCAAATTTGATCTATCGATGTATAATGGTGAATTAAATGCAGAGAAGATGGATAACTGGCTTAAGCAAATTCAAGTTTACTACAGGATCCAAAACATTGTGGATGAGTCTGCAAAAGTCTAGCTTTCTACTCTCCATATGGGTGGAACAACCTTGATATGGTGGGAGAGTAAGACCCACGATGATCTTCATACTAAAGGTAAAGTAATTACTTCCTGGGTTGAATTTACATATGCATTGAAGAAACAATTTTATCCATTGGGTTACATGCAACAGGAAGTTATGGATTGGCAAAGTTTCAGGCATGATAAGGGCCAAAATGTACAAGAGTATACACAAGAGTTTCGAAAAAGAGCAATGAATTTGGGTTTTTCTTTATACTACACATTATACCTTGTTGAAATACATAGGTGGATTACATCATTATCTAAAACATACCATTCTTATTTTTAATCCAACTAACATTGACGAGGTTAGTGTGCAAGCAATTCATGTGGAAGCAGGTAGAAGGAATATCTATGGTAGTTTCTTAGCTGAATCCAGTTAATTGAAGGAAAGCAAGGACAAAGGAAAAGAGAGGATGAATCAATCTTCTACAATAAAGAAGTGGGATATAAAGCTTTCATGTTCTCATTGCCAAAGGGATGGGCATGACAAAGAACACTATTGGAAGCTACATCCAGAGTTGAAACCGAAATGGACTAAGCATCAGAGAGGTAAGAAGAAGACTGCTGCTACCATTCAATACGATCTCAGATTTGAATCAGAAGATGAAACCAAAGTATCAATTGTTGGTATGAAAGGTATAACCTCTAACACATGCACTACTTCTTCTCATTTGATCACTGATGAAAAGAAGAGGGAAGAATTATTTCATTTAAGCATTATCTCTAAACAAAGTAAAAATAATACACTTGTAGACAGTGGGTCTCAAGCAAACCTTATATCCAAGGGCATTGTTCAGAAGCTTGGTTTGAAAACTACATTACATCCTAAACCATGTCCACTTGGATGGGTATGTAAGAATGCACAATTACAATTTACTAAGAAACGTAGACTTAGACTTAGGTCCCATTAATTTAAAACTAACTTGTCCGTGGTTTCCACAACACAAATGAAGAGGCTTGTGGATTCAAGCAAAAAATTATCTTTCATTTATGTGAAGGATGATTCTTAAATTGATGAAGTTTTACAATTGTTGCATAAGAACATCCAGGATCTAAGTTTGCATCCCGTGAATGATCCATTGATTTTTAATTGTCCTGTATAGAAAGACAAGTAAATTGTTGATTTGATTTCCTTTACATCTATATGTTCATTTATGTTGCTCATTTTGTTACTAATTAGTGGGTTATGATTGGTACAAGTAACAATGGATGTAGATGTATAGGGTATTGAGGAAATTTTTACTTTAATCAATAATGCTTTCTTTGTATTTGCCTTTGTGGTGATGGCATGGATGGTCATTTTTCAAGCAGGACAGGTGAAAGATACTAGAAACGTGAGGTGGTCATACCCTCACTTATTTTCTGAATGATCTAGGATTTTGGTGGTCCAAAATATTTCCAATGGGGAGGTTTGATCCAAGAGGATTTTCCTGACCAATCAAAATCAAAGTATTCAAATCGAGAACAGAACCACACCAATGCGTAGGGATCATTGAGACCTTTCCAACAACATTTGTTTCGTCTCAAACAGACTCCGGACGTGAAATATATTGTGTTCTAAATTTTCGGCAAAATAGGTAAAGGTGGCAAAAGAGGTGCCACGTGGCACAACTGGAAGGGTGACACGTGTCCTGTACATAGAGCACCATATGGAAGGTGCATATGATGTGGTAGGGGTAGGTGACGAGTTGGCATCCCAGTGGTAGTGATGTGGTCCAATCGTTATCTGACATTTGGCAAGGTTGTTGCACAATTGGAAGCCAAGTGGACCAACTGGAGGTTGCCACATGGCAGTCTGGTTGGCCACATTATGGTTTAGTTGACCAAAAGTTATGGTTCAATTCACCAAAATTTATGACAGGAAGGGAGGATCAAACCCCTGATATTTTGTAGACTAATGTCCTAACATTATGTTCCCTACCATTATGCCATTAGTGTTGCTTGTTAAACATTGTGCCAGATCTTCTATTTAAGGTTGAATTGGTTGTAAGTTTGAAAAAAGGGGCAGGCCGAATCCTCAGGCCCAAGCTATATTTTATATATTTATTTAACCAATAAAACCAATGGTGGCTCAAATATCACGACCATATTATATTTGTAAACTATATAATATGTCTAATGTACGCAACCCCCTATCAGGCACACTAACTTAGATTTTTGGAAACTTGGACTCACCATAAATGGATTTGACATAAGACTGTCAACTTAGGCTTAGTGAGGATGGGTTAGAAACACTAATAGGCTACAAATAAGGTTTACTAAAGTTCAATACTTCGACAATGCACTTTCAGGAGTACGTCACACCTCGGGTAGACTCCTTTGTCTAGGCCAAAGGATTCAAGGTGATGGACTTGGGGAATTCTATGGAAATTCCCCTACTTCTGGTGCACTATGGAAGTAATATAACCTTAGGAAGGATTATCATAATATTCCCAACCTACTACATACCTATTAGACTGATTTGATAAAGATATGGTTGTGAAGATAAAGACTAGGTGCGAAATTGTCCACTTGGACTAGTGAAGGAGCAAATTTCCAAGTGAATTCAAATGGGATTAAAGGCACCCAAATTCTTGATCTGGGGTATGGATGGGTTCAATTACTGTTGATTAAGATACATGGATCTTCAGAAAGGAAATCAGAAACAATGGAATCAAGAATAAGCTTAAAAATAGAAAACTAGGCAATTTTTAGCAGTGGTTTGTGCAACTTCTTTTCCAATTGTTCCCAAATGATGCCCACGGACCAAAAATTATTGATATGATGCTCGGATAATATTCAAAAAAATATATAGTGATTGGAAGCACCCTTTTTTCAGAATTATAGAAGAGCACAGTATATGTTATTACAACCAAATTATAGTATGTTGATTATTCCAATGTATTGCACATAAGAGAAGGAAGATACTGGAAATATAAGCAAATAAAAGGAAGAGAAGTCACTGAATATTTATTATGAGATGAATATACAGTCATAACATCGATTACAACATCATATGGATCTTACTCATCTCAAAACCCAATAAAAACAAAGATGGAATTGCACATGTGCGCTCCTCAACACTGAAACCTTGGCTCTGGTGAAAATGGTTGTATCTTGGTCATCCGGACACTATTTTCGACAAGACAAAAGGTGTTTCTTACTAGAAATGACCCTCCAAATGTAATGGAGTAGGTATCACAACCAAATAATCCTCAGAAATGTCAAAACCATAACCTTTGTTTTGGCCTTTCAACATTGTTTCCACTTAATGAAGGGATTGAACCGCACAACAAGAATACCAAACACTGGATTTGATGAAAGGGAGTCAAGAATATGTTTTGAAGCTGCACTGGATTGTAGATAAAACCTGCAAATTCACCTCATTTTCTACAATTAACTTACTGGAGAGGACTGGACATCTTCTTCCTCAATCCCCAGTAGAGAGATCTCACAATCCTTCAACTGGTTTACTGCATGCAATGGGGCACATCACCCAATGCGAGCTAGGGGCACATCACCTAGGCTAGAAAGAGCACAGATCTCTCAATATTCAATTCACAAACTAGAAAAATATGTGAATGGGCGTGTTCAACATTCTTTTATTAACCTCTGTTAGCTTTTATGCCACCTTTTTTGGACTTGCCATTGAGGAAATTTGAACCATCGGTGCAATGGATGTTTCTTTGGCAAGTTGCTTTTGCCTTGGACCTACTTTCCTTCATGAATTTTCCCTCCTTGGATAAAATTAGCCTTTGGATATTTCCTAAGTATTTTAGCGCGCTTTCTTGCTTTTGCTAATCTTCCTTGAGCCTTATCTCTCAAAATCAAGAAACTCCTATCTTCACTGCTTTTCCTGCTTTTGGATGCTTTATGTCCATCTTTTTCTAGGAAGACAACTCAGCTCCCTTATCCTCATCCTATGCACCCTTCTTGGGCCACCTAAGCCATGGAAAAATCATAAATAACGATTAGTAATATTAAATAAACAAAATTTAAACCCACAATAATTTATTTATTTACATAAGGTAAATTTTTAGTCAAAATTAACCCCCTTAGGAATTTATTTGATTATTTTCCACTAGAACCCATGGAGTTTGAATGGGTAGTGGTAGACTATGGTGCTATCAGAAATGAGACATTACAATATGCCACCACATATATCATGTTCAACCACAACAAAATGGGGAGAGGTCCACAGGTTTGAACTCATGACCTCCCCAACATTACTCCAATGATTTGGCACTATGCCAACAACCCTTGCTTTAAGGGATTATGGGATAATATTATTTTAATTTTGGAACGGATTTCATGCCCAAAGGGGGGCGTGCTCTAACCACAGGTTTACATTCAATACTATATGGTTTTGATTACCATATATTTTGGATTCCACCACATATTTTATTCCAAAAAAAATATTATATGGTTGTTTAATACATATTTGTTTCCCCAAAAAGGTATTATATGGTTGATTTACCATATCCTTTATCCGTTTAATTTTGGATCAAATAATTCCATATCCCATGGTATTTGGGTTGGAGTTATGAACCTTTGGATATTTAAACCAATGATGTTTTTCCATGGGAAGACAAGTTTTTTGGGGGAATTTTTGTCAAGAATGCTTGGTGGAGAGGAGTTGTAAAATTGCTATTATGCCTTTGAAGGATTGTAATTATGCTCATTTATGTGTAAGAGGCTTTGTAGCCACTCTTTTGAGAATTTGAGAGTGAGAGGCTTTATTGTTGTAGCCTAAGCCTTTGTAGTAGTTTTGGAGAAGGCATTTTGCACGTGTTAAAGCATTTGAAGAAGAATAGAACGATTCCTCCATTTGGAAAGTGGGCCCATATACGTAGTCCTTTATGGACGAATTGCATTATCACATGGTGCCACTACCATTTTTTATGGTTTTCTACTTTTATTATTTGCATTCTTTTCAATTATGTTCTCTCCAAGCTTGCAGTTAAAATCCTTTTAAAGAAGTTAACTATTTAAGAATTTATTTGCAATTCAAGCATTAGTAGATCTTGTGATTTTTAGATAATAAAAAAAAGCAAAAAGTGTTTCCCAACTTCATGTTTTCACCCTAAATTAAACATCACTCAGTTTATGACCCCAAGTGGAGCCTTAAAAGTAATCCTTAATCGAACACATTAAATTCCCTCACTTGAGGGAAAAAAATATTGCAGTCAGGTTAGGACTGTGGGGATTGGTATACAAATAATTCCCCTAAGTCATTATGCATTTGAGACATAGAGGTTGAATTTTAGGGAGCTAAAATCCTCTTATAATGAACATGGTCTAGTCCAGTCTATCAACATGCCTATCCTTTTTGGGTGGTAAGTGTCAATATTGGAATTGAAGGGTTGATTGGGGAACCTTTCCCTTTAGGTGTTGAAGATCATCTGGATTATGGATTTTATTCAAAGGTGCAGGAAACCTACTGGACTTGTTTGTGAACAAGGTAGCATAGTAGTCATTCTATTGGGAACCTTATCTTGAGGTGGTTCTCACAGGTGGAAGGGTACTTGGGGTAGATAGCAGTAGGCTTACTAGAGATTCCCCCAGTGTCCTACTTTATAACTATCCCATTCGCACCTTCACTCACTTACTTGGTGGGATTGGCACCCCCATCCAATTTAGTGTTTGGAAGGCCCTTGTTTGTTTTTCTACTTATTTGTCAACAAAGGATTTGGACACCATCTGTTTGAGGAAAATTTGAGAAAGTTTTATTTTTACATCGTTGGTTTTTTATAGTTCTCCTTTTAGGACTAGTGAGTCTATTCTTTTTTTATGGCGTTCATTTCATTTCCATTGAATCTTTACTTAGCAAGATCACATGTTCCACCCATTGTACACTTGTCATTTAGATGATGTATATTTCAATAAGGATTAGTTTGGTTTATCTTTTAGTGTTTAAAAACTAATTGTCACTATTTGAAGATGCACATGGGTATGAAAAGAGTTTAGCCATGATGTCTAGCTAAGATCGGACATCCTTATAGATATTAGAAACATATTTGGCCACAAGGTAAGATTTGTCATATCTCTTCTCATTAAAATATGTGATGTAGCATAATCACTTAAATAGATTGGCTCATCATAGGGTTGTTCGATACAATTTCTACACATGTAAGGATGACCAACCCAAGGCATTACAAGGACATGAGCGATATATATGAAAGTAGAATCACTTAAGGAAAACAAGAAAAACTGAAACAAAAGGAAGACCATGATGAAAGGATAAATAATTTCTACGTGAAACTAAAGATGGTGAGAGAAGAAAAAGGACATGATCCTTGGATGGCACAAGATTAAAGAGTCAAGGAAAGCCCAACTAAAGACATAGAGTCAAGGATTTTTTTATCCCAAGTGGTGATAACAATATCCTATATGGTGGTGAATAAGATCTCTGATGATGCCCCATACTTAGGGATTTTCTTATGTAAAATAACAATCTTCATGGACTCAATAATGAAATTCCACCCTCATAAACATCTCATAATATGGGTTTGTGTATGGCTGCAAATCCCAAGAAATAAATGATAGGGTCCATTATCTTAATGGTAAGATCTACCCTCTCCCACCAGCCATCATCTAACATTGTATCTTTGATCGTTTTTGAAGAATTTTGATATGTGTGTCTCCAAAAATACCAAAACTCTAAAATAACCATGGCCTCAAGAGTAGCCTTGACCTCCCTCAACCTGTTAAGCATGATGAATGAGGAGGAAAAACAAGTATCTACAATCTTCAACAATGATAAATGTGTACTCTTTATAGAATATGAAGGCATTGGTATGGTTTTGTGCAATATTGTGGATTCATGTGTGCATCATCAATAAGACTTCCCATCCATTTCACATCCGTAGCAATAAATTTAAGTGCTAAATTCAAAGAATGAACAATACAAGGTGTCCAAAATATCTGTCGATATTTAGCTTCCACAATGATGCCAACAACCTTGCAAACAAGTGCATTATCTGTGATAATTTTCACATAAGAATCAACACCTACATCTTCAATAAATTTAATAAACAAATCACCCATATATTGTTCATCCTTTTATTTTCCAAGAGCATCCACCACTTTCAAGAAGATTGGTCCATTTTGGGAAAACAACATGAAATTGATGAGTAGATGGCATGTTGTATCTATCCATCCATCGGAAATAATATTGACATTGGATCAGGGCCATTCTGATAGAATTTTATCCACCTCCTTGTTTTCCTTAACCAACAATGTAGTTCTAAGCTTCTTTGAAATATGAGGCACTTACCCAATTGGAGCTTGTTAAAATAGAGATCAACACATCTCAACAAACAAAGAAGACCATACAACATTAAATAAAATGAAGTTGGTATAGAAAAAGAACCCAAGATAAGGTCAATCTCCTCTCGCTTCTCTTGTTAAAATATCTTGTTCATTTCTATTGCTACTTGGAGTTAGCCTCTTTCTTGCTGAATGAATTGCAATCCCACTCCCAAATATACTAGATGGCTTCCTCAAGAATGGAAGACGATCCTCCTTTTTGTGTTTCTTACTTGTTCCTACCACCTTCCCCAAGGCAATATTAACTTCTCTTTCCATTTCTTTTCATTTTTAGCACTCATCGTTTTACCTGCTCGAAGTCCACAATCAATTCCTAACAAATGGCCCTAAAGTCAAAATTAGGTTATCTTTTATGGAGTGTTGAAAAAACTACATGTCCAAGGAATATCCCTCCCTATACAAGCTTTTCCCTAGGGCCTTGTTGTCTTGTTACATACTTCCACGATGGATATTTCTTTTCTTGAGCTTGTTGTCTTGCTACAACAGGGTTACATTCAACATTAGACACTACACTTGCAACATATGGAGCATTAGCACTAGGGTGAATCCCTAAAGATGGGTATAAATTTTTTGGACAAAAGTGACGGTGAAAATTTGATAGTTTACTCATTTATTAAATCGAGGCCCTTGAAACTCATCTATGCCTTATGAATTTTGACATGTAATAAAAAACAAGTTGTAGGGAATTATGTTGTCCTTCCAATGATATTTAAAAAAAATGACAATATAATTTAATGTATCAAAATTGCATTTAATGAAATGTTTGTCCTTGCAAATTTCATGAAAAGTTAACAAGTGTCTTGTGTGCATGTAAAATAATTTAATCCTAAATGTATAATTTAAAAATATATATGAATATGATCTACACAGAATACACTAGGCATACATATATATTTTTAATTTATTTTGGAAAATTATATTTTTCATTAATTTTTAAAGTGACCAGTGAATATTTCAATCACATTTTGTACACATTTGTGTGCACGTAAACATTTTTTTACTGCTTACATAAATTGAAAAACCAAAAATACCCTTTTAAAGAGGACATGTTGATGTGGGGTGTATACATATTTTTAAATTTTTTGGTTATGTACTTTTTATATTGTTGATTTTTCTTTGAGCTCCTTCGAAGTTGTGGACATGGTTTTTAAGTGTAAGTTTTAAAAGAAAAATATATATACAAACTAAAAAATGCTTAAATTCTATGCTACTGAATAGATGATTCGTTAATGAATCCATCAGCATCAAGTCCACCACCTAAGGTGGAATTAATGATAGGGTTTAGGCCTTTCAAAGAGGCTAGTAAAATTAAATCTACAAAAAATGGGCTAGAGGCATGTTTTTAAAGCCCTCATTGGGTTTGATAGTCATCGATATACGTCAACCTGAGACGATTGCAGTTACAAACCTCGGGTCAAGATAGAGGATTTCTATAAGTCGATCTATATTGTTCATCTTCCTTGAATTTTGTATGTGATAGAGCTCACTCAAATTAAGATCGAGTATTTCTGTAATTTGATTTTTATGAATTTTTTTTATTAAAGATAAATTATTAATTAGTTAGCAATGAAGTTTATTTCCGCACTTTGAGTCTAAGCTAGCTATGGAACCCACTTTATTTTATTATAGATTGGTTGGTTGGCACTGAAGGTTCAAAAGTAATTTTATCAACAAATCACAAGTCTTCCATTAGCCAATCACTTTAACAATGACTTGTTTGTTAACAATTAAGTCCATCTACATTGTGAGATTAAGTATTGTGTTAATTCAATTTTTCAAAAAAGAAACTTTCTTTTAATTTGCATTAAAACCATTTAACTTTTAATTCCCATTGAAACCTTGATAAATGAACTTACAAAATATTAGTATTAAATCTTAATTGCTTGACCTTAATTTCTTTTCAAGTTCTTCCAACCTAAATGATATTTTGTTCAAAGTGTTACTTCTAAAACTCCCATTTAGGTTTTTTTTGTTTTGAAATTTACTTTTTTCGAAGGGTTCCTTGTGAAACTTTCATTTTAGATGTCTTTCTTTTTAAAACTTATTTAGTGGTATTGATTTTTATAACCAGTTAAAAATATGTATCTCATTCTCAAAAAATAATATTATTAGTTTGTAATTTTTTTAAATATTACGTTATTTAAAAAATATGCGATATAAAAATATTTGAATTATATATATATATATATATATATATATATATATATAATTCAAATCTCTTTATATATATATATTTATTTATTTTTCATGGAAAAAATTGTATTCTTCGTATTTGAAAGGTGAAAACAGAATACATTCTTTAGTAATTCAGCAGATTTTAAACATAGTTCAAAAATGATTTCTCCTTAACATGTTTATATTATCAAAATAAAAAACTTTTCCTACTTAAAAGAAAAAACTGGAATTTTATCGAAATTCTTTATCCTTCTGCCCAAAAGTCTCCTTTTATATATACATAGAGAAAGTGTAAGTTTGAATAATTATATAATAATAATTATTATATTTATTTTAAAATGGTGTTATAAATACCATAAATACATATTTTAAAATTATGAATCTTTATAATATATTTATAAAAACCTTCTATACAAATAAGTGAATTTTAACATTGTTAACTCTCTCTCTCTCTCTCTAAATATATAACAACACCTTTTGATTATTTACTTTATATTCTAAATATTAAAAAAATGGTCTAACTATTATTATTTTTAATATTTTTAATCTATTTTAATTATTTATTGATTTTATTTTAAATATAATTTGACGGATTTTGATTTTCCGAATCTCTATAATATATTTATAAAAACAAATTAATCTTAACTATTATATAAACAAGTTAATCTCAACATTGCGAAATAAACTTTGGATGCGGGTGTCTCAGGGCCCATGACACGCGACAACCCCATCTCCTGCCAAGCCACCAAACTCTTCGGGGGCAGAGAAGGTGACAATAATTTATGAGTCGTGGGATCTTCACCCCAACTCACTCCAGACAAACGCTCCATGTCTCATCGGCCAGTTTTCTTTGGATCTCCCAATACCAGCAACTTAATGCTCAATTGTGTGAAGACCATGGCGTCCCTTAGGCTTAGGTCAAAGCGACATAGCAGGGCGATTTTCGGAATCCTCTATGTGCTCCCCTAGGTCACTCCTGCTCGTATAGTTATAGGCATCTACAACTCGTCTCTGGTTTTTTATTCGGCTCTTGGTCGTGCTCCCTGGATGCTGGACTCTATGTCTCGTCGGAGAGGAAGGTCTCATAGAGGGAGATATGGCCGCGCTGGAGGTCAACAAGACTTCACCGCCTCAGAGGGTTATGGGGAAGGCGTCTCCATCCCGGTTCACCTAATGATAGACAACTGGGAAGCTCATTTGCTAGCCGACCATCTCTCCTCGGGCAAGAATGATGGGTGCATTAATCACTATTGGCTCGTTAAAATATGTTAGGATCCCTTATGGAAGAAACGAAGGCCAATTAGGACAGAGCGAGAGAAGTCACTCAGTCTCTGAAATATCACTAGACCTCGCTAAATGGCCTGGCCTGCTCTCTGGAATTCATCTTCGGTAACCAGAATTTTGTCGGAGGTGGCCATGCAGGAGTGAACCTAGCGGGTGGGATCCATGGCGGTGGGAGTCGGGTTGGCGACAGTCACACTGGGGGGAGTCGGTTCGGCAATAGTCATGCTAGAGGGTGTTGGGCTGGAGGTAGTCCGGCGGGTGGCAACCATGCAGGCGGAGGAAGCAGCATCAGCCTAGTGGGAGGAATGGATAATTCGCTAGAAGCTAGGGAAAGAGACATAATTCCTTCGCTCTCTGAGCCACGTGGCAAGGAGATTTCCATTCACTCCTTTCCCACCCCTTCTACGGTCAGCCAACTTGCTTGCAAAAGAGTCCGGGATGACACATAGGAGACTTCTCTTCCCTGGCGCAAAATGACTCCCCTACCTGTCAAAATTTCGGACTAGGAAGCTACTGAGGAGGATAACTTCAGCTGCCCAATTATGGAAGATCCCCTCCAAAATGTCGCAGCAGCAAGTAAATAAGGTTCCGGAGAGCCTCTGCGTTTTTCAGCCTTTTTGTCTCGGCTTGATCACTTTTGTCGTTTTTTCTAGTAGTTTCTATTTGGGCTTTCACAGCCATAGATTTTCTCCTGATCATAAGGATGTTTTTTGTACTTACTGGAAGGTTGGATACCTCCGCTATACCCACTTTGATCCTTCTGCTCTCTTGAGCTGGTGGTTCGGCACTCTAAAGCCACCATTACCATCTCTGTGTTATGTAGTTTTGACTCTTATTATTTAATAGAATTGTGCAGCTTACCAAAAAATAAAACATCGCAAAATAATTTTTTATCTCATTTCAATATTAATAATAAAAAATTATTTACTAAAAGAAATATCTAATTATTATATATTTTTAATCTATTTTAATTATATATTGATTTTATTTTAATTATAATTGACTTATTATTTATTTTAATTATATATAATTAAACAAGAGTTGCGTGCAGCTTAGTCCCTGCCTTATGTAAACAAAAAAAATTAAAAAAGAAAAGAAAAACAAATGATTGAATATCATTCATTTTTTTAAACATAAACTCTTTAAAAAAAATCATTAACACATAATTGGCACATTACTGCATGATTGGCATATTACAAGTATATTGGTCATTGTCATTCTAAATGTATGACACAATCTACAGATAGTAAAATGTATTATGAAAAATAACATAATTATATGGTAGAATGTACCATGGCTATCTGAAGTTTTATACATCATAACATGGTGATGTGCCATGGATGCTATAAAATACAAAGTGAAATACAAAATGATTTAAACAAATAATGTTTTAAAGCTAAAATCCTACTTGGAATAATCATCATAAAATATTGCAAAATATTTATGTATATAGAAACAAATTACTCATAATGCTTTTATGCTAAGTTGCTCCCTAAAATGCAAAATGAGTACTCGCAACATATTTCAAATTCATTGCTCCCCAAAATGCAAAATGAGTACTCGCAACATATTTCAAATTCATTAATAATGATGTTTAGGATTTTTCCCAGAAAATTTTAAAGTTTTAAAGTCTCCATGTTTTGAAACTTAGATATAAGTTTAAGTTTATTCTATAAATTTATTCTATGCTTAGAAGCCTTAGACGGCTTTGATATTTAAATTATGTATCAGTGCATAATAGTATAGTCAAGACTATTAGCTTCCATCGTCTCTACTAGAGATGTTTTTATAGAAATAGGTTTAATAACATATTCTTGTTCTAAATATGATAACTCACATATATACGTTTACTTGTCCTTAGTTTGCATAGTTATTATACCCTATAACTCCTAAGCTAATAGTTCTTAGTGTGGGCTACACTGCTCTACATACTACGAGTTTTCTTCATAAAGCAAGTGACTGTTAATACAGAAAAGATATAGGTAGTTCCTCCGGGTCCAGGCTCTGCTGATCTAATAATATCTGGTCCTCTACCCAGGCTATAATCCAATCTATAAGGTAAGCAAAAGTAAAAGGAAATCTAAGAATAACCTACCATAATATCTGCAAGGAATTTGAATGCCGAATGCTAAGCTGAAAATAATTGCTGGGATGTGCAGGCCTTGAACTTCATAGGCGTTTAGTACTAGGATTTTTGCCTCTGAATTCGGGCTTGATTTTGAAGCTTTTGTTCACTTCAACGGTTGAAGCTTCATCTTGAAAAAATATTTTTTGTGGTTGTTGTTATAATGAATACAGCAGCAGCGCCTGGTCGTGCTTCTTCGACTTCTTCCGGACATCTGGACCAATGCGCCCAAGATCCAGGTCCTTAAGATCCTTGTTTTTACTTAATGAATATATGGTATAAGGAGCGGGATATTCAATCTTTATTTTTTTCCATTAAATTAAATTGTCTATTAAATTGTAAGTGGAAGTGATGTTTCTTGTAGTTATGGCCGTCGGTCGCTGTTTTCAGTGAGGTCTGCCAATCCTAAAGAAAGGTAAAAAGCAAGAGACGCTGCTTCCATGATTGAGTCTGAGTTAGGATCTTCATACCCAACTTTTCTGAAGCCTATGTTACACTCTCATGTTTCTGGAGGATTTTGGCTGGTAAGTGAAAAATAGAAAAGCAATCTACTTGTCAATAATCTTTTATACCAGGAATCCTCGAATACACATGCCAAAATATGCTTTTTCTTGTCTCCTAGTCCTTTTTTCGTTTGTAAAAATGTTGGTTTGAATATTTGGGCTTTGACATGATCATACCATATTGAATTTATGAGGTCTAAAGCGGTAGGATGACTTCTCATTTTACCAAATGGAATTGGTAACTCCTCAACAATTTGCCGACCTACATGAAATGAACTGAAAGATTTTGGAAATTCTTTGACTGGAACATAGCAATATGGCTGATTTTTATTGGCACAATATTGTTCCTGGTCCTTTCTGGATGTCACCTATAGCATCGTACCTCAGCCCCGTGAATTAAAGATTGTGAACTATTTCAACAAGTGACAACAAGTTCAGCTTTTTCATTTCAATCTCAAGCAGTATACCTGGGCCCTGAAGCAGTATGGAATATTTGCTTTCTAGGCTTATTAAAATATCTATAGTCACAACATAGAGAAAGGCATGATAAGGGTTTCCATACAAGTTGCAATATTTTTCCAACCCAAAATTTTTGTGATGAACAAAAAGAGAACCATACAAATTATGTAGAATTCTTCTGCCAATAAAAAAAATGGCAAACTCCACATCCATCACATTGGAACAAAATCTGTTAATGCTTATGCTGGGAAAGCACATAAATGCAGACAAAATGCAGAACCCAACATTGTTCATCGCTATAATCTACACATGGGGCCAATTCTTTCCAGCCTAGATATCATCACTGAAGTCCGATCCAAAACTTAATAAAGAACACTCTGGGGCTGTAAACACGTCATATCTCTAACGAAGATTTGCAGTACCAACACCAGGTAATGGAAATTGGCTAGCAAATGATTCAACTTGCCTTTTGAGATCAGAAATGCTATTTTGCTGCTTGAATTCGTCCGACTCAATAAATTCTATAAAATCTTTTAATTTTGTACTCTGCACAAAGCCCTTATCCTTAATGGCTATTTGCACCCCCTCGTGGATAAAATATGCAACCTTAATAAAGTCATCCTCTAGAAGCCCACAGGTGGTTAAGGCAGGAGTCCCTATGTGAATGCCACCAGGAACCATAGCACTTTTATGATTTTATCACTTGAAAATGTAAGGTCTGAAGGTAAGCTATATCATCCCAAAGAGGAAGGAAGATTAGTGCCTCTACATCGAAATATACAAAGTGATAATTCATGTAACCTGGTACAGAATTCTTGTTCAGTGTGATAGAAGCAGCATCCAAAACTTTCTCTGCTCTTGCACCATCAATGCCCTGTCCAACACCATTACGATATACCATGTTGCATTCAAACAACCAAATCCAATAGAAATTGATCTACAAGAAAGTTGTTTACTCCAGCATTTGAACATAGGATCCTTACCAAGGGCCTCAATTCAACTAGAACTAGATGATTGTCACTGCCACTGGACACCAGTGTGTAATCCAAGTCCATCAGTCTTTTTGCAAGGGCTCGACAGTTGCTACGACCTGCTAAATCTATTTTTCCTTTGATAAGAAACAATAGACATTCACATAATAATTCATATGCATGCATGTTACAGAAGCTTATACATGTGAGAGTGCTACACCTGTATTTGATAAGCCTTGAACTCTGCAGTTACATCATGCTTTAAACAAACAACCAACCCTCCTATGGTATGGTTGTGTGGTCCACTCCTCCCTAAAGAGCCACAAAATAGTCCATGTATATTTTAGAAACACGATGACGAAATTTATCTAACTAACATTATGATATTACTGAACAGGGGAACAATATGGATGATAGAGGAAAAGAGGGAGAACTAGATTGACCTGTAACCTTGGAAAAAATGCATTGTTGATGGCTGCCTCTAGGTCGATCCCCGATACTTGTTCTTTCTTGAAGAAAATCATGCCTCCCCAAGGACCTCGTAAAGACTAAAAATCATGACCCTCCAATCCAAAAAAGTTCAGATTCCAGAATGAAAAACACCAAAAAGAAAAAAACAGAAAAAGAAAAAAGAGAAACAATTGACGAATAATTTAAAATGAAACAAGACAAGTAAGAAGATGAAATTCGTCATAATGTTGGTCTAGTAATGATCAGATATTTAGAAACAGAATGAAATAGAAACAACATCAATAAATGGAAATAAGAAATTGATTCCATCATTATGTAGGATGTAAGTGCTATATTTATCAAAGAAGAAATACGACAAACCATAATCTACACCTCTTGGCTCCAGAATCACTCCTATGATGGGAAATTGGAATGGCATACTTGTTTTACGTCTTGGCACTTCTAGAAATCTAGTGAGATTATTTTTCTTCTACAATGGGGGGATGGCATAATTTGACATCATTAATAAATAACAAACAAATATCCATCTAATATAATCAGCTATATTTAAATCCAAAGGGGTGAACTGTAGTGCAAATCAATGGCATCAACTCACCTTGTGCGTTGTAGTTGCCACTACATCACAAAAGTCAAATGGATTGGCCATTATAGAAGCAGCGATGAGACCACTTATGTGTGCCATGTCCATCATTAAGTATGCCTCAACTGTATCGGAAATCTTCCAAACCACAAAGTTTTTAGAATTAAAAAGCATAAAAATCCAGGTCCACATTACATAGTGAATGTTCAAAGAACATATTAATAAAAACTGTTGAAATAACGTTTCTGGAAAGAGAGATTTTTTAAAGGACTGCCATTATAAGATCTTGTAGAAATACCCATCTATAATACCTTCCT
Source organism: Larix kaempferi (assembly GCA_027924585.1). Lineage (NCBI taxonomy): Eukaryota > Viridiplantae > Streptophyta > Pinopsida > Pinales > Pinaceae > Larix > Larix kaempferi. The sequence continues at coordinate 6,413,788 of BSBM01000179.1, read as the reverse complement.
CATGCGAAGATAATCAATGTCTCTGGGATATGCACTAGCACCAGCAATGATGATCTTGGGCCTAAAAATAGTTGCAGTCTTCTAAAGCATTTCATAGTCAATGAAACCTATAACCGAAGAAAACAAACACCACCAATAACACTTGAACATAACCCCAATAATCTAGTTCAATATTTTTCAATTTTGGAACTGTTTCTCTCCTTACTACTGGGCTCACAATGCGAGCTCACCTGTGGACTCATCTAGCCGGTATGGCATTGATTCAAAGTAAATTGATGTAGCAGATACTCGCCTCTTTGCAGTCATGAATCCATGAGAAAGATGCCCTCCATGTGGCAGGTCCAAACCCTAAATGTTTCAAAGCAATTTTTCACATGTTACATGCTCAAATAGGAATGAAAATCTTATCAAGGAGATTTGTAGTTCAAACCCAAACACCACATAATGCAATCATGTGGTTGGAGAAGAGCTGTATAAACAACAAAATTAGTTGGGGATCCAGATAATGATTGAACATTAACACCCCATACACTGCTGTCAAGATGGAATGCTTCTAGGGCCCTCTGCTGGCAAAGCCTCTCACTTTGATCAATGAATTCATTCCCAGCATAGTATCTGCATGATATAAAACCCAACCCAACATAGTAGTTAATAAATATCGAAGAGTGTCCAAATACTGTATCCTTTAATCAAAATAGAGATACCCATATTATCGACCCCTGGAACAACTACATGTGTCCACACTATAAAGCTGAACTTAGAAACCATTATCGACATGTGAAACATTCAAATTAAAATGTGCAGGTCTAAAAACCAAGAGAAACTGAGTTTCACAAGAAAAAATAACCAAGCAACAAGAATAACTGCCAAGTAGTTCAGACACCATCACAATTATAACTATGCCAACCTTCACATTCCAAGTTATGCTTTATACACTTACCTCTTACCAGGGAGTCCTTTTGAATACTTGTTCATTAGGCATGATCCAACAGCTTCCATCACCTCCCGGGATGTAAAATTCTCAGAAGCAATAAGTTCCAAGCCTCTGAACTGCCGCTGCTTTTCTTTCTCAATTATCACATTCATTTCAGGATCAAGTTCACTCAGAGGAGCATCTACAAAACTTTGCTTGCCCTCTGCAAGGAGTATTACAAACTAGCTAAATAAAACACAATAAATTTAGTTCCCTCAATAATTGAGGCATAGTTTGACAGGAGCATCAATTGTATTCGTGAGGTCTATATTTTCTGTTTACTGTCATCCCAGTGGAATCCAAATCAAGACCACTGTTTTCCAAATGATCAAGCCACTCACTAACCGTTAACTCAACTCCAACTATAACTAAAACTGAGTTATTTGACATAGCTCATTAAATGAAGATAAGGAGCTTATTTGCAATAGCTCATTTCAAACATGAATCTTTTAAGCAACTGTAAGTCAAACTAGATTCAACTGTAATATGTGTCTTTTTCACTTTATCTTAAAATGCCAGGATAATCAAGGATGTCACATAGGCTATCTATGTTCATTAAATTTACAAAGAAATCTCACAGCAATTACAAATAAATCATGATCTTGATGTAAAGGTATCTTGATTCTTAATGTATATGCAGCAATTTCCACCAAAAATAACTAAACTAAAAAATAAATCATAGCATGAATGGCAAACAACATACACACCTGGGAAGTTGCAGGGTTGTGCCGGCACCGACGCTGAAGGCTTTCCCATTGTCAAGCTTGCTGTGATACAAAAGGGTTTATATGATGGGCATGGTCTCAAACTTCCTTGTTTGCTGCTTTTCTGTTGGCAGGGAACCCCCAAAACTACTTGTGAAGTTTTGGGCATCAAGCTTGCAGTTGGGTTTAGGATATGTTGGCCCAACAACCCCATCCCTGCTACTCCACTGCCCATTATGACTTGCAAAAGTTGCAATGAATATGGTTTCACCCGAAACAAGAGCTATCCTCTTTGCCCACTTCAAAATGCAGAAAACAATCGTATATTGTGAGACACCTGTGAAAAATAGTTAATATTTCATTAAAATCCATACTTGCGCACCATATATGATTCTTATCTTACTTAAAAACAAAATACCCTAAATGAGAGGATCTCGTTACAACTGGAATGTTAATAGAATGACATGTTTAAGATTATCACCAAACAAAAAAGATATCACAGAACCTGAACAATCACCCGGTGGAAAGGAGCACCCTGGTTAAAACGCAATTAGCAAAAATGTAGTTCAATCTCCCATTTATCGCAATTAGCAAAAATGTAGTTCAATCTCCCATTTATCATTAGTCTTCTCCCAGACTTGCTCTATTAACTTATGATATAAGTCGTATCCATCCATTAACTAGCGAATTGTACTTATCAATATGACAACGAATGCCCCCACGAACTGTCGTTTTGATCTAAGCGTACGTAATGAGACTGGGCTAAGACCGACTGAACCATAGAGCTGACTTCCTTCCCAAACTAACCATGGAGCAGAGATACTGTGAGCATTGAACTTATTGAACCAGCTATGACCGATCGATGTGCTGAACCAGGTCTATCATATCCAAAATCAATATGTATTACTTAAATAGAGAGTTAGTTCATATCGATCTTATGTATGTGATAACGATACGGAGCTGACTGAACCAAATCAGAGTTGAGATGATCTACCCTCCATTTAAATGCAAAATCTCTCACATGTCATTTTGATCTTCAGGTGGTGCCGCTCAGGGCTTAAACCCAACTCCATGCACATTAGGTACCTACTTTCTCACCGTGGCTTGGGCTGGTAGGTATCCCCTGAAACAAAATCAACATAGATAAACAATTATCGATTTCATTGATCCCGGTAACTATTATTGGATCCAAATCCAAAAGCAGCACTGGAAGATTAAATAAATACCGCCAGCAGCAGTCTTGAACGATTATGGAGAGCGAAAAATGCAGAATGCAATACTACAGGCATTATGGGGGCGTAGGCGTTGTTGCAACCTGCAAGTGGCTTAGGAGAACCTACTTCAATTGAGTAGCATATAACGATTATGATGAATTCTATGTTCATAATTTAGGAAGGGGATTATGCCAAAAGTAGCAGAGATTAATTCTCCGCATTGGGTTATGAGATCATTCATACATAAACCTGGTGCGAGGAAACTTCTGAATTAATAATTCGATTTGAACATATCTCTAACTGAGTTAGTTGTGTCATTTATCGTTTATATATCAGAATCTGAGCTTTGTATTTAAAACACAGTATACCATTCCAAAACAAAATTATAAAAATCTGAACTCACCTGCCCAGCGTTTTTGAGCATTGACTGATGATCAGCGTTTTGACATTGCAGGTTCCTGGAAGGACCAAGGCTTGAGTACAGTTGATAGGCAGCCCCAGGTAGTCATACCATACAAAACCTGGTATAAGCAGAGCACCTTCATAGAAACAAGAGACTGGCTTGGTTTCATTGCTTATTCGGAAAGACAAAAGGCAAAACTGCCATGGACATGTCTGACACCTGGGGTTAGAATGGATTCACATATCCATTACTTTCATGTCACTGAAGACAATTGCCTGCGGTGGGCTACAACTTGTCAGACTATTGAACATTTATTATATGCTTTAGTCTAAATATTACAACGTACAAAGGTTTATCTATTTATAATTTATTTTTGAATTTTGATTAATGTGATCAATGAGAAAAATTGTCAAATCGATGTTTCTAATCCAATAATAAGTCGACACTTCTTAATATTTTTTATTAAATAATTACCATTTAATTAAAATAATTATTACATATTAAAAAACTTTAGCAAAAGAGTTTTAATTTTTAGGCAACGTACACAATAATATAACAAAGTGGAACATATAGTCTCCAGAGACTAAAAAATCTAATAATTAAACCACTTCTTACTAATAATATATATTGTAAAAAACAACTATGAGTTCTCTAAAGTTTGTATGTTTACAGGCGCAAGTGGTTTGTGTTATATAGGATAAATGACGGAGGGGTTAAATTTCATGTGTTGACCCTATACAAGTGGTAAGAAAAATTGATACCATTGTTTATTTTAAAATCACAATGTCTTGCATAGAGGAGGATAAAGTCAATTATAATGCATAACTTTCGTGAAGATTATGTTTTTGTTTTTCATATAATTTAAGTTTTGCTCGCAAGATAATGTTTTTTTAGTATTTTTTATAGTTTTAGTTTAAAAAAATATTTGATAGAATTTTTTTTTGCAACATGAGATAACTACAACATTATTGTTATAAATAAGATATTGAAGTTTTATTTGGCTTTATATCAATGTAATTTTAGGTTAATAATATTTTTTTTTATGTTTCGAAATTAGGAATTACAAATAATTTTTTATTCTTTTTATGTTAAAAGATTTCAATGTATTAAAGCTATTTTTAAGTTAATATTAGTTAATTAATATTTTATATTACCAGGTATTTTTCATACAATTTGCTTGTATTAATTTTAAAAGAGTTTATAAACGATTTTTTTTGCATGTTAATGTTGTCATACATTGCTCTCTAATAGTGGTGGTGTCTGGCTATGGTCATTGCCATGTTGGCCATGTGTGTAGAGTTTGATGGTTGCACCACCATAGTCCTATATTGTGTGAGCCACATGCACTTCTTATAGTTCCAACACTTGGTTTGGATTCCAATCTACAACTTGTTCTACTCAATCAACTTGAATCACTTCATATATATAAGCTTTGCAATTTTGTTACAAGGGTTGAACCTATTGGGGAGAAGCAACAACGTAAATACCCTTGACACGAGAATGCATGCAAAAATAATCCATATTATTAATTATTGGGGGGAGTGAATCATTATTAGTGATGATGTATAAGGCTGAGATGAATTCGCTAGCTAGGTGGCTAATGGGCTAGGAGGCTTAATAAAACCACTTAATTGCGTAGACATTTTTAGTCTAGGGTGAGGGGTTGGGATTTGCTCAATTGGATTTGCATCATCTGGAACTACTGTGCTCTTCAACTCAATAATATATTTTTATATACTTTCTTTGATTCAAATGAAGAAGATCCCATTGATTCATTTATACAAATCCCATGGTAAAATACCTCTCATGAAATGGTATGATTCTGCAATAGAGGTTAAGGAATCCACAATAAAAAATAAAGTTTACATTATTACTATGAAAACAAAAATAAAAAGAAAGCAATGTTTGAATTCTTATGGTCATGGACTAATGGCTTGGTTGTTGGCTAGCAGTTGAGGTGTGTTGTTAAAGCTACATCATCCATGTAGGAATGATTTTGATATCCATGATTTTGATACACAATGATTTCAACATATAAGCCATGTACTCCTTGCAACCACATCAAGGAATCTCCCTTGAAGATAAAGGTGCAATTATTCAAGAAGTAGTGCCGTAGAGAGTAGAAGGAACCTAAAATGTAGAGGGAATCTAAGATGCAGAGGATGCAAAACCTACAAAGAGCACTCGGCACAAAGAACTGGATTATAGAGATGCAACACTTAGTGGCCAGAGAGTCTAACAAGGCATGACATACAATGCCAATGCAGCCTCCCAAAATGTAGTTCCATGATCCACAATTCCATAAATGTGGATCCAAAGGAATCCTCAAAATCATGAGGGCCTCCAAACTCATTTTCATAGTAGCCTCATACACAAAATCAAATAAAGCAACAATGATGGTGAATGCACAAAATATGCATCCAATTAACAAGATAGGCCTGTATTCCATATAATGTTTCAATCCTCATAGTCGATTAAGGTGCATAAATATTAGAGGTCATATTCACAACAAGGCTCATATGCATTTGGTTGAAAAATCATGAGATCAACATATAGGGTAGAGTAAATCTATATGTTGCATATACAGTCTACATAACCCCAAAATAGAGCCAAATGAGGACATTGAATAGAGTACCATAGATCTTGTTGATGTAGCAACACAAACACTAGTGGAACATCATTCACCACAAAATATATGGATGCAACACATCATGCAAATCAAAAGCATATATAACCATATGGTGCATGCACTCCATGGAAACTATATGCATCTCCATTAAAACCCAAAATATCTAATTACAAAACCAAAAACCTCCATGTAACATAAATAACAACCCAGAGTTTGGGGCATCACTAGGATCCATGCAACATTATTATCCTTAGCTCTAAATCAGACATCCATATCATAAAACACGTAGTGGGTTGGACCATGGGAGACATGGATGTAACAACAATGAAGTAAATACAAATGCTTTCAAAGACAATATAAAGACAATCACATTTTCCACCTCTTATTATCCTTCCCCCCTAATTGAACCAATTCTAATACTAGTATATTTAACTAATTACATATAGATGTTTGTATAACTCATTATGTATATAACTTATTTATTGTCTTCATGGTTTTCTTCCATATGCTTTAAAAAATAAATGATGATGATGCACAATCATGATAAGAGAATAGTAGAAACAACAAAACATATAAATGTAGATCTTGGAGATCATAGCAAGAAACATACACAACATGTAGAGAAACACTTACTGCGAATAACTAAAAATATTGTAAAACATAATACAAAAACTTAATGACATGTTTATAACCTCTAGCTGACTTCAACAATATCCTTACAAGTCAACACCTAACTCAACAAACAATGGATGTTGGCTCACATAGATTGTTACAACTCTAAAGGACCACACCACACAACTTTTATAAGTTGACTTTGTCCCTATAGGCAATAATAGCTAAATATTTTCTCTATGGAGAGACACACTAACTTATTATGTGTTCTATTTCTCACAAGTTTGTGCCCTTATATTTATAGATTAGTTTGATTAATTACTCATCAAATAATTTGACTTGGTCTTAATTACTCTAGGTGATTCTATTACACAAAGTATACTAAGGACGATTAACTTTGTCTCTCGATGAACATGCTCAACCCGATGATTAATTTTGACTTGCTATTCATTGATTATGTGATGTACCTTATTGAAAAACCATTATTTAGTCATTGATCTTTCATGTTTTCACATGTCCATGCTAACACTAAGGTTCTACAACCCATGTTGAAATATTGTAACTTCAAAGAATATTATATTTGTACTTTATTATTCCGGAGATGTTTCATTCCTCCGTGAAGATCTTATTGTATATTTGGATATGTTTATTCCTCCATCGGAATGTGGTAACTTGGGTTATTAGACTTCCCTAGTGGGGGTCGGCCCTGTATGTGTTATGTGGGTCAAAGGTTTATTAGACCACCCTAAAGGGGTCGGCCCAGTCAGTTGTAATGGGGTGTTTAACCCAGTGGTAAAATTGGGGCCGACCTAGTTAATATAAAATACAAGTCGGAGATGTGTATAAATAGAGGAGGTGTGTTCCTCATTTAACACACGTTCACTCACTCGGAAAGTAGTGCACTTGTGAGGGAGAGGTCTGCTATGGAGGAGGAGGAGGTCATGTCTTTGGTTTACATCTTTGTATTTGCTGATCATCTATGTTGAGGAAGCTTTGCTCGGTTTTCTACCCCATGAGGGTTTCCCAGGATAAATCTGTGTCTCTTGTGTTTATGTTGTGATTGTTGTTTCTTCAGTGATCATGTATATGCTATTGTTGTGAAATGAAATGTAATGCTAATATTTTCTGTCTAAGAATATTGAATCTTAACATGGTATCAGAACTAACCTGAAGAAAGGCAATGTATGGCACTTACGACACTTGCTTCACTTGCGACAATTTGAAGGTTAGGGTTTTATATAGAAAAAACCCGTCATCGTGGAACTTACTCTATAAATCCATTTTGGAGAAGTTTCAGGATCTAAAAAGTTTATAGGTCATAGATAACATCCCCATGTACCTTGTGTCCAAAGGAAACCCTCAGATTCGTTGTACTTTGTGAGTTATGATCAGTACAAGTTAGGGTTTCTGCCTATTCCAGATCTTAGTCATAATCAGGTGACCTAGGAAAAAAGGTCATAACTTGGGCTAGGAAGATCCAAATGAAATTTCGTAAAACGTGAAAGGTAGTACATGGACTGTACTATCTCAGGAAACCTTTTCAGAGGCCGAAGTTGAACTAGTGACACGTGGCATGCCATACAAGTTACCTCTTGTTGAGCCCAGAATTGGCCCTTTTTGACCATCATTTATCACTATCCCTTACCTTGTCTCACACCAATTACCTTGGCAATTCAACTTATTGTCCTTATATATTCCCCAATTTACCAAGGTATGGCCGATTATCGTTTTATTGTATTAATACTTATGATTGTGATGATTTAAGCTGTGCATCTCTTAATTCGTGCTAACATGATGCAAATTATGAAGGTAGTAAGATAAATGGACTGCAGGAAGATCGGAGCTGAACAAGTCACGGAGGAAGGGACGTCCATTGCTTAAGGAAGGTTCCTTGGGGCTCAATTCGTCAATCAAGGCACAGTCGTGGCAGGGCAGCTGTAACATAAAGTTCTATCTTAAGTATGTCGCTGCTCAAATCCAGCTGTGAGCTGGAAGGACCGCCACTCTTGGGACAGTTGATAACTCCTCTTATATTTGGATATTTCAGTTCTGCCACGCATTGTAACAGCCAGATTATTTAGGGCGCCTGAATATCATAGATCTTCATGGCCGCCCAATTATAGGTTTAGATGTTGCAACTGTATGTATAAATATGTGGTATTACCTCGATCGAGGGGTTGGACAGCAATTAATTAATTCATCTTGTATTAGCAGTCAAGCCGAAACTATGTACTCATCCTTCTGTTAATATAAAGAGTTGTTTCTGAGTTAAAGAGAGTGTTGTTCAACCAGCGTCTCTGTGTGAAGACTGGGCCCGTCTTCCACAGAGATTGCTGTGTTAATTTAGGATTTCATCTTTCTGTTGTGTGATGATTTGATCTTTCTTTTGTACGCAGCAGTAATATTCATTGTGTGGATTTCTCAGTAATTGATTTATTGTGAGATTGGTGAATGGTATCAATAACAGTCGACTGAGTCAGGTTTGTTTTATGTAATTCAATTTCTGTTCACACTGTTGTGCTCATCCTACAGCTGAAACATAATCCCAGAAGCTCCTACGAATTAGCTTTCCTGTTATGTGTGGATTGATTTATATTTTGCAATTCAGTATCTTAGAACAGTTGCTTCAATTTCCTTTATTAAATTCTAGAGTAATATTCAGGTCATGCTTCATGATTTCCAGCTTGAATTCATTAGACAGTTGATTATTTTAGAATGCAATTGAGATTTCCTTCCTGCAATCGTTGATTAGATCTGATATTCGTTCTGCTTGATGCATAATAGAAAAGGATTGTAGTACAGCAGTTAGAAGGCAATTGGGATTGCGTAGATTCTTGGGATGAACATAGATAATAGAAGATAGAAGTATTCACTTCTAATGGTTTGTGTTTAAGCATATATTGTGCACTTGTCCTTTGAAATAAAAAGACTTTCTCGGGTTGACAATAAATTTCATACGCTCTGTGTGTTGATATTTAATTATCTGCAATTAGAGTGCTTGACATTTTGGCGCCGTTGCCGGGAAAGGATGAAAATTAAACACTAGTCATTAGTTGTATCTGATAATTGCTTTTAGTCAGTCTTTTGGTTGTTTTTGAAATGATCTGCTTCGCATGAATACAAGGGGGGTAAAACGCGATCACCTCCCGACCCCCAAAACCCCACAAATTACTAACAGTACAGGTGGTTCGGGTCGTGGTCTAGGTCCACCGCTGGGCAGAAGAACATTCATTGACGACCTTGTTGACAAAACTGATTCATCTGTCAGATCTCGTCAACAGGGGACTCCTATCAAAAGAGGCCCTACTGATCCTGGAGCGTTAGCATCAGGATCTTCAGTGGAAGATACAGGAGCAGCGGTGATTTCTGCATATACTCCTGCTAAAGAAGGAACAGCTGATTCGGCTGTTGCAACTGAAGAATACGCAGCTGCTACAACCGAAGAATACGCAGCTGCTGCAACCGAAGAATACGCAGTTGTTACATCCGAACAATACGCAGCTGTTACAACTGAGGTAAGGGATAAAGGAACAAACGAAGGAGAAGATACAGAAGAAAAGATGAATAACAGACATGAGAATGAAGAGGAAGAAGCAGTGGTACAATACCATCATGAAGATAATTCCCCGCCAGAAACTATGGCTACATTGCAATTCCCAATACAGCAGCTCGAGGGGACAGCTCCTATGAAAAACATCTCACCGTCGGTGTTACCCCGCTTCCATGGCAGGGCGGCAGAAGATCCAGACGAATTCCTGTTTGAATTCGATATCCTCTGTCGCAGCTATGATTATGTCACAGATGCTCAAAAGTTGAAGCTTTTTCCTGCCACCCTGAAGGACAATGCATTACGTTGGTTCATGAGCCTTGGGGGAGGAACTGTTGCTAATTGGAACAAGATGAAGCAAGTGTTCCTGGAAAAATATCAAGAATATTGCAACACCAGGGACAAGAGGGAGGAGTTATTCAAGATGGTACAGAAGGAGGACGAAAGCTTGGAGGATTTTGTAGAGAGATTGCTGTACAATGTGCAGAGAGCTGGACAGACGAACATGGGACTAGATGTGCTTAAGATAATCCTGCTTCGAGGAATCAGGGACGATTGTTTAGACATGCTAAATTTATTAGGAAAGGGGGATATCTCTAAAGAATCTTTTGAGACAATTGTGGAATTATGTAAGAGATATTCCAGGGGATCTTCTAGGCATAATAAGCAGCATAAACGAAATAACCTGGAACGTGATGTCTTCGACAGAACTCAGAAGTCATCCAATGGGGGAGCTACACGTGCAGAGATAGGCAATCTTCTTGAAAACTTTAAAACAGAAATGATGAGCTCTATCTCTTCAGAGATTGACGTCTTGAAGGCCAAGCAAAGACAGGCAGTGGAGGATCTCACACTAGGGGTGTTTTGTCCCCGATGTAGAAAGACTCATCCACTGAAAGAATGCCCCCTTGACAAAGTTCAAGTATGTCAATTGTGCGAGCTGAATCATGATATGAAAGAATGCCCCACGCTGCCCCAAGTGAAAGCTGTTCTGCAGGCATCAACTCCAGAGGTGGATTCAGCCTACTTTATTGCACAGAAGAAACCCTGGCAGCCCCGGAATCAAGGTATGTCTCCCGATTCATTTCCATTTTTGAATAATTTGAATAATTGGAATACTAATATGCAAAACGTGAATACACAATTCCCTTCAAATTATGCTCAGTGGAATTCTCCTCAACCTGCGATGCAAGGTTATAATTCATGGAGTCCTTGGACACAGCCACCTCATCAACCTACTTCATGGTCTCCTGGATGGAGGAACTTCCATCCTGGGAATCAGTTTCCTCAACCACCTCCACCTCAACAGTTACCGTATCCTCCATATCCTCAATTTCAGCAATATCCTCAATACCTACCTCAGCAGTCGCAGCTGCAGCTGCAAAATAATCCTGTGCCTAACATACCGATACGGCCTCAGCTGCCTGCCCAACCTAACCCTAACCCAAATAATAAAACAGTCCAGCAACTGGAAACTCTCAATATGCCAGCCTACTCTCTCTCCCCCGTACCTTGTAATGACATTCGCTTACGGTCTGGGAAGGTAGTAGAACGTGTAACTTCAGAAAATATTCCACCAACTGTGTATGACAAAGGAGAGAGTTCCCAGCATCCTTTTGATCCGGTTCCTATCATTGAAGATGCTGAGCATCCCTCAGATGGGAGGGCTGAAACATTGAACGATGAAGTGGATAACACGCAGCCTACCCAGTTGGTAAGGCAACCACCTTACCCTGAGAGATTGATGCTGCCACAAAGAGGGGGGCAACCTCAGTTCAATCTCTTAGGAGAATTGAAGAACCTTTATGTTAAGATTCCCCTTTTACAAGCTCTTCAAGATGTACCTATCTACGCTAGAACTGTTCGGGACCTGTGCACTAAAAGACCGGGAAGGAAACCCAGAGATCCTCCTACTGTTCATGTTATAGGGAATTTATCCGCTTTAATGACTGGAAAAACCCCTGTAACTAAGTATGAGGATCCCGGCAATCCTACTGTCACTGTACACATAGGACAAACGCAGATACCCAACGTACTAGTAGATTTAGGAGCTGCGATCAATGTTATAACAATGGAGACTGTAAAAAAACTCGGATTCACCAATATTAGACCGACCCCTACTATCTTAGAACTGGCAGACAGATCCACCATCAGACCTGAAGGGATTTTGGATGACCTCGTTATTTCAGTAGACTCGTGGGAATACCCTGCCGATTTTCTGGTATTACAGCCAAAATCACAGCTGGGGGGACATCCATTGATTTTAGGGAGACCTTGGTTGGCTACAGTTGATGCTTGCATCAGCTGTCGATCAGGATCTATGACTATATCTGATGGCATGGAAACCAAAAATCTTACCCTGTACCCTCCAGCAAGGCCGAGTCTAGAAACTGAAACCTCCCTTTGGATAGAACAAGAAGAAGAAGAAGATGTTCAGCCATTACTAACAATAGGGAAGGCACTAACTTTCAAAAACGAAACAGAAGACGATGCCATTAATAATTTCATTAGCGAACCTGCTTCTGTAGACAAGGAAGTTTATCAACTTCTGAACAGTACCCTCGGCAAAGAAGAACAAGAACAGCTTACGGAGGAAGCACTAGCCAATGACGCAAATATAATCCCAGTATTGAAAAGCTCGAGAAGTATTCCTATTGAGGTAGAGCCTGGAAGAACTTTGAACATCAATCCTGCTCTCTCCTCAGAAGAACAAAAGCGCTTAACCAATCTCTTGAAGGAACGTAAGGGGGCATTCGCCTGGGAGTATACAGACATGAAGGGTATTCCTTCTAGTCTGTGCACTCATCATATCTATATTAAAAACGACTCCCGGCCTGTATGTCAACCCCAACGACGCATGAACCCCAATCTGAGGGATATAGTGAAGGAAGAAATCCAGAAACTCTTGGAAGCAGGATTCATCTATCCTATTTCAGACAGTGAGTGGGTTTCCCCACTTGTAATTGTACCCAAGAAAAACGGTAAATGGAGAGTCTGTGTCGATTATAGGGAGCTGAACAAGGCTACACAAAAGGATCACTTTCCTCTGCCCTTTATTGACCAGGTACTTGATAACTTATCTGGGAAGAAGTTCTTCTCCTTCCTGGACGGATTCAGTGGGTACAATCAAATCCAGATTGCTCCAGAGGATCAGGATAAGACCACCTTCACCTGCCCTTGGGGAACGTTCGCCTACAGGGTGCTTCCCTTTGGGTTGTGCAATGCACCTGCAACGTTCCAAAGAGCTGTGATTGGCATATTTTCTGAATTGGTAAATGATAGCATGGAAGTTTTTATGGATGATTTCACTCCTTATGGCAGGGATTTTGATGAAGCATTGGAAAATTTGAAGAAGGTTTTAATTCGCTGTGAACAGGCTCGCCTCTCACTGAGCACTGAAAAATGCCACATGATGATGAGTGAGGGGGTGGTATTAGGACATTTCATCTCTACTAACGGTATTCAAGTGGATCCTTCAAAAATTAAGGTGATAAAGAATATACCAACCCCTTCAACTCAGAAAGAGGTGCGAAGTTTTCTGGGACATGCTGGGTATTACAGGAGATTCATAGAAAACTTCTCCAAACTTGCTTCTCCTTTGTTTTCATTGTTAATGAAGGATGTGTAGTTTGCATGGAGTACAGCATGCCAGACAGCATTTGATAAGCTTAAAGAGAAACTGTCCACAGCCCCTATTTTAAGGGGACCTAATTGGACCATACCTTTCCACATTTCTTCAGATGCTTCTGATACCGCCATTGGAGCAGTACTAGGACAGCAGGATGGTCAAGTACCTTATGCTATTTATTATGTGAGTAAAAACTTAGCCCCTGCTGAACTAAATTATACTGTTACTGAAAAAAAATTTCTTGCTATTGTTTATTCTATTAATAAGTTTCGGCATTACATTACTGGGTATCCTACATTTGTGCATACTGATCACTCTGCCATTAAGTATTTAATGAATAAACCTGTCACTAATGCCAGAGTAACCAGGTGGCTTTTATTATTACAAGAATTTGATATTACTATTATAGATAAACCTGGAAAAGAAAATGTTGTTGCTGATTTTTTTATCACGATTTACTAACAGTGATGACAGTTCACCTGTTGAGGATGCTTTCCCGGATGAACATTTATTCGCACTCTCAGCTCATTCACCCTGGTATGCAGATGTTGCTAATTATTTGGCTGCAGGGAAACTTCCGCCACATATGTCTAAACGAGAGAAAAGAAAAATTATTCAGCAAAGTGCCAGGTATTGTTGGCTTAAAGGCCATCTCTTTTACACAGGACCTGATCTTGAAATTAGAAGATGTGTAAGGGAAGATGAGATCTTTCATATACTGAAGGCCTGTCACGATGAACCTTGCGGAGGACACTTTGCAGATAAAAGAACAGGACATAAGGCGTTGCGGATGGGCTATTATTGGCCGACACTGTTCAGAGATGCTAAAAAATATGTTCAGTCCTGCGACAGCTGCCAAAGGATGGGCCAACCTAATAAGACAGACCAGATGCCTTTACAGCCCCAAGTGGTACTAGAACCGTTTGATAGATGGGCATTGGACTTTGTTGGTCCTATCAACCCTCCTTCCAAACAGAAGGTTTACATCTTGGTGTGTACAGACTACATGACTAAGTGGGTAGAAGCTGTAGCTTTGGCTAAGGCAAACGACCAGGCGGTGATTGATTTCCTGTACAGTGAAGTTTTTACCCGTTTTGGAGTACCAAAGGAAGTAGTTACCGATGGCGGACCACAATTTATTTCACATCAATTTGAATCCTTGCTCCGGAAGTATCATGTGCAGCACAATATAGCTTCACCTTATCATCCCCAGGCCAATGGTCAGGTGGAAAGCACTAATAAGGTTATCGAAGCAATCCTTACTAAAACAGTTAAAAGCCATCGAAGGGATTGGGCTGACAGACTTCCAGAAGCACTGTGGGCATATCGCACGACTTGGCGCAATACCACGGGCTTTTCTCCCTATG
Organism: Larix kaempferi; assembly: GCA_027924585.1. NCBI lineage: Eukaryota > Viridiplantae > Streptophyta > Pinopsida > Pinales > Pinaceae > Larix > Larix kaempferi. The sequence goes on along the minus strand of BSBM01000179.1, from coordinate 6,398,711 downwards.
ATCTGGTGTATGGTAAGAGTGCCATCTTTCCAATTGAATTTGAGATCAAGACCCTGAAAACAGCCATTGAAATGAACCTGGATGTAGCAGAAGCCCAGAAAAGAAGATTGAATCAATTGAATGAATTGGATGAGAAACGATTAGCTGCGGTAGACCAGACTGTGCTGCTTCAGCAACAGAGATCTAACTGGCATGACCGATTCATCAAAAAGAAAATCTTCCATGAAGGAGACTGGGCACTACTATACGACTCTAGATTCAAGAAAGATTTCAAAGGGAAATTACGCACAAGATGGCTGGGTCCATATTTGGTTGACAGGGTATTTGACAACGGCACTGTTCGCCTGGTCACCATTGATGAAAACCGTATGCCATTACTTGTTAATGGCCACAGGCTGCGACTGTATCGGAAGCCCATTTCGAAAGATGCATTCATTTCACAGATTGCTGCTGATCCAAACTACCAATTGGCACCAGAGCAGGAACATTTTTCTACCTTTACCAAATCTTAAAATGAAAATCATATTTGCTGTACATAAATAATTTCTTGCTGAAGCGTATAATTGTCGTTTTCTTTCTTTTTGCATTTGATCTCTTTGCTTGCTGTTGTCTTTTAAGAAAAAATTTTCAGGGAAGCGCCAGGAGAATGATCAGTTTGGGGCCCATAATGAAAATCTCTCTCTGCCGTCCTTGTGTTTAAAAAAAAAAAAAAAAAAAAAAAAATTCGGCAGCTGCAACATATTTTCCGACAGCTGCAACATATTTTCCGGCAGCTGCAACATATTTTCCGGCAGCTGCAACATATTTTCCAGCAGCTGCAACATATTTTTCTGGCAGCCGTATATCCTCTTCCGGCAACCGTATTCTCCATTTCCCGGGAGCCGTAAATGCCCTTTCCGACAGCCGTCAATCTTTTTTGACAGCTGCAACTTTTGCGGCTGCAACATCGGCGGCTGCAACATCGGCGGCTGCAACTCCAGTTTCCGCGGCTGCCACCTCATCTTCCACGGCTGCCATCTCATTTTTCCGCAGCTGCCATTTCATTCACCAGCTATGGCCACCTCATCTTCCACGGCTGCCATCTCATTTTCCGCAGCTGCCATTCCATTTACCAGCCACAACCGTATTCTCCATTTCCCGGTAGCCGTAAATTTTTCCCGTCCACCGTCAAATCTTTTCCGATAGCTGCAACTCCGGCAGCTGCAATCCCGGCGGCTGTAATTTCGGCGGCTGCAACATCTTTTTCTCGCAGTCGCCACATCACTTCCCGGCCGCCACCTCATTGACCAAGTCACTTCCACACCACAGCTGTCATTTCTTTCCAGCGGCTGCGACATATTTCCCATATTCGAAAAATCTTTTCCCGCCAGCCGTAAGTCTCTTCCGCCGCTGTAAATTTTTCCCGTGACAGCCGTAATTTTTCCCGGATATTGTGAATCTTTTTCCGGCTGCCACGAATTCTTTCCCGATGGCTGTAACTTCTTTCTTGTCAGCTGCAACAAGCTTTTTCATCGGCCGTGTGATCATTTCTTTGGCAATTTGCAGTGGTAACTCCCGTGTTAACAGAAGGATTGTTTAACTTGCTAATTATGACGCTGATTCAGCCCAGTCCTGCCGGCGAACTCATCATTTCAACCCGGAGGATGCGACGCCTTGTGTTTTACCGGCGAAGGAAATCAGTGCCTTATCCGAGTCATCATGATTCCACGTCTGATTGTGCACGCGTTCGGCTCCATGACGTCACAACTCCATGCTCCACCAGTTTCCGCAGCCTTCCGACGCACAGTTTTATGAGGTATGGCTTTCATTTATCACGTGACTAAGTATTGATATCATGTAAACGAGATTGGCCGTACCTTCACTCGTACCACCATTTATATCTGATTGAACCTTTCCCTCGTACGACGTAATGCTAATAACTGCCACCTTCCCCAATTCGGCATGAAAATTTTAAACTCCTCTCTGCGCTTAACTTTCCGAATTAGTTCATTCGCTCAACGTCTCCGCTCAACGATTCGTGCATTCTCCGCGCTGCAACTTCCATTCTGGATCCTGTACTCTGTCGAACAGCAGTTCTATTTTGCAGCCAGGACCATGGGCATTCCAGTTCGCCATGAACCTTTCAATACCCGGGAACTTAGACGGAATTTGCAGGTTCTGGCCATTTTTCAAGCCGCTGGCTGGGTCGAGTTCTTTGAACGATTGGATGGATTCGACCGGGACGCAGCCCTGCAATTTGCATTGAATCTCACTAAAACACACTCCACGGTGTGGGGGCTGTGTATAGATGTTTCGGAGGTCATTATATCCGAGGTTACAGCTATCCCATTGGTGGGAAAACCTTGGTTTAACCGTCGAGTTCCTGCAACAGTTGCACGAGAACAATTTTTACTTCCAGGGGAACAAGTTGAAGCATCCAGGAGAGGGATTGCATTGAAGTCACTGCCGCAGCCATGGGACCAGGTCGCTATCTTCCTCAAGAAATACATAACTTGCGAAGGTAGATACCAAACTGTGTACAACTCTGAACTTCCTTTGCTTTCTCATCTCCGTCATGGCATTTTGTTAAATATTCCATTTTATCTATTGCATGATTTGCGCCATATGGCAACATTCGTTCAATCTGCAAAACACCCATTATCCTCCCTCACACACCATGGCCTCATTAAGTTAATTATTATGAGAACCCTAGCCCAACATAATATAACATGGGAGCAATTCATTACCCGGCCACAGCAACCTGTTCCTTTAAGGGTCATTCCATTACAGCAATTACCGGTTCCGCCACAACAGGAGGACCGGAGTTCCTCCAGCGAAGTTGGGGGGAGGGATGAAACGGAGGAAGAACAACAGGGGGCACAGGCAGGACCATCCGGGAGGAATGAAATGGAAGAAGAGCAACAGGGGGCACAGGCAGGAACATCAGGGGTTGACAAAACTACAGAAGAAGAACAACCCGAGGCACAGGCAGAGCCGTTTGAAGTATATGAATCCCCAGCACAAGCAGAACCAGTGGGGGATGACACTGCATTTGAAGAAGAGCGAGGGGAAGCTCAAACAGAGCTGCCAGGGGACAATGTAGATGAAACCCTCGCGGAAAACCTAGATAACAGGGCAGCTCCGACAGCAGAAGGTGAAATTGGAGCAGCATCAAAAGCTGCGACAATGGAACCTGAAGACGACGGAGCCAGAGCAATGGAGGACGACATTGAGCTGGTCACAATTGAGTCTTCACCGGAATGGGCAGGAGGAGCAGCTGTGATTGAAGAAGAACAGCATGGGGGGCAGGTAAATATTCCTTTAACTTCAGCTTTGCCTCCCTATATTCCAGCTCCACGAGAAGAAACACTACAAAAAGGAAAGTCACAAAAGAAACCCCCACAGAAAAGGAAGAGGGCCACCAATGAGTTTGATTTAGTGGCACCAATCAGAAGGAAACGAACTCGGTCAATCACAGCAGCAGAGGCAGCCAGAACAAAATGGGCAACCTTAGAGACACAGGTTGAACCCCCAATCCTTACACCGAAACCGAGGGATGCTCCACAAAGGCCAGTGGAGGAAGAGCCGGGAGTTGAGGGACTCTTGTATGAGAATGCAATGCTGAAAGAGGACCTCCAAGCACTTAGAAAGGAGCTGGAAACATGGAAGGAAATCTGCCAAAAGCAGGGTGGAAGAAAGATGTATACATTAATAGAGGCTGCAGACCAAGTGGAGGAAACAGCTTCTGCTGAAGCTGGAGAAAAGGATGAGCGAATACTCTGCCCCACCTGTGGGGAGATCTTTGAGGAAGCAGGCCATAAAATTTTACTTAGCACCTATTCAGCACAACAGCCTGTAGCCACAGAAGGGAAAGCAGTGGAGAAAGAGGATGCTGCAACACAAGAACCAGCACCTTTAAACATCCTTGCTGCAGCTGCTACTTCCCATGATGCAGAAGTCATAGAACAAATGGGAGAAGAACAGGGAGTGGAAGATGCCCTGGAAATTTATGAGGAATGTATGGCAATCCCAAATTGCTCCCACAATACAGAAATCATGGAACAGATGGGAGAAGAACAGGAAATGAAGGATGCTCTGGAGCTTATAAAAGAATATGGTGAGACTCCAGAATGTTCCCTTGATACAGAGATCATGGAGCCAAGGGATACTCTGGAGGATAGTGAAGAATTTTGTGCTGTAACCCCAGAACGTTCCCAGGACACAATAATTTTAGAAGGAGAAATGGAAATGCAGGACAGTGACAAGTTGAAACAGGATGCTGCAACACAAGAACCAGCAATCCTGAACTTGACCATCCAACCGACTGAGCAGACAGAAGAAGAAGCCGGGACAGAGGATATTCTGGCATTCAACGATGAACTCTGGGTGGTGACCCCAGAAAGCTCTCATGATACAGAACTCGTAGAAGAGGAGCTGCAGCAAAATAAAGATGAAGATGTAAGCCAGGATGTTGTCACACAAGAACCAACATCCTTGGATGCTGCAGCAAGAACCCCGGAACTGCAGTTGGAGGATAACCCGGGAGTAGAGATCATTCCTGATACACAATGGAGTGATGATGAACAGGTACAGACACCCTGCTCAGGTGACACTGAAATCTTGGAGGAGGAGCTGCAAATTGAAAAGGATATCCAATCTCAGCAGCCAATTGACAAAGAAGACACTGTTACACAAGAACCAGTGTCTCCAAAAGCAATAAAGGCAGCTGCTGAAGAAGGTTTAAGGGATGTTGCTGTTACACAAGAACCAGCAACTCCCTTGATAAGATTAGATGCGCTGGAAGACACTGTCCCACAAGAACCAGTGCTTCCACCTCCTACAGGTATTATTGAATTGGATTCAGATTGAGTGTGTCTTTTCAACTTCCCCAGGCAAAGCATAAGAGAACTGCAGATATTAGCAAGTAGCGGGGGAAGGGGAACAGTAATGTTGGGAACTGCTGGGTTGCTCACAGAAATTTTTCAAAGGGATAGAGGGGATGCCTGATTTATCTACATTCTTTCCTCTTGCCTGGACAAGGTTCAGTACAATATTCAGATGCAGGTTGTTGCATGAGGACATGCAACAGGATAGTTGGGGGGAGATGTTGAGCCCAGAATTGGCCCTTTTTGACCATCATTTATCACTGTCCCTTACCTTGTCTCACACCAATTACCTTGGCAATTCAACTTATTGTCCTTATATATTCCCCAATTTACCAAGGTATGGCCGATTATCGTTTTATTGTATTAATACTTATGATTGTGATGATTTAAGCTGTGCATCTCTTAATTCGTGCTAACATGATGCAAATTATGAAGGTAGTAAGATAAATGGACTGCAGGAAGATCGGAGCTGAACAAGTCACGGAGGAAGGGACGTCCATTGCTTAAGGAAGGTTCCTTGGGGCTCAATTCGTCAATCAAGGCACAGTCGTGGCAGGGCAGCTGTAACATAAAGTTCTATCTTAAGTATGTCGCTGCTCAAATCCAGCTGTGAGCTGGAAGGACCGCCACTCTTGGGACAGTTGATAACTCCTCTTATATTTGGATATTTCAGTTCTGCCACGCATTGTAACAGCCAGATTATTTAGGGAGCCTGAAGATCATAGATCTTCATGGCCGCCCAATTATAGGTTTAGATGTTGCAACTGTATGTATAAATATGTGGTATTACCTCGATCGAGGGGTTGGACAGCAATTAATTAATTCATCTTGTATTAGCAGTCAAGCCGAAACTATGTACTCATCCTTCTGTTAATATAAAGAGTTGTTTCTGAGTTAAAGAGAGTGTTGTTCAACCAGCGTCTCTGTGTGAAGACTGGGCCCGTCTTCCACAGAGATTGCTGTGTTAATTTAGGATTTCATCTTTCTGTTGTGTGATGATTTGATCTTTCTTTTGTACGCAGCAGTAATATTCATTGTGTGGATTTCTCAGTAATTGATTTATTGTGAGATTGGTGAATGGTATCAATAACAGTCGACTGAGTCAGGTTTGTTTTATGTAATTCAATTTCTGTTCACACTGTTGTGCTCATCCTACAGCTGAAACATAATCCCAGAAGCTCCTACGAATTAGCTTTCCTGTTATGTGTGGATTGATTTATATTTTGCAATTCAGTATCTTAGAACAGTTGCTTCAATTTCCTTTATTAAATTCTAGAGTAATATTCAGGTCATGCTTCATGATTTCCAGCTTGAATTCATTAGACAGTTGATTATTTTAGAATGCAATTGAGATTTCCTTCCTGCAATCGTTGATTAGATCTGATATTCGTTCTGCTTGATGCATAATAGAAAAGGATTGTAGTACAGCAGTTAGAAGGCAATTGGGATTGCGTAGATTCTTGGGATGAACATAGATAATAGAAGATAGAAGTATTCACTTCTAATGGTTTGTGTTTAAGCATATATTGTGCACTTGTCCTTTGAAATAAAAAGACTTTCTCGGGTTGACAATAAATTTCATACGCTCTGTGTGTTGATATTTAATTATCTGCAATTAGAGTGCTTGACACCTCTCCTGGTTTATCTCCTGGTTTATCCCATAAACAGGTAACGTTACGACACTTGGCATAACTCTCTCTCAAAGAATCCAATTGAGTTCAGACCTATTGGGATGGAAATATGACAGGTCAGGCTACCACAAACAAAAATTTCAGACCCTATGGATCGAAACGTTAGGAGTTACAGTAGAAACAATCAGGTACATATTTCTATCAAAACAGAATTATTTTTGAGCACCTTCATTCATGGCTTCCGGAATTTAGGGTTTCGAAGAAAGTTGGAATTTATGTAATTGGAGACCACAGTTGGATGCTACTCATCAAAATCGAAATTTAGAGACCAAGATCAAAATTTTTGGTTGGTCAGAAGAGTGGGCTTGATCAAACCCTAGTTCAAGATTTTGATCGAAAAAAAAATGAAAATTAGGGCTTCTGCAAAAGTTGGAATTTTTGAAGTCTGTGACCACGGCTGGAAGCTCCTCAGAAAAATTAAAAGTTTAGAGCTTTGGATCGAACCTTTTGATTGGGAAGAAGGGTGGGATCCATCAAAACCTAGTTTGGGATCCTGTCCAGAAGATCCAGAAGTTTCAAAGGCAATTTTTGAGGGGTCAAATTTTGGAGATTTCAAAATTGAAGTATGCAAGTTTGATCAGCTCAGCAAGACACATCCTTCCATCCATTCAGAAGTGTGAAAGTCAAAGATTGAATTTTTAGGGTTTCTCTAACAAACCCTAATCGAGCTCCAGACCCAGTTTCAAGGGAAGTTGAGGCTAAGGCCTTACATAAGAAGACTACAAGAAATCTCGACAGGTATGACTTAAGGAGATACAGGTATGTCTTGAAATCTGATTCTTGATTAAGTTCATAATATGTTTGTCTTCATATTATTTAGATTAGTACAATCTTGATTAATGTTAGAATTGTCTTATCACCCTAGTAAAAGTATGTGATTAGGGATATATGATTGTACTAATGCACTGTGGTGTTGTATGAGGTTGATGTTGTCTGCTAACAAGATACAGGTAAATCAAGTTCCATGACCATGATGACATGAAGACAAAGACTCATCCATAATATTTGATCACATAGAAGTTCTACTTACGAGGTATGTATGACCTTGTTCTGTTATGCTTAACCTATGAGATATGCAGGTTCTAGCACATGATCTCTAAATCATTGAAGAGAACAAAGAAGATATTGATTAGGTATGTTAGACATAACTAAGCAGGTACACTAATCCAAGTATGTTTTCCTATGTCAAGTTAGAATCCTACTTTGTGATAGGATCTTAGTATACCCATGTATTGGATGATCATGACCATACATATTCAAGATTATTTAGAATTATAATGTTTTGATAATATTGAGATTATACTAATGAATGTATGTCTGTGTATGAGATCATGAGGATGACACTAGTACACACTTGAACATGCACAGTGGTACAGAATGAATAAGAGTTCAAAAGACATATAGAAGATCAAGCAGGAGGAAACCACACAAACATAAAAGATAAGTATTTGAGTTGTTATTTGAAATAGTAAATGATATTGCTTGTAATAGTTGTATGCATATTTGTATTCCTAGAATATATCATGCTGAGTGTAAACATTCATATAGCATTGAACAATATACTACTAATATGCATATGATTGGTAAGTTGGACAAACATTCCATTGTTGCTTGTCTGGAATGAAACCTCTTTGCTGACATACTGAGAGCTATGCACACTCTCGATAGTATGTTTTGGTAGAGATGGAAGGCATCTAGATAGCCACTGTATGCATATAGGATATGGAAAAGTGTTGTGCCAAAGTATTGGTCAAGATAGTAGCATAACTATGTAAATCATATCTATATGCATAATAGGTTATCATGATTTGATGATTATGAAGTATTACTAATCATATACTTAATTTTGATTTGTAGGAAAGATCATGAAGAATGATGAACACCGAACAAGTGATGGATGTTCAACAAGAAGATTTACAAATCAAACATACTATAGAAGGCTCGTGGCTAGAAGATTCTCTTAGAAAGAGGAAGAGAATCATGACGAAATGTTTGCTCCAAGTGGCTAGATAAGACCATTATCTTAATGATGTAATTGAAGAAGAAGTGCGAATCAAGGATTCAATTGAAGAAAGATCTGTTTGGGTACCCATGATCGATAGTAAATTGATGAGCTTAATGATCACCATGGGTGATGTGGATCTCAACCTTTGCTACAAGGTTGAATATGGTTTCTATATACAGATGACATGAATGCAAGAAGGAACTCACCACAGAGTTCAAATGATCTCGAGGCTCATATCAGTAGACCCATATGATGGGAGATGGCATAGATAGATATGTAGAAGATCACTCAATGCAGAGTGTTAAGGATGTTCAGTCACATAGGGAGAATTGATAGTTTCTTGACAAGCTTGGGTTTTACCAAAAGTAAGGTTGTTCCTAACCTTTACCTAATGGTTATGGATCATACTATTATTGCATGTATATGATCTCCTTCTAACAGGGAATGCGAAATAGATCATGAAAAGAAAGAAGAAGCTAGCTACAAAGTTCGAGATGAATGATCTCTGATTGATACATTACCTCCTAGGACTGGAAACATGAAAAGGCTCAGAAGGAATCTTTCTCAACCAAGGAAAGTATGCTGTGAAATTTTTTGAGAAGAATTGATTTGTTCGAATGTACAACCATGGCCACTCTCATGGGTTCTGACTTGAAGTTGTTAGCTGATGACTCCTCATAGTTAGTTGATGTGACTCTGTACAGACATATTATTGGTTCATTGATGTATCTGACGAATACGAGGCTAGATATATGCCTTGTTGTGAACACCTTGAGTCAGTATCTAGTGGAAACTAGATGTGCTCACTTGATAGTTGCAAAGCATGTGATGAGGTACCTAAAGGGTACGATAGACTTTGATCTATGAGATCATGAATTTAGATGGCTACACAGATGTTGATTGGGAAGGAAGTGTATCATACAGGAAGAGCACATCAAGAGGATGTTATTGTCTAGGATTGACATGATCTCGTGGTTTAGCAAGAAGCAGTCTAGTGTGGCTCTCAGCACAAGTGGAATATATGGCTACTTGCTCTGCTAGTTGTGAAGCGGCATGGCTTCAGGATTGTTTGACTTAGAGATAGACACAACTGTGATCCTGTGTGACAAATAGAGTTGTATCAAGATGGCAGAGAATCCAGTGTTCCATGATAAGTCAAAGCACATAGAGATATGATATTTCTATATACGAGATATGGTGCAGAAAGGAACTATAAAGCTCAAATTTGTAGGCACTGATGAACAAGTTACCGATGTACTAACCAAACCTCTACCTCAAGTAAAAGTTTGAGTATTTCCGAGACAAGCTTGGTAGGACCCTCCTCGAAATGGGAAGTGATGTAGACACTGATGATGAGATTGCCAGCATCGACAGTGAAGTCGATGATGAGGATACCTATATCGATGATATGCTTACTTGTATGTAGGATACATGTATTACTTGTATTGATGATATGTATACATGTATTGATAAGGATACCTATATTGGTGATGTCAACAGAGAGGTTGGTGGATGGTCCTTATACAGGGTCTAAGTTGACAAGGGGATTGCATCATCCTTGAACACATGTTCTAAAAGGATCCGTAGACATATGTCTCTGAGAAAGAAGAGGGATTGCATCATCCTTGAACACATGTTCTAAATTGGTCTGTAGACATATGTCTTCGAGAATGAAGTCCTTAGTGGACAGGTGGGGATTGTATCATCCCCGGACTTCGGTCCCTTGAATTGATCCGTAGACATATGTCTTCGAGAATGAAGTCCTTAGTGGACAGGTGGGGATTGTATCGTCCTCGGACTTCGGTCCCTTGAATTGATCCATAGACATATGTCTTCGAGAATGAAGTCCTTAGTGGACAGGTGGGGATTATATCGTCCCTGGACTTCGGTCCCTTGAATTGATCCGTAGACATATGTCTTCGAGAATGAAGTCCTTAGTGGATAGGTGGGAATTGTATCGTCCCCAGACTTCGGTCCCTTGAATTGATCCGTAGACATATGTCTCCGAAAATGAAGTCCTATGTGGACAAGTGGGGATTGTATCGTCCCCGGACTTAGGTCCCTCGAATTGCGTCGTAGACAAGATGTCTTTGAGAATGGGGATTGTATCGTCCCCGGACTTCGGTCCCTTGAATTGATCCATAGACCAGATGTATTTGAGAATGGGGATTGTATCATCCCCAGACTTTGGTCCCTTAAATTGAGTCGTAGACAAGATGTCTTCGAGAATGGGGATTGCATCATCCCCGGACGACGGTCCTTTGAATTGAGCTGTAGACAAGATGTCTTCAAGAATGGGGATTGCATCATCCCCGAACGTAGGTCCCTTGAATGGATCCGTAGACAGATGTCTCCGAGAATTGAATTATAGGACTGCATAGTCCCTGGACCTCGGTTCAAAAGGTACGTGATAGGACTGCATCGTCCTTGGACCTCAGTTCAAAAGGTACGTAAATGGGAATGCATCATCCCTAGACATGATACTTGTATTAAAGTGATAAGGAATGATCCTCCTAGAAGTTGATCGGGATTGCATCGTCCCTAGACATGAGACTTGTCTTAAAGCGATAAGGAATGATCCTCCTGGAAGTTGATCGGGATTGCATTGTCCTTAGACATGAGATCTGTCTTAAAGTGATAAGGATTGATCATCCTGGAACTTGATCTGGATTGTATCATCCATGGACCTATGTCCTAAAGAGAGCGGGATTGTTCATCCTGTAATATGATCGTGTGTATTGCAGAGTATGCTACGATGATGATCCAGATGCTGTAGATCGAGATGATCCAAATGCTGTAGATCGAGATGATCCAGATGCTGTAGATCGAGATGATCCAGATACTGTAGATCGAGATGATCCAGATGCTGCAGATCGAGATGATCCAGATGTTGGTCGTATGATGACGATGCTGATGATCGTATGATGACGATGTTGATGATCGTATGATGACGATGTTGATGATTGTGTGATGATGATGCTGATGATCATGAGGATCCAGATGATGATGTTGATGTTGCTGTAGCTATTCGAGTGCTGCAGAATATGAAGACTCAGTACTGAAGATGTTGGTGTTCCAATATTGAAGAAGTTCCAGTAACTGCTTGAGTTACTGATGATGTTGAGAAAGATTCCAATGATTTATAGATGTATCATGTATGATGTTGATGACTCCTTGCTCGTACAGATGTTGTTATAATATCCTTCTCATTAAGGGGGAGTGTTGAAATATTGTAACTTCAAGGAATATTATATTTGTACTTTATTATTCCGGAGATGTTTCATTCCTCCGTGAAGATCTTATTGTATATCCGGAGATGTTTATTCCTCCGTCGGAATGTGGTAACTTGGGTTATTAGACTTCCCTAGTGGGGGTCGGCCTTGTATGTGTTATGTGGGTCAAAGGGTTATTAGACCACCCTAGAGGGGTCAGCCCAGTCAGTTGTAATGGGGTATTTAACCCAGTGGTAAAATTGGGGCCGACCTAGTTAATATAAAATACAAGTCAGAGATGTGTATAAATAGAGGAGGTGTGTTCCTCATTTAACACACATTCACTCACTCGGAAAGTAGCACACTTGTGAGGGAGAGGTCTGCTATGGAGGAGGAGGAGGTCATGTCTTTGGTTTACATCTTTGTATTTGTTGATCATCTATGTTGAGGAAGCTTTGATCGGTTTTCTACCCCATGAGAGTTTCCCAAGATAAATTTGTGTCTCTTGTGTTTATGCTGTGCTTGTTGTTTCTTCAATGATCCTATATATGCTATTGTTGTGAAATGAAATGTAATGCTGATATTTTCTGTCTTAGCATATTGAATCTTAACAACCTATTGTGCAAAGTTACTCTTAAGTTTCTTGCTAGAATTCCAACAACTCTTTCCTTTCTTGAATGATGATGTCTCCACATAGTAGTATTCTATAGTACATTGAAATAAAAAAGAGTGACACTATCACTAATAATACATAAAACATTTGAAAAGATAGCATAAAAGGACCTAACATGGAAAAAATGAAAATAAAAATATATTGAAGAAATGTGCATAAATCATAAAAAAGGGTTTATGACACTTTTCAGCATGCCCTATAGTGTATAGAATTTTCACTTTTGTATTTACATACATCTACCAACTAGAGGTGTTGTTGTGTGGCCTACTTTTGTGCCATGTCCATGCATGATCCATATGTTGATGACTTAGTTACATCTCATCCTTCATTACAGGGGATCTTCTATTATGGACTAGTCTCCCTTGAGTCACCTTGTATTAGTATAGATATATAACCTTTTAGGGATGTCTAGTGCTTACGTAAAGTCCCCCCCTCTTTGCTATGCTCTTGTTTTTGGCTCAAGGTCACCAATTTGGATTTATTAGACCCTTTAAGGCATTCATTTGAGGTATTTTTCCAACTCTTGGGTTTTATCTAGGACTCCAACCCCTTTATTTATCCCACAGTTGGTTCACAAGCCTCATTTTGAGTCCTCAACAACCCAAATATATCTTGGGTTGCTTAACTAGCGGTCCACTAGGTCAAACTTTCCTTCACCTTGCATGGTTTCTTGGTGCCAATTAAACCATGAAATTTTGGGACCGTGCCACCATTGTAAGTTGTGGCTCATAAAATAAAGTGTTTATCTGGAGGGAAATACTTGTGGTATGGACCAAAAACTAGTGTTATGTGGTCAAAATTCGTGCCATGAATTTTCCAAATGAAACACTTTGCCTAACAACTAGTATAATGTTCACTTACATGTTAAGTTATTTTTTTCCTATTTATATCTCTTATGATCTTTATATATTCTCTTCCACTGGTCTTTCTCTTTTCCATTATGGTCATAGGAACCCTATGGCATTGGTGTCAAATCATGATCTAACTCCCTAATCATTGTTCCATGATCTTGGGCTGCTTAGGCATGCCATCTCCATCACTGCTATAAGTATACTTTTTTTTTTTCTCCTATAAAAGATTATTGATTTGTCCTAGGACATATCCACTAGTTTAATCTCATACATCATCGTTGGATTATTAAACCCTAATGCCTCAAGGGAGGTTCCAATAGACTCAGGGAAAGAGAGGTAGCACTATTTCGAGGGAACTTTGGGTCACCATACACTATTTCATTGTCTAATAATTTATATGGTAGTTCTAGGTGTTATTATTTCATGGTATTGGAAATCAAGATCAAGTATATTTTGCAGGAATGCGTATTAACATGTGCAAGTTTGAAGATTTTTTTTTTACCTACCTTTTTCACAGTCCCTACCTCCCACCGTTTTCATTTTTACTGTTATTTTTTCCTTAACTTTGATGGAAACCTACGAAGACCAGCTGGACTACTCCTTTGATCCGTCGGATGGGATGCCGATCTGGACACAGACACCTAGCGTTGGATGGAATGATGTGGCGAATGCTGGTGGTTATGGGAAGACTGGGTTCTCAGCGGGGGAGGCTCGCCTGGAATCAGGGTACTCTCCGTTGATTTTCTTGGCTCAATCTTCGGGTCCTTTACCATTAACTGTTTCTCCCCCAAGCATTCCCTCGGCATCACCATTGAAGGAGACAACGACACCTCTTTGGTCCTCAGAGCAGGTGATTCAGGATTTTGCAGGCACGGTGCCTAAGGGTGGAGGCCTTTGTTCTGCTTGTGATAAAAATATTGGAACGGTTAACCCTAGAATTTTTACATCGGACTCCATTCCTGGACTGAATGTTGAAGGGCCTCTGGAAGGAGTTGGTATAGGTGTTTTGGGGATCCACGAACAACGTGGTTTTGCGAGTCCTCTTTTGGCCTCAGGTACCAGCTCAGACGATTGGGGAGGCCACTCCTCTGATGATTCAAACCATCCGGTGAAACGTGGATGGAAACGATGGTTGAAACTGAGCCGGACAAAATACAATTATTCCCTTGGTGAAGATATTGAGTGGCATCAACTTGTCAAGATGACTAGCATTACTTTGGTTGGGAAGGCTTTGGGCAGGTCTTTCTCTCTGCGCACCATTGAGGCTTGGGTGGCCAAACACTGGGTTGCACAGCTGGGCTATTCCCCTGAGGTGGTTGAACTGACCCGGAATTGGTTCGCTTTCAATTTTCAGAATGTGGAACAAGCTCAATGGGTTCTAAATTTCAATTGGAGTTGGGATCACTGTTCGGTTATGATTAAACCCTGGCATCCGATGTTTGATCCTAGCCATGAATGGCTGGATTTGGTTCCCATCTGGGTTTGTCTACCGGGCTTACCTCTACATTACTGGTCGGAGAGGCATTTTAAAGGTATTGGGAACCTTATTGGCACATATTTGGAAGGAGATTATAGCTTTCTACAAACCCGTCAGCGGAAGGTGGCATGTATCTTGGTTAATCTAAATATCAAGGAATGTCTGGCACTGGATGTCACTCTTAGTTGGGGTCCCTATTGCTATGTTCAGAAACTCGACTACGAAAATGTTCCTTTCAGGTGTCGTCGTTTCCATGCCTATGGACATCCGGTTGCAAAATGTAAGCTACCCTTACAATGGTGAAATGGTGGTGGTTCTAAAAAGTCCATGGCTGGGGAGGCTCCTCCTCCTATGGGTCAACCAACTTCAGAACCCTCTTTTCAAGCGGAGGACGAAGCTGGTTTGGAGCATGGACCGATTCGGACAGCATTGGGTGAGGAAGGAACAACCCTTGTTGCAGTTTCCACTGGGATTACACCTCCGGCTCCTACCATACCCTCGGTGTCTACTGCTGCGGGTATTCCTTCTTCCATCAAACCCCTTTCCTTTAATTTTGTTTTAAATAATTTTTCATTGGATAATTTGGACTGGTTGGAGGCTCTCAAAAATATGAACATCTCTCCCCTTAACGATCCAGTGGAAACCCCTATTTTAGATATTGCCCCTACTTGCTCTTTGGTAACTCCTTCGACCCCTGGTGTGATGCTTATTGATATACCCCTTGATCTGGATCATCCCTCTGAAGAGGTGCGATCTTCACCCTCCCCCACCAACTCCTCGGATTCTGGTTATTTCCTTAGATCTCTCATAAATATTACCACGGGTGGGTTGGGTGCTAGGGTGTGTAAAACGGGTAGAGGCTGTGGAAGGAAATCTAATCTATCCAAGGCTCATTCAAAGGCCAAGATGGACTTGCTGGAAGGTAAACAGGTGACTATTGATCGGGCGCGTAGAGCAGTGCATGCCTAGAAGAAGGGTCGCTGATGAAGGTTATGTCTTTCAACTGTCGGGGTCTGGCTGGTCCCCATAAAAGATCAACATTGCGTAGAGTGGTATCTCTTGAACACCCGGATATCATTCTGTTACAAGAAACTTTGGGTGAGGGGTCGGTGATAAAGTCTTTGTTAGAGAGTTGGTTCAGTGGTTGGTTATTTGCTACTTTGGATGCGCGTGGTCGTTCTAGTGGTCTAACTATTGGCTGGAATGTATGTACGGTGAAGCTTCATAATCTTTGGGGGATGGATTCCGTTTTGGGACTGTCCTGTTCAGCTCTTGATATTGGTGATATGTTCACTGTGGTAAATGTTTATGGTCCTTATTTAAATCGTATCCCTTTCTGGGATACTCTCCTCTCAAATCCGCTTTTACAGGAAGGAGATCTCTTGTTGGGAGGAGATTTTAATTTCTCTTTAGGTCCGTCAGAAGTTTGGGGCAGCAGAGCTCGCTCTGATCATTTGGATGATTATTTCACACAAAAGTTGGTTGTCCAAAATTTGATTGATATTGAGCCTACCCTCCTCAAGCCTACATGGAGAAATAATAGAACTGGAGAAAATCGGGTCGAGAAACGTTTGGATAGATTCTTGGTTTCTGATTCCTTTGTGGACAGGTACTTCCTCATGAGGCAGTGGGTGGGTTCTGGGGGATCATCTGATCATTTTCCCATTTTCCTTGAACTTCGTATGAGACCTATTAAACCCACTGGGCCTCTTAAGTTCAATAAAATATGGTTAAAAGATGAGTCCTTCACTAACCTGGTCAGTTCTCTCTGGGTACCTTTCAATCCTAGGGCCGGTTTTTTGGCCTCCCAACAGTTTAATGCTAACATCAAAAGGATTAAAGGGCCTATAAAGGCTTGGGCTCATGATAAGAGAGTTCGGGATGACAACGAATTGAAATTGATTGAATTGGACCTGAGGTCATTATATGAATCTGGGACTGGGGACCTGGGGTCTGTGGAGGAAAAGGCCGACCTTGTTTCACTGGAAGGCAGGAGAAACATTTTATTGCTGGAAAAAGAGGAAACTTGGAGACTAAAAAGCAGGGCGATTTGGCTTACAGCAGGCGATAAGAATACAAAAAATTTTCATGCATATGCAAAAGGAAGGAAGGATTCCAACACTATCTGGAGCCTTGAGGACTCGTTGGGGGAAACACAGACATCATTTGAAGGAATGGCTGGGGTGGGGGTAGAACATTTCCAGACTATTTTTAAAGCTCCTACACAAGCAACCGTTGCTGAAATTGTTAGGATGGCATAACTTTTTCCACGGTTTGTTGAAGAGGAAGATAATCAGTCCCTGCTGGCAAATGTTACGAAAGAAGAATTGAAGGGGGTCCTTCAGAGTTTTCAGAAAGGCAAAAGTCTGGGTCCGAATGGTTGGACAATTGAATTTCTTTTGGATCTTTTTGATCTTATTGGGGAAGACTTATTACAATTGGTTGAGGATACAAGAATTTCTGGGCGAATTCCAGCTGCCCTAAATTCTACCTTTATTGCTCTTATCCCAAAGACTGATAATTCCACTTCTTTGGGTGACTTCAGACCCATCTCCCTGTGCAACTGTGTGTATAAGGTGATATCAAAAATTATAGCTAGGAGGCTGAAAGTCACTCTGTCCAAACATATCTCTGCGGAACAATTTGGGTTTCTAGAGGGCCGTCAAATTCATAAAGCTATTGGTGTGGCTTATGAAGGCATTCATAGTATGAAATCAAGGAAACTTAAAGGAGCCATTTTCAAGATAGATTTATCAAAAGCATATGACAAGGTGAGTTGGCTATAAATTCATTTGCTTCTTACTCATCTGGGCTTTGTTGTGGATTTCATTCGGTGGATAATGAATTGTATCTCGACGGTCTCCTTTGCGATACTCATAAATGGGGCAGCCTCTCCTTTCTTTCACTCAGAAAGAGACCTTCATCAAGGTTGTCCCTTGTCACCCTTACTTTTTCTTCTGGTAGCAGAAGGGCTAAGTAAGGCCCTAAAGAAAGCTTGTAGGGAGGGCTCTCTACACGGTATTCAAGTGGCTCCTGATATTTTCATTTCCCATATACTTTTTGTGGATGATATCCTCATCTTTTGTTTAGTCTCGCATGGTGATATAGAAACACTACAGGGAATTTTTCATCTTTTTTCAATAGCTACTGGTATGGAGATAAATGAAAGTAAATCTACACTGTCGGTCCATTTGCTAAGAGATGTTGAGATTGTGGCCATAAGGAGGATCTTTCCTTATACATTAACGTTCTTGATGCTAGTTTTATCTATCTTGGGTTCCATTTAAAGCCGAATGCTTATACCAAATAGGATTGGAACTGGCTTATTGAGAAACTCCACAAATGTTTGAAGGCGTGGAGCCACAAATGGCTCTCTAGAGCAGGAAGGTTGGTTTTGGTGAAATCTATCGTTGAGGCCATACCTGTCTATTGGATGTCCCTTTCTTGGATTCCCAAAGGAACATTGGAGAAGGCTCAGAAGATCTGCTTTCGCATTCTTTGGAGCGGCAAAGGAGATTTTGTATCCCCATGGGTTCGTTGGCAGAGAATTGCTATCCCCAAGGATTTGGTAGGTTGGGGTCTTAAAAACATTCACCATTTTTCAAAAGCACTGGCGGCCAAAGGTGCATGGAGGATTTTAAATGAAGACAGTCTGTGGACCCGGGTGGTCATACAGAAATACACCACTCCTGTATCTGTTTTGGAATGGGTTCGGAACCCTGTTAAGTCACATAGAGGAGGATCGATCATTTGGAAAGCTATTGTGGATTCTTTCTCTGTCATTGGTGACCTCTTGGCCTGGAACATTGGAAATGGCCATTCACTATGGGTGGGGGAAGACCCCTGGTTTGGGAGCGAAGGCAGACATATCTTATCAGAAGGGTTGATAGCATCACTCTGGGACTTGGATATCATATATCTATCACAACTTGCCAATCGAGTTTTGGATCATCCATGGATACAAACCTGGTTAGATGTCGATACTCTGGATTTAACAGTGGATGAACAAGAAGAATTGAGGATTTATTATAGGGCGCTTACTCTTTCTCAAATTCTGATCCGCGATAGGGAAGATTGTTTGCTTTGGGAAGGGGCCCTGAATGGAATTTTTTCTCCGAAGAATGGATATATCAGCTTAAGTTATTTTGTCAATCCTCGCAATCTGGTCTGGTGGTGGAAGCCACTCTGGAAACTAAATTTCCCATGAAACAGAGATTATTTATGTGGAATGTTCTTGAGAACTCGGTTCCTACATGGGATTTTTTACAGAGAAAGAATCGGGTGGGACCGGGGTGGTGTATCTTATGCAAAGCGGCCGAGGAGACCT
The DNA here is from genome assembly GCA_027924585.1 of Larix kaempferi. Classification (NCBI taxonomy): domain Eukaryota; kingdom Viridiplantae; phylum Streptophyta; class Pinopsida; order Pinales; family Pinaceae; genus Larix; species Larix kaempferi. The sequence goes on along the minus strand of BSBM01000179.1, from coordinate 6,379,610 downwards.
GTTTACACTTATTTTTACAATGTCCATACATGTTGCAAGTGTGGGAAGAATGCTCCCAGATTACACATACATAGTATAACTGGGTGGGTGATTCACTACTACAAGCTTGGAATCAATGGTACAATGATCCAATTGGCAAATCATTTAAAGCTCTACCTTTGATGGTTTCTTGGGGGATATGGCTGGTATGGAACAACCTACTTTTCTCAGAAAAACCTTGTACTCTTGTTATATCCTCCATACTCATATGTGGCTTTCTAACCGCATTCCCTCAACGTATCAGAGTTGCAAAATAGAGAGTGGTTATGTAACTAGACATTGACCGAACCATCCCTTGGGGATTCTATGATGGATCGACATAGGATAATGTGTGTGGGGGAGGGGCCATTTTACATCTCTTTGTCTCACATTAATTTCACCTGTTCTGGGGCCTGGGAGGTGGTGGGAATAACTATGCAGAACTTATGAGCTTCAAACTCCTCCTTTTGTTTGCCATAGAGGCTGGATGCTAGAGTATCAATGTTTTTGGTGATTCTATGAATGTTACTAACTGGTCACTTGGTATTCAACAATGCAAAGATCTTAGACTTGCAAACATCCTACAGGATATTCGTGAGCTTCAGCACTCATTCATACATTTTTCTTGCAGACATATATACAGGGAGAATAACAAGGAGGCGGACAAGGCTTCTAAAGCTGGCAGGATCCTGGCAATGGGGGTGTGGAAGATAAAGGAGTATCGTGAGGGGACAGTCTATGAGTACTATCATCAGCCTTTCATTGATGAAATGACAATATTGGAAAGCTGAGAACTACGAAAGACTTCCATTACGTTATTTTTTGTGACGACACTATTTATCTATCATGACATAACTTTTATCACATGTCTTTTTATGTTTTTATGTCTCATGAGGCTTGAGGAGCCACCCGAACATATTACTTAGAACTTATATTTTTTGGTTTGTAAAATGGTGATGGTATGAACACACCAGGCTGATGCAAAAATGATACTACAGTTTACAGTATGGACACTTTTTAGTGGATACCCGCATGCATACTTGTAATGCATATACATAATGTAATTTTGTTCACATATGCAGAAAAAAAAAATTACGCTTTTTTTCTTGGAAAAAAAAAACATGTGCAAGTTTGAAGAGTTTGATAAAACTATACAATAAAAGAAATACCAATAAAATATAAAACATAAGAAATAACAATGGCGCACACATAATACACATAGATTTACACTAGAAATACTTAATCAGGAAAAACAACTTAACGAAGAGTTTTTTCTCTCTCCATCTCATTGTATTATCTTCACCATTTACAATACAATATTATAGAACCCAAAACCCTAATATACTAACCTAGATTAGATTACAACAATGATTCCTTAACTAGAATTATTTTACCATGGGTCTAAAACACATTGGCTAAAAAACACAAAATATACGAAAATGGACACAAAATTTTCTTTTGGGGGATATGGCTCAAATGAGGATCCTAATGGTCCCCCCCCCCAACCCCCCAATTGGGGCAGTGATCACATCCCCGGACTCCCTTATCTACAAGAACCTACAAAGAGTGGAACATATGTCCAATATTCTCCCACTTGTTGTATTCTTTGAGACAAGGGGGCAAAGGGAAATCATTCATGTCATTAGCTGGGGGTAGTAATGCCCATTGATTCTCTACACCACCAGAAATTTTTAGTACTAATAGAATTTGTTAATGAATCTACAACATTCTTCAAGGTATCAACCTTATGGAACAATCATTTCATTTTTTTAACCATGTCTCTAACAAAATGGTATTGTACATAAATATGCTTTGTCTTGGAATAATAACCATGATTATTTTCCGTAAAAATTGCACTTGAGCTGTCAAAACCTAATCTCACCACTTTATAAACAAAACCAATACCTAAAAATGATACTTTCAACCATATATCTTTCTTACTTCCATGAGTGGAGAAATTTAAATTTGTGTCATTATCTCTATAAATTGAAGCATGATTGCAACAATACAATCCATTTCCACCATTATTGTCAGAAAAAATGTCAAAAATACGAATTTTGGCATAGGTAGTGATTTCTTTTTTGACTTGATCTATCTCTAACTCAAGAAAAGTTACAAGTGTATTTTCAATTAATTCCTAAACTTGAGAAACTGATAGATGGAGAAAGAGATTCAATAGTTTAACCCATGTTGGAGTTATTTCAATATTCATGATAGTTGGGTTGAAATCCTAGAACCACCATATAATAAAGAGTTTGTATTTGCCCCAAAACCATGATCCCTCTTTCAAAACAATTTAATGATCTTCAAGAATTATAAAATGATAATATAAATAACCCTTTGGTGTATATTTTTACCGAATGTTAAGTCATCCAATTGCAGTTAATACATTCACAAAGAGTTGTTATTGATGACTAGATCCCGTTGAATTGGAAATCAAGGCACAATCTTGCTAACTAGGGTTTAATTCATCAATATTGAACATTGGCATATGTGACAATGATATATATTCCATTAGAGTCCAAAGGGAATAATCCTCTATTTTGAATAACCACATTAAGGAGCAATGATTCAAGGATTTTTCATTTTCACTAGCCTTGGAAGAGGCTAGGAGCATTTATGGAGGAGTTCATTTCATTTCATATAATCATCCTCCATAGAGATGATGTACTAGGTAATGTATTGATGCATTCTTAATGGTATAACCGACAAAGGTGGAATTCCTCTATTTCCCATTTTTTTTTACATCAACACACACACACACACACACACACACACACACACACGTGCGCGCATGCACGCTTCCTCTATTTCCCATTGGTTTTTTACATCAACACACACACACACACACATGCACGCACGCACGCACGCACGCACACACACACCTGTACACGCACGCACGCACACACGCACACACACACACATGCTCACAAACATGAACACACACACACACACACGCACGTACACACATGCACCCACACCCACACACATGTTATATTTCAAAAATTGACAACCACACTACATTTTAACCCAAAATAAAATTTGTGCAGGGTAGTCCAAGAATCCCTACCCACGACCCAAACTAGTATGAACCCTTGCCCACAACCCAGATTAGTATGGAACCCCCTATGCATGGATTAGTCTCCAACTCCTTCCCGCGACCTTAATATCCAACCCCTATGTGCTCACTACCACACTCGACTATGGCTCGTCTCCATAGTCTCAAACCCCTATGTTCTCGTGGCCACACTTGGCTCCAAATCAACTCTCGAAGGACATCATTTGAGATGGTAACTTTCATCTTTTCTTTAAATGTAATGGTGATTATTTTTGGTAGTCCCAACACATTCAATTGTGGTGGAAAAGGAATGTAAATTTCAAGTTAAATTATCAAGCTTGGCTCTAAAGATTTCAAAGCTAAAAGAGAGTATAACTTTAATATATAATATGAGTTTCCATTCACTGTGGTGGCTATGTAAGAAGTCGCAATTTGTTGGAATCATTTTTTTTTGGAAGTATGAAATATAGAAGGTGAATGTTGCCATAGACAAAGCTCGAAAATTAAATTCAAAGACCAATGGGAATAATGTAGTGCTTATCTCTTGAGAAAAATATTAAGGTTTCATTCATATCTATATGTGTTACTAAAGTAAAGGTGGTTTTAGTTTCCATCAACATGTATATAGAACTCATATTTTCACATGCATATAAATATGCCTTCTTCCTCTCTTGATATAATTTGTAATCAAATTGGATGGCCAGGTTACAAGGTTGTGAGCTCTCATCCTTTGACCCCTTTACTTTGCCTAGTTCCCATTTCTATTTGTTTGGTGTAGATGGTGGTCAAAATTACCCATTTTGTCTAGTTGTGCCATCCTTGCTTTGGGTATTCACACATATCATACAATGTCAGTAGGCGATTGTATGTATATGTTAGGGGATCAAAATTTCCACTTTACTTTTGTTTTTTCATTCATATGTTGATTTGTTTGTTTTCAACCCTTTGAAAATTGTCTACATCTCCTTTTTTATATTAACCCATGGACATAAGTGACACATCTAATCCATGGGTGTAAGTGGCATGCACATGCACATCTAGTTGGCTTAAGGATATAGGTAAACCTATACTTTTTTAAAAGGATTGTTGAGTTACTTTTGCAATTGTAAATTATTTCATAGATATAATTCGATATGATGGTACTTCAATCGATTACTACATTATAATATTCAACACTCCATACCAATATAACTATAAGGTCATTTATGATAATTATAATAAATGTTATCATATGCATAATAAACATGATAAGTTATATTATCTTATCTCACATCTCTACTTTTGGGGAAATGAATTATTAAACAAACCACTCTACATAACTAGTATACATCCTTGTTTCCATAGTTTTAGAAGTTATCTAGTTGGTAAGTTACTACCTACAACAACGATGGAAAATTTACATCCAAATATTGATATGTTTTAGAGTTTAAAAGGTATTCCCTCTCTCTTCTTGTGATTAGATTGCCCTGCTCACACTATTGATGGCTTAATACTTTTTAGGTTATTATCTTGGATATTTCCTTGTTAGGGATGGCCTCTTCATAGTTAGTATTAATCACTACATCATTGATCCATATATAACATTATATTTCACTCTTAGTTGGTTGCGTCTTTGACATTGACATCTCCCTCCTTGTGCTTCTCAACTTCTCTATTACATTATTGGAATTGGAAATTATGAAATACAACTCAACTTCATAATTCATGGAAAACAACCTCCTTCCAAAGACTTTCCTCCCATAAATATATACTTATATACATATTTTGATCCAATACATCCCAAGGGTCAAAACCAATACATTACGAATTCTCAAGTTAGTAATTTCCTACATGCCTCCTAGCGTCATTATAAATATATAAGGTTCCTATTCAGTTTTAAATTAGTGATCTAGTCTAGCTATATATGGATAAACAATTCTTTAAGGGACAACAACATGCCAATATCTTTCAACATGAAATCAATTCAATGTCAATGTGAAACTAATGGAAACCAAAATGGTGATAATATTGATCCTCGCCCCACTAATATTTTTTTTTACAAGTGGAAGATTACATTAAATTATTCATGTATTTTAAATGTTGAAAGTCCATATTTCTAACCTAACCCCTTTAGTTAGTAAATTACTTGCTTTTGTTTTCAACCATTTAAACTTTATAACATTGTCATTTTATGTTTCACACGACTGGTGCACACAACCTCACACACTAAATCAAACATCACTTAGTTCATGACCCCAAATGGAGCCTTAAAATTAATACTTAATTGAACACATTAAATTCCCTCACTTGAAAAAAAAACAATATTGTAGTAAGGTTAGGACTCTGGGGATATGCATTCAAATAATTCCCCTTAGTCATTATACGTTTGAGACATAGTGGCTGAATTTTAGGGAGCTAAAATCCTCTTGTAACAAACACAGTCTAGGCCATTCTATCAGTAGGACCATCCTTTTTGGGTGGAACGTGTTAAGACCCGAATCGAAGGGTTGATTGGGGCACCTTTCACTTTTAGTGCTGAAGATCATTTGGATCGTGGATTTTAGCCAAAGGTGTAAGAAACTTGCTAGCTGTGTTTGTGAACAAGGTATCCTAATAGTCATTCTATTAGGAATCTTACCTAGAGGTTGCTCTCGTAAGTGGGAGGGTACCTGGGGTAGATATAAATAGGCCAACTAGAGATGCCCCTAGTGTCCTACTCTATAACTGCTCCATTCACACCTTCACTCACTTACTTGGTGGTATTGACACCTCCATCCAATTTAGTGCTTGGAAGGTCCTTGTTCATCTTTCTACTTCTTCTTTGTCATCAGAGGATTTGGCCACCATCTGTTTGATGAATATTTGAGAAAGTTTTATTTTTATATTATTATTTTTTGATAGTTATACTGTTAGAACTAATGAGTCTATTCTTTTTTTAGGGTGTTTATTTCATTTCCATTGACTCTTTACTTAGCTATATCACACATTGCACCCATTGCACACTTGTCATTTAGACGATGTAAATTTCAATAAGGCTTAGTTTGGTTTATCTATTAGTGATTAAAAACTGATTGTCACTATTTGAATATGCACGTAGGTATGAAAATAGTTTATCCATGATGTCTAGTTAAGATTGGATGTTCTTATAAATATTAGAAACAAATTTGGCCACAAGGTAAGCTTTGGCATCTCTCTTGATGTAACATAATCACATAAGTAAATTGGCTCATTGTTTCTCGATACAATTTTTTGCACATGTAAGGATGATCAATCCAAGGCATAACATGAACATGATCAATCTATATGAAAGTAGAATCACTCAAGGAGAACAAAAAAAAATTGAAACAAAAGGAAGAACATGTTTAAAGGATCAATACTTTGTAAGTGAAACTAAAGATGACAGGAGAAGAAAAAGGACACATCGTAGGATGGCACAAGACTAAAGAATTAGGGAAATCCCAACAAAAGAAATAGAGTCAAGGAAAATGAAAAAAAAATCAATTTCTTTTGTACTCTTAACGCTTTTGAACATCCAAGAAAAAATTCTCCAAAAACTAAGGAACCAATAAAGGCCCTAGAAACCCAAGTACCCAAGAGAAAAAAAAAGGGAGCTTTCTAAAGCCTTAAATTTGAACAATAGCCAGATCATAGTGTATACATGGAATAGGAACAAACTAACCCAATGTTCATACATTACCAAGAGGAAGAATAACATGAAAATTCTGCATCTGTGGCGTATGGGAGCATAAATGAAACAATTTAATTTCACCATCCCAATATTCATGGTATGCTTGAACTATGGTGCAAGCAACCACAATAGTAAACAATGCCTAAGGTTATAATAGGAGCCTGATAAAATTAATTGCAAAATTATATATATTAAGAGACAACTAGACACGAGGGAGGCCCTAATTTGATCAAATATCAAGGGCTCCATAGCCTACCTATATTTTAAAAGAATGCTTGGCCCCATAATGCAAATAGACTTAAATTCCAACCAACGAGTCACTTTGAAAGTGATTCATTGGTTGGATTGGTGTTTCAAGGATAGACTTGGTTGACCCCATGTCATCCCTTTGAAATTGATTTTGTTTATATTGTAATTATTATTTTCATTACTATGTTTTTCTTCATTGTAGGGTCTCTCTTAGTAGAGTCAAATTTTTATATAATTTTCTCAAGAGGTCCCACTATGACTAATCGTAACTTGTAATTCTTATACATAAGGTAAGTAACGTTTACCAAAACATGTGTAATCTACTAATACAATATAATGACCTTCATATATATGCAAATGTGATGATACAACCATTGGCCCTTCACGTCTCTATAATTGTGCAATCATCTATGTTCAATACTACTCATTAGATCTCCATAATATATGACAAGATAATTTCATTATATACTTATATTCCCATCATTATATTCTTCTATTAATTTAATATTAATATGTATATAAATAGTTCCATATTTAATAGTACATTAATCACTAGTATCCCCATATATTTCACTTCAAACTAAACAACATAAATGATACCATTGTATGTAATTCTTTTCTATTTTTCAGAAGGTAATTTGACATAAAAAATAAGCATAATTAGCTTTTACTCTTTGGTTATAATTGACATAAAATAAAAGTGATTCATATTTACTTTTTCAAATGTAATTTGACATAAAAGTAAGATTACCTTAATTCTATTTTCTAGATTTCATAATTAACATAAGATAAAAGTAATTCAGAATTAATATTAATATATATATAATTTATATTTAAACAATTCCATAATTAATAGTACATTATTCACTCATATCCCTATGCACTTGACTTCAATTTAAATAGCATACACATGTAATTCTCTTCTACTTTCTCTTTACTTTTTAGAAGGTAATTTGACATAAAAATAAACATAATTAGCTTTTTCTCTGTAGATATAATTGTCATAAAATAAAAATGATTCACATCTACTTTTAAACCTAATGTGACATGTCATCTATCTCAAATTTAAACAATAATCATTCGTTTAACATCCATGTTGTGGTTTCTATGACACAACTATATTGTTTATCAAATGGGAGTCCATCTTTGCTGCACGTGTTAGCAAAATGAAATGTCACTTATCTCATGTAAGAACGAACCTTAAAGGAAGGCAAATGTATAACCCGTCTCATTATCATCACTCTTTTCCCCCTTTTTTTTAAAGGCTAAGGATTCCAATTCTTCTATCCTAGGTTATATATCTCTTATCATTTAACAAATTGCATTTTAAATATAATCTAAAGATGAAGCACATCGATCTAACACCTAAGTGACATAACTCTTGTCTTACTTACATTCCATTTTCATATGAACATAAGCTTTTTACCCATAACAACTAAAGTAACTTCAATTAAATATATCCTAGAAATTAATTAATATTTAGAGAGGAACTTAATGACATCACCTTTTTGTCACCATTATAAGATTAATAAGCAATCTTATGTAAACCTTGACAAGTCGACTTTATTCAATAAAGCAAATGCATTAAGAACACAACTATTAAATAATTGAGAATGAACAGTTATATCCGTAATCATATTCGTTAATGTTGCAATCGCAGGAATAATAGACTCGCTACAAATCCGTGAATTAAAGAGGCTGAGCTGGTTCGCCCAGTCTTATGAAGGAACACCGCCGGCTACACTTCCAGGCATGATTGGATCTTTAACTAAGATACACACATCTTTTGACATTAATAAAGTAAATACGAATCCCACATGTAAATTCCAGTGGCTGTATAACCAGAGTGAAGGTGTTAATCATTCAAGAGAGAGTTATATTCGCACAAATCGGAGTGCAAAGGTCGACAACAGCGTTGGGCCAACAAAAGAGATTAATAATTAAATACCAGATTTTATGAAGGGCAGTCTAATCGTGAAGATTCGACAAGCCGTTCAGAAAACGAGGGATTCATATATAGGACTGAGAAAATAGAGATTGAAGATCTGGCGTATGGCATTGACCGTATTTAGCCCAGAAAAATAGATAATAATGGGTACACCGGATCTAGAGACAGAGTGAAATGAAAATATAAGGGCACCAAATCATAGAGTGAAATGATAGATGATAGAGTTAAATGGGTTTATAGCAGTCGCTAGAATATCAGCATCGATTCAAAAATTTATACACGGATTGGAGTTGCCCATTAAAATAAGGTATTAATCATTCTAATGGCGGATTGAGTTCATAGTCCAAATTGCAGTCGTGATTATTTGACTTAACGTTGTAGGGCGCAAGACTCCGAATTAAAACAAAATATGAAGTGATTCCAATAATGGTCGTATCAGTGGCTAAGTTTCGATCAGCGGGCATGATTTGGGTTGTCGGTTCAATAGAAGAACACATACGATCAACATTTAGGTCGAATTCAGAATGAGAAGACAGAATTGACAAAAAGGAATCACAATTTAATCAGATTCGTGAGACAGGGGTTCGATCTCTCTCAGAGATTGGTTGAAGAGCAATTTAGTAGAGAAATAGACTCCGATTTCACGAAATGGAATGGTTCAACATTAGTATGGTGAGCACCCAATAATATTACTGAAGAGGAGATCACACGCAGATTGTTAGCGATCTCACAACTGAAATTAAGATCCAAATTTGGATTATTCATAAGCATAGCGTAGAGATCTACATGAGAACTTCATGCCGATCTGTACTTCGACCATACCTTAATCTCAATAACGATATATGGAATTAAGAAACTGAAATTATACATTTCAAGACATGATACAGCGATCAGAAGGAGACGCTGGTTTGCAAAGGGTTTCCACCTTAATCGCCATATTGATATATGAAACTTAAGCAACTGAAAACTTATTTTTCAAACATAATAAAGAGATCTTAGAAATGTAACTCATGCTCAGGAAATAATTTATTATTTAAATCATCTACGCAGAGATTAGTGACTGCAATTCTACTTAAAATCTGTACCATGAAATTCATATGCGACTCTTGCATTCTCGGAGCCCTAGATAAAACTCAATGCACATAAAAATACATTTTACATTCATCATACCAATATAACAGAAAATAAGAATTGTGGCCTGTTTCGACGATCGATCCAACTGCTGTCGATTATTTGAAGTGTCGACTGTTGCTGTCGATATTCTCCAACCCTCATGATTCATTGATGACCTCTCGGTTGACCACCCTACCGTATCGGGGCTATTCTCCTTCACCCCGAACCCCGAGCTAATGGGGTCGTAAGAACACACTAGCAAGCTTCTCGAAAGGATCTCCCAATCTCCGTTCTAGCTAATCCCAACTTTCAAGAATCATAACATAATCCGAGATTATGATGTCTATCCAGCATTAGGGAGCAAGAGATGTCTTTCTCTCCTTCTCCTCCCTCATTATATAGAAAAAGTCTGTGTGGCATGTGTCTATCCATGCACATATTTAATTTAATTTCAATTATTCTCAAATACATGTGTCTCAAATATCTTTAGTGTGCACCCAATTCCCTAAATCAGTGGGAGTTAGGTGTGGGAGAGTCATACTTCTCCTTTGGTTCTCATTTAGTTTAGTTAATATCTTTTCTTTGTAAACTAGTTGTTTTTCATTTCTTTATTTTAATATTTAGAAATAATATTTAAAAGAAAAAATATCTCTTAATTAATAATATTTAATCTATTTTAATTTAAAAAAGCTTTTAAATTATATATATATATATATATATATACTTTATTTAATTCCACTATTCTTTAATAGAATGCTTTAGTCTAAAGTTTAACTTCTATTAGCATTTACTTCTAATAGAACTTCCTTAACATACTTCTAGATTAGTTTTGGTTTTCTTTCTTTTAAAAAAGTAGACAAATAAATTAATTTAGATTAAACAATTTGTTTTTGTTTTGTTTCTTTCTCTACTTCTATTATTTTTCTTTTCTCTTAAAAATAAAATAAGGAATATTATTTTATTTTAATTTGTCTTTTAATTTAAAGTCACCTGAATTTATTTTTGATGAGTTTTCGATTTCTTTATTTAAATAACATGATATTTTTCTTGTCCAAGTGCCTCTTCGGCGGATCTTTTCGACAATTTCATTTCTTCCTTTTTATGGGGAGTACTGCGCAGCGACCGGGAATCGTTACTGCGATATCTCTACTACGATTCTTGGAGACTAAGGGATGTTGAGGGATAAAGCTCTCCTTATTGCACGCCCCTCAACTCATCGTACGCAACCAAATCATTATGGCCTTGCCCGTACGACATATGCTTCCCCGGGTGAGCTGAAATGGCTTCACCCATGCGTGGATTGTTAATTTAGGGTCGACAATCAGTCGTCGTACCCCTAAGTGTTCTTTCCATTCTTACGACCCCTATAATTCCATTGTGGGTCAGTCGGTAAATCGTCTTACCTGCCACTGCACACACTCAAGCGCACATTAGTAGCGCTGCACTATAAAACATTTTTATCATTCTTTTCAATATCTCGGTCAGTCGAGTCTACTAAACATTCATCATTTTAACATTATGCTTCAGTCAGTCGAGCATGTTCATCATTCGTTATTTTATCTCAGTCAGTCGAGTATGAAACAAATCATCATTTTCATTTCAAGTAATTTCAACATTCATCATTTTCCATTCTAAAGCATTTTCATCATCTTTCATTTTCTCGGTCAGTTGAGTATATTCATCAATCATCATTTATCTAACCATTTTCATTTCACATACAAAATTTAAAGCAATCATTCATGGTCCAAGTTTTTATAAATCTGGGTCACTTCAAACCAGTGCCCTCAATAGTCAACTTAGTCGTAGGTCTCAAAACAGTCTGATTAATCATAGGTCTCACATACTCTAGTCAATCATTAGTCTAAAATAATCAAATCAATCATAAGTGTTGAGGGGATCATTACATTCATGCTATGATATAGACTTACCATGGTGATTTCAAAGACACCTAAACATGATCATTTTGAATGTAATGAAAGGTTCCAAGGTTTACTAGTGGGATAACACTACTGGACTATAAGTCCACCAGAGGGGAAAGATAAGAGGGTCTAAGTGGGGGAGGGGTTAACCTATGTCTCATGGTTACGATTATATCATATATACAACCTTTTCCATGTGATTGTGATACTATTATTCCATCGTAATGTTTATGTTATTACAATTAGGAGTCTAGTGAAATGATTAGTTAGTTTAAGTAATTAGTTCCTACCCTTAAGTACTTACCTCCTATATTGATGCAATTAAGGAGAATTTAACTAGGACTCTTGATCCTTATTAGTAATAAAGTGGAAGAGTTGGATCATGACTCTTTATTTCCTTCCCCTTTATTAATGCAAAATAGAGAATTCAAATTAAAAAGAGAATCTTGAGAAAAAAGTGATCTCTTGAGGAGAGAACATAGTTTTTCATGAAAAACAAATAACCTAGTTGTAACTGTAAGGCCCTAAATTCACATTAAGGGATATATTTGAAATGGTCCCAATGACTCAAATAGGTCTTGTATTTTATTAGATGGATTTCTTATAAAATTCATTTTGTCAACCAAACTCCATATTGTCCTCTGTATGAAATTTATTTCTATTGTATTAGCTTGGCCTTTTGCTAGTTGTAATTATATAGGCACATGAGAACCATGAAATATATGCATCCACACTTCTTATACATGGAAACCATAGTCATACGTGGTCCTTATCTTATGATGATAGATGAATCTCCTGTGTTGACTCTTGAATTCCATGGATTATCATGACTCCTTTGAGAGTATCTCTTAAAAATTTAATTATTTTGTCCAAAAGTAGACAAAAAACACCAACAACATGCAGTATACAAATATAGAAATATATATACCAGAATAATTACCTTATAAATGAAGGTATGCCAATCATGCATTTTTACCCCCCAAAATTCACCTTTTCTTAGCTAATGGTACTACTAAAAATATTTGTTATAATATTGATCCCTCCAAACATAAGATTTCCCAACCATCCTGATAAATATGCATTCTAAAGAGGATCCCTAAATCCTCTACATAGAATCCCAATGCACTACAGAAGGGAAATCCAAGTTCCTTTCCATCTTCCATGAATTCAAAGACATATTTGCATGGGATTATAAATGCTTAAAAACCTTTGACCATAGTATCATTCAATGCTCTATTCATTTGTAAAAAAGAGGTAGATTTGGTTGGACAAAGACAAAGACCTATCCAAACCTAGATGTCGTAATTCGAAAAGAACTTAACAAGATGATCAAATCAAACATTATTTTTTGTGGTATACTACTCAAACAGAGTAATCAAACTAGTTCCCCTTTTAAAAAAAATGGTGAAATTCATCTATGCGTAGACTTCTCAGACCTTAAATGAGAATATGAATTTGCAAGACTTCAAATTGAGTATTGACCCTACCATTAAATCCAATTATTTCCTTTTGTAAGGAGACAACATAAGATTTCATACTTCTTTGCTTTATCAATGCCTTTCGAAATTGTGTTTCCCTATGTTGTAGCCTTCTACAAATTTTTGCTAACTATTTCTCTCATTCGATGGAGTCCAGGTACAACCAAACATGTATTTGTAATATCTGTCTTCCTTGAGTGAGGGAAATTTAGGAAGACTAGAGGAAAGTGAGACATCTAGTAGGTCTAAAAGAGGGAGATCAACTAGAGGTCAAAATATAAGAAGAAAATTCCATAAACGCATGGAATTTTTTCTTGCTGAAGGGGGGTCATGTTCTTATGCCGATGAGACCATATGATACATTGAGGTGCCCTTGAGGTACAAAAATCTAGTGAAACAATGGTTACCCAAGGATATTCTTCGACTAAACATGGATTTTTGTGTGAACGAGAGGATATATTAGATTGCACCATCGTCATTACATGGCTTGGGGTTGTTTTGCATGGATGGCATAAAGGTTTGTTACAACAGATGTATTGAATTGATGGATTATGTCAGTCCTTGTTACAATTACAAAGATTGGATGCAACTATTCCAATATGCACAAAGTATGCATAGATACAGAGTGTCTACAAATTGTTTACAGCTAAAATACAATGATCAATATAAAGGACAACTAAGTAGGGTGGAAGGCCAAAAGCAACGAGGGATATTGCATGGTTTATAAAGAGTACACAACCTGGGTCAACAAATAAACAACCCAATTGCATTTTTGAGGGGCATGAAGGAAACTGTGTATTCATATGTGCCATAAAATCAATAGCCGCAGGGAAAGATTTTTGATCGATTACAATTTGAATCGAATATATACAAATGTTGTTGTTGTTTTCATGTGGTTCACGGAACACCCTCTTTTTTCAGTGCCCTGCTACATCCACGTTAACCTCCCCGACGTATTGAGACATAGGAAGGGCAGTTAATTGGCTAGTAGAGCTCCCGAAGAGCTCAGCGGCTCACTTAAGAGCTAATGTCACTAGCGGGACTTGAACCTGGGTGGAGCACATAACAATCTGATAACTCAACCACTCGGGATAAACCCAATTGACAGATACAAATGTTGTTACTATGGGAGTGGTACATATACCATTTTACCCAACCTATAATTAATGACTCTAATATCTTATGTTTTATTATATTTCATTTTGGTTTCATTTCAATTATTATTATGTTTTTTTGTGAGTATTGAGTAATATGTGTTAACACCTAAAAAGTGCTCACTAGCTCATTCCCTTATTCACATGACCCATTTGTCCACTTTTCCACCATCTGAGCCTCTGAAACCAACAAAAGGTCACCAAAAGACCTTAGTACACCCCTTTTTCCATTAAAAAAGATTATTTTTCCAAGAAAATCATAAAAAACCCTCAAAAAGGGTCCAAATTCCCAAAAATATTAAAAAGGGAATTAAAATATTATTTTTATTCAAAAAAGGAAAAAGGAGGGAAAAGTACCTAAACCATGTTGGTCAATACCATTTGGTTTCCACAAAACCACAAATGGTATTTCCCACCACCAAAACCTATAAAAAGGTGGTAGGGGCTCCTCATTTCACATCCATCCATTATCTCATCCTTATGCTGCTAAAATCTCCCTTGAGCATTTTAGCCATTGCAAACCACATTGGAGAAGAGACCATTGGAGATTGGAAGTTGCTCATCCTTGGAGCTATTCAACCTCACCATTAGAGGTATTGATTTCGCAAGCACTTGCTTGCCCCATCCTTTCAATACAAATTCTTTATTTTATATATGTTCTTGTTCTTGATTTTAAATTATTTTTGTTATTTGCTTAATATCTTTGCTTAGATCCATGAATAGTCTTGTTTAATTAGTTTATTGTTATTTATTTCCATTGAAACTGCTGCTACTAGTTAGCAGGTGCCCATAGCACTAAGCCTGGTTGCAAAACCGGGCCAACAGTTTTTGGCGACTCCGCTTTGGTTTGAACTATAGATCTCTAGTTTTGCCTTTAATCTTAGTTTTTTATGAGTTTTTAACCTTTAGATCCATAGATCTGCCATCTTAGACAGCAGATCCATTGCTACTCTGAGTTTTGGCCCCATAAACAGCCCGAAATTTGCAATTTTCGGGTTCGTTTCTCGGTTTCCGTGCACGGCTTCCGCCTCGCAGTTTTTTGCCAGACAGTCGCGCGGTCCATCGCGACTTTTCTGCACTTTTCCGCGCGGTCCATCGCGGTTTTTTCCCAGACAGTCGCGCGGTCCATCGCGACTTTTCTGTGTTTTTCCGCGCTGCACACCGCGTCTTCGCGGCCAATTTCCGCGCTGCCCATCGCGCCTGTGCGTCTAAAACCCGCGCGGTCCATCGCGACTGTGCGTCCAAAACCCACGCGGTCCATCGCGACTGTGCGCCCAAAACCCGCGCGGCCCATCGCGGCTGTACGTCCAAAACCCGTGCGGCTGAATTTTTCATTCGGCCATCCCGATTTTGAAAATTTTTTTTACTGTACTTTCTGCCCATAGCACATTTTTTACAGTACTAAATCCTGCATATTTTACAGCTTTGAAAAAAAAAAAAATTACTATTTAAAAGTGCATATCTAGAAATCTTTTTAAAATTTTTCAAGAAAGTGAAAGAAAGACTCATTTTGCATTTTTATCTAGATTCCAATTTTTTCTTGTTTATTTCTTTAAAATCTTGCCCTTAGCAATTTTTCTTGAAACAAAGAAATCCATTTATTTCTTTTAAAAAGAAGTCTATTATTTGCTTTCATAAATCCAAAAAATCCATTATTTTTTGAGTTATTTTTTGAAAAGCATTTAAATTCCTTTTAGTGAAAAGTCATAAATATTTGCTTCTTTATTTTCGAAAAATCCTTTATTTTTTGAAAGTTTCCTGTAAAGCATTTAATTCTTTTCAAGTTCAGTTTACAACACCTCACGTGCACTCACACGATCACTTAATTGAACTAAGCCTTAAAACGTACCTTAATTTGAACACACTTTTAACCCCACTTGGGGAACACTAAAAGAATTCTTGTAGCTAGGTAGTATTGGGGGGATAGGTGTTCCAATAACACCCCTCAGTTCTTACATCTGAGACATAGAAGTTGTCCAATTAGGGAGCTAAAATCTCTTAGTACTTTTTGGCGCGGTCACAACCGGTTTGTGGGAAGGCCTCTCCCTTAGGAGGGTTGAAGTCGCGAGGATGGTTCCGGAAGCCTGAGTGGGATACCGAAACCCATTCAGTAACCGAAGGGCTACCATTCGCAGTTCTCGGGATATCCCTGTATTGAGATATTGCGATCAAAGGACCAAACGGCAGATTTACCTTTTCTCGACGCGTCATGAACGGAGTATCCTAGTAGCCTGTCTTTAGGATTGATTACCCGGTGTCCCTCCCGGTAGGGGGATATCTAGCCATTGTCTCAACATTCATATTGTCTGACTTGGATTTCATCACCTTGCAGAGGATATCGTCTGTTTGAGTCACAATACTTTTAGATTAGGTGTTTGCATGATTTCAACCTACCTGTGGTCTAGTTACACCTATTTTTTCTAGGAGCCGCTTGCGTGTTGGTATTCTGACCTGTTGTTGCATTCCTCCACTTATTGTAGCACAGCTGCTAGAATAAGTGCCTTTTCTGAGGATTGATTTTTTGGCCTGAGAGCCTTCTTTTTTCACTCCCCTTCTTGCACCCTTGGTTGCATAAGGGTTTTGAGTCTTTTATATTATATCACCACCTGATACTTAAACAAATTTTTTATACAACAACATATTCTCACCATTGAGAATTTTAGACGCTCTCGCCGTCTACAGGGCGAACTCCCAGAGTTTAGTCCACTTGGCTCTCCACGTCACGGACGCAGAGCCTTATCCCTTGATTCGACACATCGTCAATCAATTAGACAGTCATCCGATTCTGACATACCCCACTTCACCTTTGATTTGGAGGTAGAATCCGAAAACCCCACAGAGTTACCACCAACCACCATTATGTCTGGAACACCATTTGATCCGCTATTTACAACTACCATAGGTCAGACATCCGCAAACCCTTCTGCTGTCGTACCATCCACGACAACAACCACCCCCCTGGGTATGCCCAATATGGATAACACTCCACATTTAGGAATGCCTAACACAAGGCCACCACCTGTCATGGGTACACCCAGCATGGGGGTCATACCCCCTTTGGTTTCCACAAACCCTATCCCAGGAATCCCTAGTACGATTCCCAACCCAAGTGCAACCCATGTTGCACTTGGGAATGCTATCCCAGGAATCCCTAGTGCGATTCCTAACCCAAGTGTAACCCAAGTTGCACTTGGAGGCGCTGGCCCATACCAGACTACACCTATCGGAGGGCATATACCCTCCATACCTAGCATACCTTTAGGCGCTACTGGACCCCTTCACCATACCACTATGGCCAGGCATGTCCCAGTTCCAGTCACCACATCTGCTAGTCTACCATATATGGCGAGTCTGAACCTGCCAGATTTAGCTAGGCTCACAAATGACCCCATTAGACATGATCCGGCGTGGCCTCAAATTCCCACCAAACTTCTCTCTGACATCCCTAAGTTTGAGGGTAAGGCAGGGGAAGACCCCCAAAACCATATCATGTCCTTCCATCTATGGTGTTCCTCCAACTCCATAGTGGACGACTCTGTCCGCCTCCGTTTATTACAGTGCACTTTCACTGGCTCTGCAGCCAAATGGTATATCGAGCAACCCCATGGGACGCATTCCACATTTACCTCCCTTGCCTCGACCTTCCTGCAGTTCTTTCAGCTACCTGTCCGCTATGATGCGGGCGTCGAAATCCTACTGTCTTGCAGACAGAACACGGCCACGCATATCACTGACCATATTCATGATTGGCGCCGGCGCCGAAGCCTATGCAAGATCAAATTAGACGACCGAATATTTTTAGACTGGTTCCTTAAATCCCTCCTTCCTCTCATTGCGAAGGATGTAGCATCTGAAAGACCCCAGTCAGAGGAAGAGGCCATCCTCAAGGCCCAACAGTTTGATCTCATCTATGCCCAGTCGGGTTACTTATACACGATCATACCGGACGCCCCACGAGGCGACTCTGCACGCGGTGACACACCGGGGGCATCACATGCCGCTGATGGCATTATTGGCCAAATTACACCGCAAGCAAAACCTTTCAGCATGGTGAGCACCATGCCCACCCCAGACCTTTCTAGGGCTACATCGAGTTCCGGAGCGACAACTTCTTATGCTCCAACAAACCAGACCCATCATGTTCATGGACCCTCTTGTCGACAACATTGTTATGGCCAAGCGCCATCAGCATATGTACCTCCTACATACTATGCTCAACCTACGGTACAGACCCCCATGCAGTTCCCACAACAGCCCATGCATTACCCACAACCGGTTGCACCAGCTAACCTCACACCTCCACCAGCTCAGGGGTACCAACAACCCCAACAGGCAACTGGACCACCTCCAGCTCCACCTGCATACTATCCACCGCAACCTTCTCCCGCACCTGCGGCTCCTCAGAATCCCCCCAATGCTCAAGGGCATGTGTACGCACAACAACATCAGCCCCAATACCAAAATAACCAACGCAACCAGGGTGGGCAACCAAACCGCGAAAGAGGACGTAACCGTGGAAACAACCAAAACCATAACCAAGCTCCACAACCCACCCATCCTCCGCAAAACAATAACGCGGCGCCTGCTCATCAGAATCCTGATCGGCCACCTAAGCAGCCTAGAAATAATAACCTCAGAACAAACCACCCTTGTTCTATCTGCGGGGTATATGGTCATTACACGCATTCTTGCCCACATTTGGAGCGAGCTCGGCAACTCTGGACCGACGATGCACATCGTCAAGGGCAAGCGGCTCCTCAGCCGCCACCCAACCCTCCACCACCTCAACATCAACCCTTGGTGCTGCAAAACCCCTTTCCAAACCAGGGTGTAGTGAACACTCAGCCGTTAGCCCCCCCTCAGGGCAACGTGCCACCACAGCAGATCACTTATGCAGCCCCTGATCAACCCATGTTCGATTCAGGTACTCACCATTTGTTGATGATGTCGACTGCCGCTGCCAACCTCCAAACCCGTCGGAACCAATATGGCTCCACCTCTGAAGCCCCTCCCGCCGACAAAAACACTAACGTTAATCCCACAGATCAAACGTTACGTATACCTCCGGCTCCACTTGATGGCGCTTCCAAAGCACCTCGCTTCCCATTTCATCGCATCAACAATAATCCTAATGCTCACGCTGCGTCGAATTACAACATTGTCGACGACTTAGCCCAGTCTCCTGCAGCCATGTCTGCTTTAGAAGTTTTGAAAAACTGTCCTTCGCAGCGCAAAACTTTGCTCTCTGCCATTAGCGCCATTGACCCCAATGATTCACAGTTGATTGCATTCGATTCAGACCAATCTGAACCACGCTTGCCTTCCTCTTTAGCATTCCAAGTTTCCGTTTCTGTTCGGAATCTTGTTATCCATCGGTGCATTATCGATGAAGGGGCATCCACATGCGTCATGTCTACATTCGTTTGGCAGAAGTTGGGATCCCCTACTCTCCAGCAGTCCACCACTGCGTTGCGAGCCTATGACGGTCATTCGGCACAACCCCAGGGTCTCTTACCTAATGTCCCCATCCAGCTCGCGGGTAAAACCGTGCTCATTGACATTGAGGTCATCAATGCACAACTTGACTATAACCTTCTACTTGGCTGTAGTTACATGTATGCCATGCGGGCTGTTGCCTCATCCGTATTTCGCACCATACAGTTCCCCCATGAGGGACGTGTGGTCAAGGTCGACCAGCTCACCTATTACGATCCCAAGGCCCCTGCCACACCTGAAAATGTTCTCCCCATGGTTGAACAACCTGTTTGTGGTGCAACTACCTCATTCATTTCCTCGGTAGGACCCGGAATTTACTCTGAGGCGCCGATGACCTCTACATTCCAGGCCATTCCACCACCATCACCGGAGACCCACGTCGCTAACCTCTGCACCCTTTCACAAACACCCGGTAATCAACCCTCCTTGTTACCCAAACCACCATTGGTCCCTAGTCACATTGGGGTTACACCCATCCACACAATCCCCTTTCTATTTCCTCCTTCGGGTGTAGTAAGCGCCCCGGTTATGGCTACCCTTAGTCTACCCGGGTTAACATTGGGATTACCCGTGTGGTATATTTCGCCTCCAGTTCCACCGCCGACACCAAATGTCATCCTGCAACCGGTGCAACCCATTGTTACTTCTACCCAACCACCTCCCGGTATCACTACTCCTTCGTCATCGACGAATCCCCCTCCACTCATCAAGCCCACTGGGGGCAGAGGCCCACAACCATACACTGCGGTACCCCCACCCAAGGCAGTTAAACCTCCCCCCGTATTCCGTGCTCCTCCAAAATGCTCACTGTGTGATGAGTTAGGCCATCCAACCCATCAGTGTCCACAGTTACCTGCATTGCAGGAACACATGCAAATGTTGGACGACGACCCCAACATCCCGGTGGTCAAACTAGATCCAAACCCTATGCCTCGTGATAAATCACTGCGTACCAACCACCCATGTGCGATATGCAGTATTTACGGCCACTACTCCCACAACTGTCCTGACATCCCAGACTACAGAGCAGCTCTCTACGAGATGAACAATTCGGACCTAGAGACGGTACCCCCTACTATCAAGGAGATCTACCCTCCCGCATCATCCTCATCCGGAGAGATTAACACCATCTACATGATCTCTTCGACTACCACTACCTCATCACTCGATTTGACCACTCAAAGCTCCCGCAATGATGAAGAGGTTCTCGAGACTCCTACTACCTTTGATTATCCCGGGGAAGACATGCACCATCGTCCATACTTCCTCCCGGAAGAGACTTCATCCACCACCACTACCCAATCCACGGTTGAGTCCAAGGATTTGCTTCCTACTAAAATCGACTGGTTAACAGATCCCATGGCCGATATTTCTCCCGTCATCCACATTGACATCTCTGACCCACTTGGTGCCCTTCATACCATCACATTAGGAACCTCCCACAGTGAGCATGAGATCGGAGAATACCAACAAATCTTCCAAGAATTCACTGATGTCTTTACTTGGTCAGATACCGAAATGCCTGGCCTTGACCCCGCCATTTATACGATCTCCACTGGATACCCCTTTGTCCGGTCGGCCCCTTCCATTGATCCCTTTGACACACAGGTTCAACCCTTTCAAATCGACCAGGAAACCACATGTCCACAACATGGGGGCAGGCCCAAAACCTTGCCTACTCATCATCATCGTGATCCTCGTCGGAGATACTGGGGGCATCCACCCCACAAAGGGAATCCCCCATCATCATATCATCACTTCAGTATGCCACCACTACCCACAGCCTCATGGTATAACACCTCGCCAGCTGTTGCTCAATGCCCTATTGATCTCTCTCTGAGACAACATATGCACCACATTGACGCCTCTGAGTTAGGGGGCATAATAGATTACCTCGACCCTGGGATAGGGGGCATGATCAATCATTTTGAACCTTCCCCATCATCTCTATCTCAACACCTCAATGAGCCCATTGTTCAAACCAACACATATGTGATCCACAATCACAAACCCCATGCACATAGCATGGGGGCATGTCATTAACCCTGCTCACTTTTTCATATTCATGATCTCAACCATTTTTGAGGTCACGTGTCACTTGTATATTTGAGTTGATTTTATGCAGATAGTATTTCCCCCCGCGGGTCATCATTTCTCCCCACCACTGCATCATTGGCTTGGTGGGCTCACCTTTATTTGTAGCAATTTTTTAACCTAGTTATTTGCTTTGACCATTCCGGAGTCCTTATGACCTCCGTTTTTCGCACCATTTGCACTGTCGGATTCATATTTCCCGCGCTTGTGATGATGCTTGAGATCATTTCTCGCTCTCATGCCCATACTTTTTCGGCCATTTTTTCAAAATGCCCTCTCATTGCCGCGGTTTGCATGCCACAACGCCCGCAGCCCCCTTTGTGACAATCTTTATGTCACCGGATCCAGTATCCCACAAACATGATGACGCTTGAGACCTTTTCTCGCTCCCATCTATCCATTTTTGTTCGGTATAATTTTATCCCTTTTTCGGGCCGAGCAATCCCTTTTACGAAAAAGGCACTTAGGGAGTTTCTGTTAAGCTCTTTTCTGACTCCTAAAACAATGAAAAGATCGCCGAGCAATCTTGCTTCCTTTCATGCTCGCTAAACGTATCTGAAAGGGCGTCTACCTGGTATAAGTTTACCCCTTTTCTGGACCTTGTAGACTAATTACGAAAAAGGTATACTCTAGTCACATCGGCTAGAAGAGTTCTCCATCCGCATCATTTTATGCTTTTTCGGGCCTTGGAGACTAAACTTACGAAAAAGAAACACCAATAGAGTCCACTTACCGCTTTCAGACTCTCTAAACATGAAAGCAACCATGAGCATGAGCCGTCCTGGGCTCACAAAATCCACAGGACCGTACCATTTCAGAGCACACTTTTATCCCTTCTTGGAGCTCATTAAAACTACGAAGAAGGAATCAATGGTGCCTCTTGGCGCCACGACAAATCACATCTACTCATATGGCAGCTTCCCCATTTTGGTCGCCTTTGTTCAGAGTATTCTGCAGTATGTCACCTTGATAATCCCTCGACAGCACCTATCAGCTCGTCCTCCCCCCCAAAGTCAGTATATACCGTTCAGTCAAAGCAATGATCCCCACACCTACAAGTCAGTTCCTTACGCTTCCAGGTCAACCATGTCATCATGCTCTGAACAAAGGAAGTTTGAGTCTACCCATTTTTTACCCATTTATTTCCCGTTCCCACAAGTATGTCAGTCCTACCATCAGTACTACAACACTTCAGTATTACACCTCGTGCTCCTATCAAGGAAACATCATTGCCTTGTTAGTTGCTGTTCTCCCTCTATCGACGACAACCACATTTATTCCAGAGGATAGACCCAGAGGTCCCTGTGTCTTGGACTCATTACCATTTATGATGAGTGCCTACGAATCATTTCGAGAGGAATCCTCAGTGCCTCTCCGAATGATTGTTTCTCACATGCTCGACTTCAACACCTTGATCGCATCGTTGAGACTCGCACAGGGTATTGGTCCGTTCAGTTATTAGTCGAAGACCCCGGTTACCACCTGACTCCTCCACATTTGAGAGTCAAACTATGAATACAACCAGTTACATTTTTTCTATACATATCCGGGTTGCGTATGGCGACAGTATTCAGATGTACCCCAGTTTTATACTCCCTTGAGTATACAGTTACATTATTTCTCAGAGATGACTCATAGTCAATGAGTCCATACAGATGTTGGACACCTTCAGTTTCAGCAGTTCAACAGTTATTCCAGTGTATCAGTTATTGAGATCAGCCATGATCATGAGTATATCCCACAATAATGTCCCCTCTGGACCATTATCATGTACCAGTATATTTCTTTACGTATTAGATCCCCCTTCTCGGGACTAATTGTTTTGTATATGTCTTGATACGAGCATGGGAATGCCCGCCTCGTCCTATATCAGAGATTATACCTCATTCATATTGAGGCCATGTAATATTTTTTGTTTTTGCAGCTTCCAAGGGCCGCAGCTCCAGTCTCCAACCGGTCTCTTCTCTCCCCTAAACCCCAGAAAAAAGGACAAAAGAACTATGATGTCTATCGGCCATACGATGAGCTCCTGCCCTCACACATCAGGGGGCAATCTGTTAACACCTAAAAAGTGCTCACTAGCTCACATGACCCATTTGTCCACTTTTCCACCATCTGAGCCTCTGAAACCAACAAAAGGTCACCAAAAGACCTTAGTACACCCCTTTTTCCATTAAAAAGGATTATTTTTCCAAGAAAATCATAAAAAACCCTCAAAAAGGGTCCAAATTCCCAAAAATATTAAAAAGGGAATTAAAATATTATTTTTATTCAAAAAAGGAAAAAGGAGGGAAAAGTACCTAAACCATGTTGGTCAATACCATTTGGTTTCCACAAAACCACAAATGGTATTTCCCACCACCAAAACCTATAAAAAGGTGGTAGGGGCTCCTCATTTCACATCCATCCATTATCTCATCCTTATGCTGCTGAAATCTCCCTTGAGCATTTTAGCCATTGCAAACCACATTGGAGAAGAGACCATTGGAGATTGGAAGTTGCTCATCCTTGGAGCTATTCAACCTCACCATTAGAGGTATTGATTTCGCAAGCACTTGCTTGCCCCATCCTTTCAATACAAATTCTTTATTTTATATATGTTCTTGTTCTTGATTTTAAATTATTTTTGTTATTTGCTTAATATCTTTGCTTAGATCCATGAATAGTCTTGTTTAATTAGTTTATTGTTATTTATTTCCATTGAAACTGCTGCTACTAGTTAGCAGGTGCCCATAGCACTAAGCCTGGTTGCAAAACCGGGCCAACAATATGTAATATTTTATTTTTATCATTCATTGTAAAATCCCATTCATCTTGTACTTTAAGGAAACAATTTAAGACGCCAATATGGTAATTGTATTGTGGCAGAGTGATCAAAGGACACCACCCTCAGCTACGGCATGGAAGGTGAAACTCAATGTATTTGTACATAAATATGAGCAATAAATTTTATTATATGTTTTATTATTATGTTTTCTTATGAGTCTATTGGTTTCATTTCAGTAATGTTTTCTATATTTTTTTCGCAGGGTGATCAGGCGAAGTCTCTAGAAATATATCACCAGTCCAAATATAGTGATATGGATTGCACCTCTACGTAACAGGTATACCTCATTGTAATTCTACAAATTAAATATGAGCAATATGTTTTATTATTATGTTTTTTTGTGAGTCTATTGGTTTCATTTCGGTAATGTTTCTATATTTTTGTTGTGAAGGCTCTGGCTATAGAGAAATCCATAGATCATGATGTGGATGAGATCTTGTGCGATGTTGACATTGCATATTCCGAGGACCCCATGGATATTATAAAAATGGCCTTAAAAAATTTAAGGTGGAAATCCTTCTTTCACTATTCATCTAGCCACATATAAATGAGATTAGAGCGAAGGTTGATTGTTTGATCAAGAGAGATCAAGCCTTGAATGTAAGGTACATGATATTTAATTAAAAGATAAATTCATTTAGGATTTATATTTTGTACTTGTATATGTCATGAAATAAAATATGGTTTGCTTCTCTAGGACTTTTTGCATCCACATATGCGTGGTAAGTTCGATGTTGGTACTAGTGATGCTCCTGGAGAGTCATCACATGAGCATCCGACCCCACATACATCTCATGTGCCTTTATTGTGGACTAAACAATTATCCCCACATAGCATGACACCCCTCATGATAGATGAGATTGCACGCTCTAGTTTCTAGTGCACGCCAGAACATGTTCATGGGGTTGATGCAGAAACTAATATTGCTAGTGCTCAAGCAGCATTTCTTGGATCTTCCCATGTCACTAGCACAAGAACACTACAATCTATATTTTTGGTGAAAAGCAATCTTGTTTCTATAAAGATAGAGAAGGTCCCAAGTATTTAGAAAATGTCTTAATTATTATAATCTACTTGAAATTTACTTATAGACCATTCTTTTTAAACTAATGATCACATTATTGTTTTGCAAGAAACGATGTTTTTGTAAAAAATTAAATGATATTTCATTGGATATCTTTTGGCCCACCATGTGCACAGGGTGGAATGCTCAAAGTCAAAATTTAAATGATAAGCTCATTAATCGCTTAGTTGGGTTGTTCAACGATGAGACTTTCAACCGAATAGAGGTCCTCTAAAAAGTTGGAAAATTTCTAAAGTATGTGAGGGACCACTATAGGGTTTATATAGAAAATAAACCTAGGTATGAGCACCCTCCAATGATTCCAGAGAGGGAGTGAAGGCCCTAGTGGATGATGGAAAGGATAAGGATTTAAGAAAAGAAGGAAAGGCACCACCGAGCACAAGAAGGTATGTAATACTTTCAACAATGTAATTATATGTTTATTACTCTTTATTTTTAAATTTAATTTGCAACATCTAAAATATTTCAAACTTTTCATAGGCTACCAGAAACATCAAAGGCCACGAAGGAAATATAAGAGAAACATGGTCAGCACAGGCTTGGGCCTGGTGCTTATTCGAAATTGGCCGCACAGATTGTAAGTATCAATAAATGTAATATTGCTTCCAAAAAACAAATTGCAACTAATTTTGGTTTTAATGCACCATAAAATATAAATTCATGATCTTATGCAAAATTGTAGGTTGATCGATTCAATGAAGTCCCCATATATGAATACTTCAAGCTTGGATTTCAACACGTCTTTGGAGTTATGATTGAACATCGAAAAATCTTGACTGGGAAAACATAGTATTCTATTAATCCATCTAGTGCACAATGTAATATCCCCAATTTGAAAATTTACTCACTTTGGCCAATTTTCGAACCTTAGACTAATGAAACCCCAAACTGTACCAAATGACCCCAAATGGTTTCGAATTGTGGAAGGAGGAACTTGGGAGGGCATAGGAAAATTTAATACAGTCATTAGACACTCAAACATCTTCTATACACATCCATGGTCTGCAATTTACAAAGAGAGGAGATTCAAGACAAAACTAGTCAATTGGATTGGTGTAAATCCCCCCTAGGTCAACCACTGTTTTCTCTTACAAACACTGTATGGACTTCACAAATATTTTGTCTGAAACTTGTATCTGTTAGAGGAAATCAAGGAAAACATGTGTGCAGCATTATATCAAGTTTTAGGGTCGAATAGGTCTCCCAAGGGACAATATATTCTAGAGTATATAATTTGGGTGAAAATGGTAGACAATGGGCCTTGAATTTATGTCACAAACTATAGTAACACTTTAGGGGTATGAATAAATTATTTGGGACATCAATTTAAATCCATATGCATATCATAACATAGACACAAATCTCATAAATATCTGATATAAAACAGGTGCAATATCATCCCAAAATCACCATGAAAATACTATGAGGGAAATGGCTCGAATCTCATTTTTAATTGGAAATGTCACATGAAGTACTTGGTATTTCGAGTTGTGGATCTCATTATATGTCTATTATAGAGTTATGCATCAAATAACATTTCCATAAGGTCTAAATAGCAATCCTCCATTAGCTATATGCAACAAGAAGTGCGCCATCACACTTTTACATGACATTGAGAGAAAGAGGAAACTAGCTCGAATATCAATGTTACTTGGAGAAATAGTATATGAAGTGCTTATTATTTAGAGTTGTGGATCTCATGATATATCCATTATAGAGTTATGAATCCATTAACAAGTTCATAAGTTCGAAACAACGGCCTTACATTATCTATATGCAACAAAGAGTGCGCTACCTCACTTTATATGAACGTTGAGAGAAAGATAATAGAATTAGAATAGAGAAGAATGAGAGAATATGAACTCGAACTCAGATCGGGGTTGAACCTGCATAAAAAAATATCCATGAATCTTTGTTGATAGGTTTGAATGGCCATGTGTTCTTTCATCCAATAAGTGAATGAAGAACCTCCACTTAAATCTGAACCATGTTGGGAGCAAAGAAAACAATGAGCCTTCAAGGGGATCACAGAAGTATCATCTGTGCATCCATGAATATGCGTATCATCAAGAAATAAAAAAGGATGTTTCTGCCAATAATAATTTTATCCAATCATATATCTCTTTACCCAAGTATTGGATGAATTTCCTCCAACATCAATTGAACTAAGCAAGGAGCAAGGAAAATCACGAGTCTTCAAGTGACTCAAGTGAACATCATAGGTGCATACATGTATATATATATCATCATAAGGTAACAAAGGATGCTTCTGCAAATGTAAATACGAAATTTATCTAATCATATCATCATCTAAAGCAGAGATACGAGTTTCATACTCCTCATGTGGCACCATCAAAAAGAAAATTTTCACCCATACTTCATTAGGATGAATGCTGCAAAATATGGAAGTGTAGGATGTAGGAGAATGAACCAACTCACCCAAATGATCAGAAAATGAAAAAGTGTCAGCATGTGAAGGATCCATAAGGGTAGGATCATGCACCTCCCTCAAAAGTGCAAAACTTTCCTCATAGGTTGGTTCCAAGGTAGTGGAATCATACACTTCTTCAAAAAGTGTGTAATCATTTCCAAGAGGCAACTCAAGTTCCTCTTCCACCACAACAAGTGCTTGTCTCTCATCAATCTCATCTTCAAACACATCAAGCACATGCAAGTTTCCATGTTTCTCATTATCCATCATGTCATGAGAATCCTCTAAGAAATATACCATTTGACAATCTGAAACATAGGAGGAAGAACAAGTATCTTGCAACCTATCAAGAAAGTGCTCATTTTGCATTTTGAGCTTATGAATATCCTCATTATTCTTCAAATATGATCCATGTAACCATTCATTAAGCTCAACCAAATTGTTTCTATCAAAAATCAAAGACATGAAATTACCTTTGATGTTGCACATTGCTCTTTGAATCTTCTCCATGTATTCAAGGAAGGATGGATCCTTCAATGAAGAAATTCTCCAACAAGAATTTGACAACAATGCTTGAGTGCCATGGAGTATGATAAGGGTCTCTTGGATCTTAGTTTCATTCATCTTTATTGACCCTTGAAGAAAATGGGACTCTTATAGAGGGACCTCATCTTCTTTGTCCTTTCTGCTTGGAACAAATTCATTAAGCTCATGTGCTGGTGGGGAAGTTGATCATGGTTCTTCTTCAACTGCTATAAGGCCTTCATTTTCATGCTTAATGGAAAATTTTCTTGCAGCAACACTTTCAAAAGTGATCTCTATGTCACCAACATAGAGGTGTGAGCACCCATCAGTAGGTACTCCTTCACAGTTCAAGCGTCCATCAGTATATGCTCTTCGATTCATGTCCAAAGAAGAGTATGTCTCAGAATGGTATTCAATATTTTCAATGGAATATTCTTCATTCTCATCTTATGTTTCTTCATCTTTTTTAGAGTCCCTTGGGAGCGACTTTCGACCCTCTTCATGTAATTATTCTTCTGCTTTACCTATTTCAGAACTAGGTGGCTCATGGGTCTCCTCCTTTTCACTCAAACACATATGATTTTCTCTCCAAGGTATTTTGCAAGAAGTGCATAGAGCTTTCTTCACTAACTACACATCTTCATTCTTGGGCCTATATACAAACATCCAATCAACATAGTCTTCAAAAGGAATGTCATTTTCTATATCTCCCTTCAAAGCAAGATACGCTTGATATTGTTGAGGCAAGGTTTTACATGTTGCTCTCAATATTTCTAATTCATTCATAGGATTATCCTTTGGTGGTATGAAACATTCATATTCATCATAAAGAGGTTCATATTAATAACCTTCATTCCTTATGAAATTGTAAGAAGTTTTTCATGATGGCACCTCTTCCTCATACCATTCACATTCTTCTTCATATTTCTCACAATCGTTTTCATACTGCTCATAAGCATTGTACACATAGGAGTCAACATAATAGTACTTAGACATGGCTGAAAATTATTCTTCAATGGATTATATTAATGCACAGGTGCAAGGACCATGCTTTGATACCACTGTAATATCCCCAATTTGAAAATTTACTCACTTTGGCCAATTTTCGAACCTTGGACTAGTGAAACCCCAAATTGTCCCAAATGACCCCGAATGGTTTCGAATTCTGGAAGGAGGAAATTGGTAGGTAATATGAAACTTGAATACATTCATTAGACACCCAAACATATTCTATACACATCCATGTTATGCAATTTACAAGGAGAGAAGATTCGGGACAAAACTAATCAATTGGATTGGTGGAAATCCCCCCTAGGCCAGCCATTGTTTTCCCTTCCAAACACTGTACGACCTTCACAAATATTCTTTTTGAAACTTGGATTTGTTATATTACATAAAGGAAAACATGTGTGCAATGTTATATCAAGTTTTAGGGTCGAATAGATCTCCCAAAGGACAACATCTTCTAGAGTATATAATTTGGGTGAAAATGGTAGACGAGGGGCCTTGAATTTGTGTCACAAACTATAGTAACACTTTAGGGGTATGCATACATTATTTGGGACATCAATTTAAATCAATATGAATCTCATAACATACACAAAAATCTCAGAAATATCTGATATAAAATAGGTGCAATATCATCCCAAAATCACCATGAAAATACTATGAGGGAAATGGCTCGAACCTCAGTTTTAATTGGAAATGTCACATGAAGTACTTGGTATTTCAAGCGGTGGATCTCATGATATGTCTATTACATAGTTATGCATAAACTAACATGTCCATAAGGTCGAAATAGAAATCCTCCATTAGCTATATGCAACAAGAAGTGCGCCATCACACTTTTACATGGCATTAAGAGAAAGAGGAAACTAGCTCGAATATCAATGTTACTTGGATAAATAGTACATGAAGTGCTTGTTATTTTGAGATGTGGCTCTCATGATATATCCATTACATAGTTATGCATCCATTAACAAGTTCATAAGGTCAAAACAACATCCTTCCATTATCTATATGCAACAAAGAGTGCGCTATCTCACTTTACATGGCCTCTGTTGAGAGGTCTAAATGGCCTCTCCATCAACCAACTTGGATGGGAATCTTGCACCCTCGAAATTGGTTCTAAGGAAGGGAGGATGAACATCCACCGTGCAAGGACAAGCTTGGAGCTCTCCAAAATTGCAAAGATGCAAATAAGAAATGACCAAAAGATCTTCCATTTCGACTTGGTATCCTTTTAATAACTTTATTTGACTCAATTACCTCCTTAGAACTCAAATTATTTCCTAATTACTCATGAAATTCGAATTAGTGGGGGTTATGACCCTTCATTGTCCCTACATGACACTTGGCTCATCTTTTGTCTCCAACTCCTCCTTGAATTCAAATTGGGGAATATTTTGGATGATTTGGAGATGTGTAACTCCTCTCATGCGCCTTATGGGTAGGGATGATTTTAAGAACCCCCCCAAATTTATATGTATAATAATTGGGCGAATCCTCATTATACATAGGAAATGTTGAGGGCTATTTTATCAATAATATAATATGTATATATAATTTTTTGGCGATTTTTTCCATAAATTTATGTAATCTTGTAAAATATTGGCGCATCTTTCATAAAATTATAAAATCTTGGCGAATCTTTCATTGAATTATAAAACCTTGTAAAATATTGGCGAATATTTCATAAAATTAAAAAATCTTAAAAAATCTTGGAAAATCTTTCATTAAATTATAAAACCTTGTAATATCTTGGTGAATCTTTCATAAAATTCTAAAATATTGGAGAATATTCATTCAATCATATACTTTGTGCCTCTCTTGTAGTGCTTATGCGTTACTGAAATGGAAATGCTACTCAATAAATACTATATAATAGAGACATATTCTAATATTCCTATAACATCTAGTTTGCATGAATCATTATAATTAATACCTTATAAACACAATTTCACCCACCTCACCCTTCCTGTCATTTTCTTTTAGCTAGATAAGTAGTTTACTTGTTAGCATCAATCTAAGGGATTGATTGTTTTGAAAATTATAGGAGGTAGTGCCTTTGTAAATTGTGTGCTACACCTTATTAGTTAAGAGTGAAGCTAATTAGGGAGAGTGCTTCTTCAAAATCCAATGATACACTCTATCGACAACTTGTTAGTAGTCTTATGTATTGAATTCATAGTCAAACTAATATTTCCTTTGTTATTCCGTGTGGTTTCTCAATTTATGCAGGATCTACAAGAAAGTCACCTTGAAGCTAGAAAGATAATTGTTCATTATATATAAAGGAAATTACAACTTGTTATAAAGTATTGATATTATATGAGAAATCGAACCAACTAGTTAGTTATAACAATTTAGATCGAGAAAAATATGGAGATAACAATAAGATGACATTTGGTTATTTCATTGACTTGGCTCCCAACCCATTGTCTGGTCTTGTAAAATATAGAAGGTGCTTTCTTTATTGACCACAAAAGTAGAGTATTGTGGTGTAGTACATGCTAGCCCAAAATCTGTATGGATTCAACAGCTCATGGGTGAACTTGGATTCCCTATGAAGACATTTACTATGGTGTATTGTGATAATCAAAGTGAGATATGTGTTTAAAAAAAAATTGTTGCACACAATAAAATGAATCATGTGATTCTTCATGCTCACTACTTGAAACAAATAAATAATACAATGTTGTAAATATTGTTTATCACAAGACAAATGAACAAGCTTGTGAGATCTACATGAAGCCTCTCTTTGAATTTATGTTTATTAAAATTTGTGTTATGATTGGGCTTCAGGAAGTTGTAATTATGGGGGGAAAGGCGGGTGGGGTGTAGATGTAAGTTCACCTCCTAAATCTTAGAGTTTTGTGTTGATGGGAGGGTGTTGGAACAAAATTATTTGTAGGTTCATAAAACTTCCATATCTTCTAGAGACAATCAATGAACCATTGAAATTCGACTAGAAGAGTTAATCAGGTGGTGAACTATGAGTTTGATTGAGGAGTCAACTAGGAGACTAACTAAAGCATTGACTAAGCATTCAAATAGTTGGGAAATCATAATAAAACAATAAAATGGTGGGAAAAAAAGGTATAAATGAGGGAGTTTGTTATGCATGCTAATCAATCTATTTGGAACTCATATTCCTCACTTCAAGGGACGTTATTACATCTCGGTTCTATATAAGATGGACCTATGGGTCAATCTAAAAATTTAAGGTATTGCAATGTGTGCATGTGTGTATGTGGAAATATGTTGGTTTCTCACTTCTTTTGTTGAACTATGCCCAATGGTGATTAAGTTTTGTATTGATGTCTTTAGAAAACATTGTCTCTCTTGGAATACTAGCTATCCAGTCTACCCAATCCTCTAATTCTCCAACATATGATAAGAATGATTGAACTCAACCATTAAGGAATAAGAATAGAAAATACAAATTTTCCTTTTCATAAAATGATTATAGATAATTGACGAGTTAAAACCATTGGATACTTTTTTTAAACTTTACTTTGAGTTTTGATCCATTTTTCATAATGTTGTATAGTTTTAAGGCGATCAAATATTGTTTGAGGAATAAAGGAAAATTGATATCAACAATAAGATAATAAGGGGTTGAGGGTAAGGAATGGGGATGATCACACAAAACATGATTTAAGTCTATCAGTAAAGTACATAAATTTGCTCTCCAAACTAATAGTCATACAAAGATAATGATTTTCTTCTACCATTCAATCCCAAGAGATATTTTCCTAATAACTTCAAATTATATGGAAAATACAAAAAAGTATTGTAAAAAATATCTTGATTGAGTACCTTAAAACAAGAAAGGAAGACCATGCAATCACACAGAGATAAATAAAAAAATAAAATCCAACATCAACCCTAATAAACAATGTAAATATGTTTTTGAACCAAACACTAGGGTGTCCATTACATACACATGTAGAAACAACTATTTAAAACAAAAAGAAGATATCCATAAGAGTCATGAGATAATCTAATTGTATACTTGAGTATCCTACCAATTTAAGTAATTCTATCTAAATATCAACAAAATAACCTAAATATATGTTATGTTACTCATATATAAGGTGGTTTTTCTGTGACGTTCATTTTTACAAGAATTCACAACTATTGTAATTCGTAGCACTATGTTAGCATCGCATGCATGATATGAAGATATAATAAACCTATTATCCATAGAGGAATAACATGAACATTGTGAACTCAATAGGGAAGTGTAGTAACATATTCTTTTTATATCAATGGTTTCATAGATTAGTACCAAGGGATGTAGGCACATTCAAATTAGCAAAGTTTTGGACCCAAAGGAATTTGAGCCAAACATAACCTATTTCCAACATAAATCCTTTACATTATAAAATTATAATTATAATAATACTATTTATATTAGCTAAGGTAGGATCCTGGAGCCATAATTACAACTTAAATTCAACTTTACTTCTCTTTTCCATGTATGAATTTAAGTAGCCTTCTAATCAACAGGCTGACATCAAAACCTAGAAGAAAACATGTAGCTATTGATGATTGTTTCATCAAGCAAGTAACTAAATGCAATCTCTCTGGTGGCCAAAAAAAAGTGTAATTCCTTACCCACTTTGTATACTACAATTTTCTACCACTCTTAATATCTCAAAGTCAAATATATAGCAGCATGTTTACAATATTTGTTAAACATGAACATGTGAGCACTGTATTACATCAAACTGAAGATTAAGCAATTCCAATTGCATCATGGAATGAGTCAGCTCTTTGGAGTATTATTATCAATAATATTCCCCAAATTGTCACTGGAATGAGTTATCCCTGTGCCATGATCTACCATGTGGTTCCATATCATGGTTGTCTATTTCATATTCAGTGGACCCCCTTACAACGTAACCTACATATTTCATTCTCTCTGTAGATTATTTACAAGAATATTGATCGCTTACAATCTTCAGTTGAGGTTCACACCTATCGCCACTATTTACACACTTAATGAAGAAATAGGTGTTGTCATTACATTCATGTATTTCTGGATGCAACAATCATTGCAATTTATGGCATCATTCTCATGATGTCCCTAAATTGTTATTTCAGGAGCAATGCTAGTAAATTGTCTATTTCCTTTGCAATCTCTCTTCGAGTTAGGGATGCACTCATAAATTACTAATCCATATTGATATTTAAGAATATTTATATGAAATTTGCTAATTTTGAGAAATGGAGACATAGAGGAGAAGGTGGGATAATTGTTTGAGGATTAATAGTTTGCAAATCAGTGCTCAATTGCTCAATAATTATCAAGTTTGAATCCATAATATTTGTCTATTGAGTTTCCTATCCCTTTCTGAGTTGTCCTTTCCTACAGGGGAAGACAATAAACATTGTAATTTATATCCTCATCCGTAGGAAGAGGAGAAAGAGTAATACCTGGTTGGAAGTGAGAAAAACATTACTAGATCTTTATCAAACATTACATATGACCCTAGATTGCAACATGTACATGATGGTAATTCCATTTATGGAATTGATAAATTTATCCCCATTCATGTTCCCGAACCAAAAATAGAGGGAAGGAGTTCTTGCACAATTTCCAGGGTCATTACCAAATATGGGGTCCCATTTATCTGATAGAGAAACTTCATATATCAATGGATTATTTAGTCATTCTCTTAACATTAAGTATTCTTTTTGTGAGCACTCTATGAATCAAGATACACCCTTTCCAACACCTGAAAATATGGAACCTAGGGCGGTGAATCCATGAAGATGGGTGTCTATTTTGGGGGGTTCTGTGAGAAAATAATTCTGAATTTTTCATGTTTTCCATCTTTGGGCGAATAAAAGTGATATTTTTGTTTGGAATTTCACTTTTCACTTAAAAGCAAACTTTTAGAGAATTATGTTAGCTTGCTATCCATATTTTTTTCAATTTTTTATATTGAGATTTGATATGTCGATTCGACAAATGTTTGACAGTGTGTTCTTATAAAACGAAAGGACTACAAAATAGTCATGTTTTGTCGCACACCTAAAATCGTTGTTAAACTTGTATTTTGCAAAAAACAAATATGCTACAACAATCTACACACAGTATACTACTGCATGACTATAAATTTGTAGCAAATGGATCTATATACTTCTTATTATATTCATTTGAATTCAATCAATGGGGAAACCCTGTCGATTTTCAACATATATTTTGTCGCAACACTTTTCTCTCAACTGAATATAAAACTAAAAATTCTATGAATACCCTTTTGAAGTAGACACGCCAATTAACTGCACCATAGTTTTCTCAAAATTTTTCATGGTGTATTAAGTTATGGATTTTTCTTTTCACCGCATTTTGAAAGAACTGAAACTAGACTCGACACCTGTTAAGAAAACAAACAATTACAAATATCAGATCTTCCCTATACATAAAGAAATCTATATATTTGGAAAGTAGATTCAATAACGAAACTAATGGTATCAAGTCCGACAGTCGTCTTATAGTGTAACAGATCATTTTTACCTTCCGAAAATGGAGAAACCTGAAAACTGTGAGTGGCAATCAGATTTTCAGTTTTCAGAGGTTATTCGGCCGAACAATTGTTCGGCCGAACAATTGTTTTCCGTAACGGCGACGTCAATTTTACGTTTGGTTATTCGGCCGAATAACCAAACGTAAAAAAAACTCGTCGGCCGAAAAAAATAAAAAATAAAAAATTATTTTCTACACTTCTATAAATAAAACTAAATACTTCGATTAATTTTGCATATTTCAATTTCGCATACTTTTTGGTCATAATATTTTGGAAGAGATTTTCTAAGGAGCTTATTTTGCAAAGAGAGTTTTTTTTATGAGGTATTTCTTTTCTTACTTCTTTCAAAAGAATACATTGAAAGAATTTTTTTGCAAAAGGAGTTTTTATTCCAAGTTTTTTGCACTTCTTATTTCTTTGCAATGGGTTTTTTTCCAATGATTTTTTAAGGAGCCTTTCTTTGCAAAAAAAGTTTTTTTTATGAAATATTTTTTCAAGCTATTTGCACTTTTCATTTCTTTGGAATGAGTAATTTTTTCAAGGGTTTTCTAAAAAGCTTTTTTGTAAAGAGAATTTTTTTATGAAGTATTCCTTTTGTTACTTCTTTCTAAGAAATACATTGAAAGATTATTTTTTTAAGGCATTTTTGCAAAATAAATTTTTATTCCAAGCTTTTATACTTCTTAGTTCTTTGCAATAGGTTTTTATTCCAAGTTATTTTTTCAAAGGAATTGTCTTTTTCTTTCTTATTTTTTCAAGTGATTTTTTCAAATGACTTTTTTCAAAGTTTTTTTTTATAAATATTTTTGCAATAAACGTTTCTTTCCTTCTTATTTCTTTGAAAAATGACTTTTTCAAAGTCTCCCAAACTATTTTTGCAAAAAAATTATTTTGTTACAAAGGTTTTTACAAATAATTTTTTTTTTTTTTTTTTTTCCAATGGATTTACAAAGAAAATTTATTTAGAAAGTGTTCTTATTCTTTTCCAATGGGTTTTTCAGCAAATGTTTCTTTCCAAAGTGTGCATTTACAGAGTTTTTATTCCAAGGCATTTTTGCAAATAAGATTTTATTTCAAGTTATTTTTACAAAGGAAATATATTTTTCCTTCGTATTTATTTGAAAAGGGATTTTTCAAAGTCTCCCATAGTTATTTTTGCAAAAAAATTATTTCGTTGCATAGGTTTTTACAAAATCTTTTTCCCAGATATTTTTTCAAAGAAGATTTATTTTGAAAGTGTTCTTATTCTTTTCCAATGGGATTTTTTCAAAGGTGATTTATTGTCGAAGAGTTCTTATTTCATTCAAAGAAGGTTCTTTTCAAAAGAAACTTGTTTCCAAAGACTTTTTCTTCAAAAGACTCAAGTACAAGATTTTGATAAGGTGAAGTAAATTTCAGTTCATGTGTTCATAAATTTCGTAACTGTTTTTAAATATTCATTTTGTTTATTTACAATAAAATGATGATCTTATTTAATTTATCATTTATAGATTAAACAATCATGGGCAGTAAGAGAAACCGTCAAAGAAAATATGATCGTAAACGTGTTGATGATGATGATAATAGATAAAAGAAAAAAATTAAATATCATGCCAACAAAGCAAGCCTTGCAAAAACGCAAGCAACGATTATTGAAGATACAAATACAGTTTTACATGATAATGTCGATGAAATGGAAATTGAAAATAGAGTACAAGAGGAACAAATTGAAGTTGAAGAAACCATTGTTGAGGATGTAAATAGTGATTTACATACTAATGTCGATGAAGTCAATGTTGAAGATCGAGTTCAAGAACCAAAAATTGGACCAGGTATGTATATATTGAATGTATTTTCGAAATTGATTTTTTATAATGAATTGTATTTTTGGATGCATGTTTTAAATTAAATTTATCTTGATGTATAGGTACTTTCACCATTGATGATGAAACGTTAGAAAACGTTGATTGCAATAAATATGGAAAAAAATACCCATACACGCTGCACGATATCGGGCTCAAAAAATTTATGATGATGTTCTGAAGAATTATTCAGCAACAGGACAAGCACAAATTTTGAGATGTTTATTAGTGACCAAGAAATTAGAAGATGCTACATCATTATTGGGTATTCACAAGGCGACCAAAGAGTCGAAATTAAAACATAATGTGATAGAAAATATAGGTGATGCAATAAAAAAGTTTGGAAAATCTAGGAAGAAAGACATTAGTGCTGCACGAAGAGCAATTCATACAACAATTATTTCGACTAGTACTAAACAAAAACGTTTGACAACATAGCTAGTAAAAGCAGTTGGAACCTCAAGAAAGACATTATACAAACATAGCAAATTCAGAATGCAAATA
This sequence comes from Larix kaempferi, assembly GCA_027924585.1. Classification (NCBI taxonomy): domain Eukaryota; kingdom Viridiplantae; phylum Streptophyta; class Pinopsida; order Pinales; family Pinaceae; genus Larix; species Larix kaempferi. The sequence goes on along the minus strand of BSBM01000179.1, from coordinate 6,340,663 downwards.
GATGAAAATGATGAACTTGCTTGCTGGGCAATTATTTGTAGACAACCCTACAAAGATAGAATGGGGGCAGGGGTTAAAGATATTGTATGGGAATATTGGTTGACACATGCTCGAGTTTCACCAAATTCAAGAGATGTAATACGACAAAGAGTATCACGAGGAGTATATGTAAGCAGTCCAAAACATATAATGGATATGACACAAGTACAATTGTTCAATAAATTCAAGGAAGATCATCGTGGAATTAATGTGTCAATCACTACATTTGTGCAACTAAAACCATGGTATGTTAGACCTATTACTATCCGTGACACATGTTGTTGTCGTTATCATGTGCAATTCCAATTATATTACGACACATTTCTTGAATTTGGTAAATTGTTTTGGACAAATTCACCGCCTTCGCCTACAATACGTGAATTCATATCTCAAACCCTATGTGAGAGAAATCACGATGAAGTATTTTATAATAAAAAATGTGTCAATGAAAAACATTGTAATCGTTGTGAAAATTTGGTTTTATACCACAATAAATATCCTATCGATACTGATGATCACTCATTGTCAAATGTCACCGTTGATTGGAAAAGTTATGAATACATTACAAGTACTAGTGATGTACATTCCAAAAGGATTGATTTGCGAGAAGATAAAATAGGTGTGGTAGATTTTCTCAAGAAATTCGAAAGTGAAATTTATAAATACACCAAGCATTCACATAGAGCATGATGGCAAGACCTCCAATTCAAACAGTCTCGTGAAATTTTTCCACTAGGAACAATTTTGTCAGTGGTTGACTTTGCAGAAAATTATACATTTGCTGCACAAAAAGAGATACAGAGTAAATACTATCATTCTGACCAAGTTTCAATATTCGTACATGTTTTATATAGACATTCTCAACAGGATGTTGATGGCATTGAAAGCACGTGTGACAATCGAGATGTGATTAAAGAATATCACTTTTATATCAGTGACGATCGTACACACAATACACATTTTGTTCAGCATTGTATTGAAAGTATTTTCTACAATTCACTAAAGGAACGTAACATTAAATTCAATGAGCATTGGATATGGTCAGATGGATGTGCCAGGCAATTTAAATCTTCGCGATCATTTTATTGGTTATGTCGACTTCATAGAGCATTGAACATTAAACATCACTGGAATTTCTTTGAAACTGGTCATGGAAAAGGTGAACATGATGGTGCTGGAGCATGCGTAAAAAGAGCACTTCGAAGATGGCAAATGAACCATAGTTCTGCACGATTCCATTCAGCTGCAGAGGTTGTCCAATGGTGTAAATCACATCTAAACCATGATTATAATCAACAATCACAAAATGTGCGCAGGTATGTACACAAATATTTTAATTTATATTTTATAGTCAATTTAAAAAAATATATATGTACCTAACATCAAAATTTGTCATTTGTTTACTAGGTTTTTTTGGCATGTTGGGATCCAAGATATAAATAGATCAATACCCTACGATGCTAGCACCATACAAGGAACTAGAGATTTTCACTCTATTCAAACAAAAGCCTTCCAAAACATTTATGCATTTGACAGTAGAAAGCAATCATGCTTTTGCCATATTTGCATTGAAAATATTGAATCTACAGAAGCTTGTGAAAACATAACGAACAACTATGTGAAACATTGGAAACACACAGAAATTAATCCTAAAGGAAAAATGCCACTAGCAAGCATAGAAGAATTAGAATCAGAAGATATAGCAATATCATCTGATGGCGACAGAATTTCAGATCTCGTTAGAGAAGGTAATGATCAAATACCACTGTTTTATCGATTATTCATTCTTGTTATTCACTTTATACACATGTATATTAGTCAATTTAGTTGAATTAAAAATCCTGACATCAATTGTAATTTGCACAGGAGATGTTTTTGCTGTGATTGCACCTGTTGACAACGACGAAAATGTGAAGTATTATTTGATGCGATGCACTAAAGGAAAAATGAAGTTATTGGAAGACTACAATGACAACGGATATACATACGAGAGAAGATCCATCATTTTAAAGGGCTACTTTTTTCAGCAAACCCATATGACTCAAAATTATGTCTACTTTCAGGATTATGAACCTGATGTCATATGTTGTCAATATAGCCATTTAGTATGTGCATATCGAATAAAATTGGTTCAAGTTCCATCGAAAAAACAATTAAAAAATAAAAAATGGAAACTGTCCAAATATGACCATGAACGGATAATTGAAGACGGCATTCCATTGCGATGTTTTTAAAACTATATATTTAAAATTAATAGATCAATGATTTTGTCGATGTCATTGTCAAATGTGTACAATATATTTTTTTATTTTTTTATTTATAATCTTCAAAAGAACTATAATATATAAAAGTTTAAATAATTGTATTCTAGTATGCTGAAATTTAAATTCAAAAATTATTTGATATAGAAAACTTGAATGTGAAATTTTTGACTTAATTCTGTTTGAAATTTACTTTATTCGGGTCCCCATATGTCTATTAGACCACTTAAGGGATGAGATAACGGATCTGTGGTTGTCGCCACTCTCCGCCCCGAATTTTTAATTTAAAATATGATCGCTTGTATAAAATTATTTGGTAACGAAAACCTGAATGTATAAAATTTGTCTTAATTAGATGTCTCAAATACTTTATTCACGTGGACTGGATATGTCTATTAGACCAATTAAATGATGAGATCTAACAGATCTATAATTGTCGCCACTCTCCGCCCCAAATCTTTAATTTAAAATATCGCTTGTGCAAGTTCACATAACTGAAATCATGGCAAATGGAGACAACGATCATTTGATTTTTAATCAGAAGAAAAAATTCCAGGATTGTGAAGCTTATGCTAAATTAGAGAAATGATTACTTACAACAAATCGATGAAATTCATCAATCTGTTGTTTAAAATCATTGCTCTAATTTAACACAAACTTCACAATCATGTAATCTTCGCTTATGATTAAAAAACAAAAAACCGTTACCCCCATTTGCCATGATTTCAGCCGCATCAAATGTACCTAAACATTGAAAATAAAAATTAAATTAATTAAAAATCTAGAATATCAAAATTTGAACTTAACATGTATTCGCTTTTAAACTTCCTAATTCATCCATATTTCTATCAAAAATTTTAACATTCATAAACTTCTTAACTTTTAAAGATAACATTTGAATATGTTCTTAACATTCATTTTAAACTTCCTAATTCATCCATATTTTTATCAAAACTTATATAACATTCATAATCTTCCTAACATTCCTAAATTTTGATAACCTGAACCTAAACTTCCTATTTCATCCATATTTCTATAAAAACTTCTATCATTCCTAAAACTCTATAACATTCAAAATTAACATTCATGTTCTTAAATTTCATTTTTAAACTTCTTAATTCATCTATATTTCCATCAGAACTTCAAACATTCTTAAACTTCCTATCATCCCTGAAATTTAAACTCAACATATGTTTACTTTTAAACTTCATAATTCATCCATGTACCTTTTTCAAAACTATAACATTCAAAAATGTTTACTTTTAAACTTCCTAATTCATCCATGTATCTTTTTCAAAACTATAACATTCAAAAATTTCCTAATTCATCCATATTTCCATTCATTTTAAAGTTCCTAGTTCATCCATATTTCCATCAAAACTTATATAACATTCATAATCTTCCTGACATTTCTAAGTTTTGTAAGTTTACATATTCATTCATTCATTTAAACATGCAAATACATAGTTTAAACCCTTTAAATCACACCAAATATGTCAAATAAGCAAAAATAAACTAGATCATTTAAAAACCAAGATTCACAAAATATGTAAGTTCAAAAAACATGTATATAATCTCCAAAAAAATACTCATAAACATGCAAGTAAAATGTATCCATATATGTATATATCTGGTCCAAAAATAAACATCCTCAACATGTCCAAAACAAATGTTTCCAATCTAGATGCATATCAACAACAACAAAAATTGTCCACCATGCTATAAAAATAAAAAGTCCGTGCCATGCTATCCTCCACTCGGGCCTCCCCCTGGACTCAACCCACCCTGCAACATGTGTAAAAAAAAAATTATGTTCATATAATTTAAATTATTTAAACTATAATCAAAAAATTAAAATATATTAAACTTATATATCAAAAAACAATTCAAATATTAACAATATTACATCAAATTCTCCAAATGCTTGTCCACCACCATCCTCCAAAGGAGTTTTCCCCCTTGCCTCGAAAAGATTTGAGAGACCCAAGCTGCAACATATATAAAATCAATTTATGAATCTCATAAATTTAAATCCACAAAAATTAAAATGTTAAAACAGTAATCAAAATTAAAGCACTTAATGAAATTACCTCTCTACCAATATCTGCTCCATTAAGCAAAGAACCTATATCTCCACCCTAAAATTTAAATTGTATTAATAAATAAAACATATAATGCAAACCAAAAAAATTACTATACCAATTAACTTAAAACTAAAACAAAAAAATTAAAAAACATTGGCTCACAATAGATGGTAAATCATTTATAAAGTTCGTATCTAAAGAAACCTGCATGGATAAGTCAAATTAACAATAAGATGCATAGTTAAATTAACATTCAAAAAATAATTTATATATATATATATATATATATATATATATATATATATATATATATATATATATATATATATATATATATATATATATATCAAATTCAAACATAATTACCAATATGTTAATAATAAATATGTACCTCTCTCTCTAGATTTTCGCTAGTTGAAATGTGGAAAGAATGTTCATTCATCATTCTTGAAAACTGCAACCAATTTAAACATTTACATAATGTACCTATTATAATGTAACAAAAAAAATCAATTCAAAATAAATAAAATATTTAATTAAAATCAAATCATATCATAGTCAACAAACCTCTCCCAAACTCGATGTGTCATTCGATATAACATTTGCCGTTAAGTCACGACAAATCTTCGCATATGCCCTGAGATCTTCAATGCTCATTATATCTATCTCATCATCAGTTTTATAAACAAACTTTTGACGAATAGCAGAACGAGCCCTTTCTCTAACCAACCCCACATCTACTCCCACTAATACTGACGATAAAGCATCGCCAACAAAATTCCTTGCGGTTGTCCCAAGTTGAGATGTGGGCTCCATCTCTGATTTTAATGCCACCAACCTAGGTGGACGAGATATCTGGGGTGGAGGTCGAAGAGTTGCAGGATCTCTAAGCGCACCTTCTTGTTCATATATTCGACCCTTTCCAACTCCATAAAATTTTGAATGAACATCTGTATAGTCTGGCTTCATATTTAAAAAAAACTCAGCATAAAAAAATCTAGCAAAATATTGAGAAACCTTATCATTCCATGGAAATCGACCATAGGCTGCAAGAAACCGATCATAAAGTAGATGTGCCAGATGAGGATGCTTGAAATATTGCACTTTTAACATTTCTTTTTTCAAACCTTCTTTGAAATTAAACATTGATTTGGCTTGCTCTTTTGTCACTCTCTCTTTCACAACATCCCATTTGTCTGGACCCATCACTTGATCCCTTCGTCTTCGCATCAAATCTACAAAACCATATGTAGTTGGTCTGAGATTCTCATATGCATGAATGAAGTTTTGCAATGATCCCAAAACAATCTCCAAACTTTGTTTACTCTCCGGAGGAAGATCCATAGTAGACAAATCATTTTGCAACTTCTCATAGTGGGATCTACATCTTTCAAGAGTCATTTGATGATCACCACCTTCCCATGGAAGCTCCCGAGGTAGATCAGATGGATATGTCGTAATGGGTGTACAACCCTCGGTTAATTCAACATATTACGTCCTAGCTCGACCATCATCACCTCGTGTAGAATGGTGAGCCTCTTGAGAACCTTGCTCTGCACCGTCATCCGTCTCCCTTGCTTTCCCTGTCTCCCTCCCTATAGAATTACGAGCATCTTCCGAACCATGCTCTGCTTCAAATGAAAATAAAGTTTTGTTTAAACACAACTACAAATTTTGCACACACAAAAAGACAATTTGCATATAAATGTTGAAAGATTGATATTCATATACCAATAGAGGGTCGAGATCGACGTTCTCCCACAGAAGATACAGGGGAATCATTTGTACCCCTTTCACCTCGTCGATGCGAACTATACAATAAATTAGAGTCCCGAGGAGAGTTTGACAACCTCCGATTATCACTCGTACCACCTACCCCAGAAGATTGTGAAGACCTCCTTCGCTTTCGCCTCAAAGAATCCTCTCTTTCCATTTGATATATAATGCCTACACCTAAACACAAATATCAACTAATTACATATTCAAATGCTGCAAGTTAATTCTATGAATTCTAAAACCTAACTACTAAAGGGACTAAGTTATTTAACAAGTACCTAGATTTACCTAATTTATAATCTAATAGTTTTAAGAAAGAGTATAGCTAATATTGTTAGATGATGAATTAATGTACCAATTTTCCAAGTGTTTTTGATGTTTAAAATGAATGGAACCAATATAGTTAATGGGTTTATTTTTTATGTCAAAGAAAGAGTTCATGAATCTGTTTTAACTTCCTAATACCTAACTTAATACCTAAAACATAAATTACATCTTGAAAATATTTTCATTATTGCTCAATATAAAATAAAAATTGACAATTCATGTATCATGTTTTGAGTTGAAATGTTTTCAAATTTGCCATTTTTTATAATCGTTTTCAGTTTCTTAAACTAATAATTTAAACAAGATATTTTAATACTCTAAACATAAATTATATCTACAAATATTCTCATTATTCCATAGAATAAAAAAAAATTTACTATTCATAGTATTATGATTGAGTTAAATGACATGTTTCCCATATTGGCCATGTTCAACAATGATCTTTAATTTCAATCTGTTAACAGTAACGATTGTCGGTATTTTGTTCTCCAAGTCTGCCATGTTGCAAACAATAGAAAACATAATACCAAGATCACCACCTTTACTAGAATAAAACTCAAAACCTTTGTGGCATAATATCACCTAGTATTTTATAAAATGACTGCGACTATTATTGTTCAATTACATAAAACTTACTATAGTATATCTAAATTAAAGCCTATTCATGTCTATCCAAACAGTTTGTAATATAACTAATATATAGATCTCTGCACTCTGTAAACAGACAGAGTTCATGAACTCTGTCAACTTAGACATGTTGACAGAGTTCATGAATACAACAAGCCTGCATATAAATAGGATATGTTCTTTCCAAATAAAATTACTGTCCTACTTTAATTTTCTTTTCTAAACACAGCCAAATACAACAATTTGAAAAAACAACTTAACACTAACAATATTCCTTTTATATTTAAATTTACATCATTTTCGACATTCAATACGACCAAACTCCTACAACTCTGCGGAAGTGGAAAGAGTCCATGGACTCTGCCCAACTGGACAGAGTCCATGGACACTTCCCAACTGGACAGAGTCCATGGAGTATGTCCAGTTGGGAAGTGTCCTTGGACTCTGTCCAACTGAGCAGAGTAAATGGACTCTGCCCAAATAAGCAGAGTCCATTTACTCTGCCCAGTTGGACAGAGTCCATGGACTCTGCCCAGTTGGACAGAGTCCATGGACTCTGTCCATGGATACAGCCGACACATAATTAAAACAAAACGATTACAGGAAATATAAATGGAAGAGAATTACAAAAATATATTCTCCATACCTCTAAAACGCAACCAAAAAAAAGCAGGCAAATTGAAATCTGCCCGAAGAGAATTACAGCACAAATCTGAAATTGAAACACCCAAAACGGCGGTGATAGACGAAATGAAAGACCTACATTAACAACATCAACTTCAATAAGACAACACACAATAACGATATCAACTTCAATACGAAACTTAAACACAGAAACACACAATTTCAAAAGCAAAAAATGAAAACATTTACCTCTGCAAACACCGCGTCGATCGGTCGCCAGCTGCAGCGCCTCAACGACGTTCAATGGTCCGCTGGATAACTCTACACCATGAAAACTCCTTCAGATGTTATCACGTCCAACGGCCGAAACGATAACACAAACACACAGAAAAGAGGGAACCTCACTTACGTGCAGGTAACGAGAACGTCTGCTTTCTGACAAAGGAAAGGCAAAGGGGCGGCCTACGACGAGCAGCGAACTTACGCGCAGGGTGGCGGATCAACAACACACGCCTGCGACCAATCGGGTGGCAAACAAGCGACAGGGAGGATGGATGACGGAGCGGAAGGGCCACTATCAGCGGAGCGGGGGTCCACGGGAGCAGAGAAAATGACGGGTGAGGGGCCGGGACCGAGCTTTTATGCCGAATAATTATTCGGCCGAATAACTATTCGACCGAACAATTGTTCACACCGCCGTGAGTTTCCTCCGTCCGGCTACAACAAGGCACATATTTCGAGGCCTCCGTTATGTCTAACGGTGGCCCGTTAACGGTTATTCGGCCGAATAAATACGAAGTTATTCGGCCGAATAAATTTAATTATTCGGTCGAATAATTTATTTATTCGGCCGAATAATTAAATTTATTCGGTCGAATAACCTCCGCTAGTGATCTTGCACCGCCGATTCTCACCAAACTGTTACCCACCTTCGCGTTTCCACCCAGGGTTTAGAAAAAGATGTAGTTCAAGAGACTTTATAATGTCCCCTCTTTTCCTTTTGACGTGTGAGGGGGAGATACATAGGTGACCAACCTCTATGCATTGACAACTTATAAAGGCTTCTGCATAATCAAATAAAATCCCATAAGTGTTCACCCTTTTAAAATATAGAGGGTTGGCTCTGCTACTCTACTATAGAGTTACATATCACAATTCGAGGGAAATCTTATCAACTAGGGTGGTTTGTAACTCTAGAGTAACCTACTATGTGGGTGCCTCTGGCATAGTTTGATTATCCTGCCCTTTTGGGGTTTAGGTGACTAGTTGCTTTGTGCAGATTCAAAAAATAGCTATAACCATAAGAAGTAAAAGAAACCACTCCTAAAAAGTCCACATTTGTCCAACACACATTTTCAAAATATATAACAAGTTTGTTCTCATTTCCAATCCCTAGATCTAAGATGGTTTCCTCTTTCCATTCTAGAAACCATGGATCAAATTGAATAGCATTGATCTGTAATTGAGGGACTTATATCCCACTCAACTTATCAGCACAGATACTTGTGAAAAAAAAACTTATTCTTAGTCTTTGTTCTCTACCTCTTATGCGAATAACTCATTCAATGATTAAAAATTTGTAATCCTCAAATTTGAATCTAAGATACAATGATCTTAACTTGAAAATGATGGGGTTAAGCCAAAATACCAACAAACCAACTCTAATAAAAAAAATGAATGTGATTATGTCGTTGCATGAGGAATGATTTGTAGCTACACTAAGTGGACGCCCTTTAATCATCAATCAATGGAGATAAAGGTTCCTTGTTTCCCTACTCAAAATTTGGCTTTTTGTTCAATCTCTAATTTCCTGTGAACAACCAATTAAGTAAACAATCCCACACTCTTATCCTTTCACGCATATGGGTTTTGAATCTTGACTAGGTATGCATAATACTCTTGTTCTCTTTGCTTATTCCCTCCCCAAATCGTATTAAGGACCTTCCACTCCTAGAATGGCATTCCTCCCAATATTTATGCCCACACTCCTTTCCTCAGCAAGGCACTCTCAACAAAACACACTCACCCAATGTCCACGAGAAATACAAGGAGAAGGGATCACCCATGTAGTAGGAAAATTTGCAATGGCAATTGGCCATGTAATGTTTTTGAATCTTTCCACTTATAATGATGGTTGTATGTGTATTTTAGAACAAATAAATGGCCTGAAAAGAACCTAGTGGTGATTAAAATCACCAAGGCAAGGGAGAAAAACACCCAACAATGATATAATCATCCAAGCAATCACAAAATCGCCTCAAGCCACACAAATTGGCCCCAGTAAGTGATAAATTCAACCATCACTGTTTTCAAATGCCCCGACATTATTAAAGCATCCATATATTGATAAATAACAACCCTGGGCACTTCTAAATTCACCCATTTATGACAAAAACGCCCTAGGCACTTCAATACTTTCCTTAAGCACTTCAAAATTCTCTCAACAATGATACGAATGCCCCAGGCACTTCAATATTTTCTCCGGCACTTTAAAATTCTCCCAAAGATGATAAAAATGCCCCAGGCACTTCAATATCTGCTCGAGTCACTTCAAAATTCGCCCCAGACACTTCTTAAATCACCCAATGATGATAAAAATTTCCCAAGCACTTCAATACTTGCTGTAGGTACTTCACAATTATCCCAATGATGATAAAAACTCCCCAGGCACTTCAATATTTGCTCCAGGCACTTCAAAATTCTCCCAACGATAATAAAAACGCCTCGGGCACTTCAATATTGGCCCCAAACACTTCAATACTTGCGCCAGGCACTTCAAAATTCATCCAATGATGATAAAGAAACCCTAGTCACTTCAATCCCCCCAACAACCAATCAACTCGTCTCTAGCAAAAGAAAATTTTCCCATTTATGGTTAAAATTGTCGAGGCAAAAAGATAACAACCCACTGATGTATGAAAAAATCTCAAGTACTCACAGAACAACTTAGGCAATGCAAAAATGCCCCAAGCAATGGAAAAAACACCCAAACAAGATAGTAATTCGCCCAATGAGTGAGAAACATGCCCATGCAATCAAATATATTTAGAAACTACCTGTAAAATTGCAATAGCTCTTATATTAGAGCCATTGATTTCAAGATTCATATTGGATCGGATAGTGGTAGTTTAAGAGACTCTCCATCATTTATGGACTTAGGGTAGAGCCTTTCCTTGGAAGGCATATTTCATGGACTTATTATATTGTTGACTCATTCTTTCACCTATATGTAACCTAGTGCCTTCTTCTTGGAGCTTGTGTGGGTCACACCATTCAGATTCCAGCCCTCATTTCTTGGATTGGTTCCACTTGGCAAATATTTGGCCAAGACGAATCGAGATTTTGATTTTGCATATTATTAAGGTAGTGCAATATAAGAGCATACACTAGATCTCAACTCTAGACTCTCTCAACTCCTAGACTCTCGAATGAACAAATGAATGAATGAGGAAAGGAGGGATTTATTTACACATCTCACAAGTAGTATTCGATCACTCACAATTGGAAGGTGTAGGTGAAACACAACTGCACTAACTAGATTCCGAGAAAGTGGGGCAGGAGGCACCATTTATGTTAATAAAGTACATTATCTAACCACCAAGGTAGGGCTTGGAGGAGGCTTGAACAATTATGATGAGTTCATAACCTTGAAGCTTCTTAAGAAATTGGCAGCAAATAGAGTAACCAATCTCCAGGTATTTGGAGATTCATTGGTTGTTATTAATTAGATGAATGATTACAATGCAGACATTTTTAATGATATTCCTTCTTTCATATTCATAGAGAGCTCAATACTTAAGCTGATGCTCTTTCCAAGGTTGGAGCAAGTCACTCTAGAAGGCTTCATGGCTTAGTTCACTTAGACACAAGTGAACTGATGCAAGACCGATTCACATGGTGCCACATGATACTGTCACCATTATTGATGATTTACAACTACCTTAGTGTTCCTAAAAATACCATAGATGATATGCATAAGGAAGAAAGAATCCAGTCAACTATTTATGTTAGATTTCAAGAGAAATGTGCAATCATTGCCACCTTGTATTTTGATGGTAGAACCTTGTTCAGTAATAATCATGCTTTACTAAAGTAGATGAAGGCTAATTTGCCTAGTGAATTTGAAAAGGTGGATCATAAGGCTAAGCTTCCTTGTGAATTTGAAACGGTGGATTGTAGAGAAATTCCCTAATGTTTTGGCATACAAGTATTGAATGACGAAGCAGTAAGAATGATTCATTTAAGCCATAAAAAATTATTCGAAAATGCTTCGAAGAAGTTTGGAATGGAAAACCATTGGGTACTCCCATGGAATCAACCCTTGAACATTAAAAAGAGATGTGCCCCAAGACAAATGCATAAGATGAAAACAAGAAGCAAGTCTCGTATAATAATTGGGTAGGGAGCATCGTATCTACCATAGTCTGCAATAGACTAGATATTATGTTTGATGTAAATGAACTAGTTAGGTTCCCAGCTTCTATTGTCACAAGGTGTGAAGCAAATACATCAATATCAGACAAAAATAGTTGATTATAGTAGTAGTTTCAATCAAAATGCTTAGTGAAGAAATCCAAAAACTCTTAGGGATTCTATGATGGATAAATGAACAGGATAATGCTTTTGTTTGATAATAGGTTAGCAATCAGTATCAATGCATGGCAGCAAGAGCCACACAACTATTCCTCTGTCAAGAACTGAAATAGAAAATGTATCAGCTGTACAAACAATAAAAGAGCTAAGAGTGGTTGAAAAGGCTACTTGAGATATTGTAGATAAGTTAAATGGTCCTATGGAGCTTGGATGCAATAGTCAAAGTTGCATTTCTTTCACAGAGAATCCAAGATTTCACATAAAAAATAAAGACATATATGAAATCATTTCATGAGAGATTGAATTGCTGCAAAAGAGTTGGAGGTTAGCTTCATATCCACGTCATACGAAGGCAGAGTGCAGGCAATGAAATAATTTACTTGGTAGTGCTTGTCGATTAGAATCTGCTCTCAATGATCAAACCCAAAGTAAACATTATGTCTCTTTTTCATCTCCTACTTCCGTTATGTATTGTCTGAAATATAGCAGGTATAATATTTTTTGTTGTATATACTATATATTGCTTAATTGTGGTTCTTAAATATACCCAATAAAGACAAAAGAAAAAATAATGCCTCCCTCCACCTAAGCCCAAAGGAATGCAGTAGCTGCTACCAGTTGAAAATCTAAAAATGCAGTAACTTCTCTCCAGGAGCAAACAAAAGGTAAAACCTTGTCTTTTTATTTGTCTTTCTAGCTCCCTTTATGTGTTGTCTGAAATATTGTAGGTCTAATACGTTTTGGAGTATATTTTGATTGTGGTCCTTAAATACACACAGTAACGACAACAGAAAAACAATGCCTCCCTCAACCAGAGCCTCAAGATAAAGCGATTGCTACCAACTGACAAACTAAAACTTCGGCCTGAGACAAAAAATGGAAAATGAAAGTTATAACTAACAGCTTAAGATAGAAAGAAAGTAAACCCACTGATCATGGGAACTAAGAAGTCTCTCTAGAATATTAATACTAAGTGACCCAACCATGGACCCCTTTCTTAGAGAATGGGTAAAGTTTAATTATGATGAGACCTCTGAAGGTAACCCGGCTTTAACAGGTGCAGAGGGTGCTTTATCAACCATGACCTCCCTAATCCATTCCCCATCCAACTCGTCTTCCCTAGATAGTATTCAAATCCCTCTCCAAATCCCATGCACCCCACCACCCCCGTTGTGACCATGTTCCACCATTAATTTCTTCTCACAAATGGCACTCCAAACCTAATATGCAAGTTCACATTGTCTTGATCCACCCCCTATCCAAATCTTCTTCCCTAGATATTATTCAACTTCTCTGCCTCCCCCCCCACCCCACCTCATTGTGACCTCGTTCCACCATTATTTTCTTCTCACAAACATCACTCCAAACCTTATTTGCATATTCAGAGGTTCTGACAAATGACATTCCAAATCGTAAATGCAACAGGAGGAAGCTTTAGACCCATTGGGCATAAGATTGTAATTTGCAAACACCATTCTATAAGGCTCAAAATGAATTTACAGTGAGTTTATCACTTGTGTCAAGCACAACCTCCCCTTGTCAGCCAAACTCCATTTGGGAAACCCATTACAAAGGTAATATGGCTCGTTTAGAGTGTTTGGAGTCTAAAAATAGAAAATTACATGGATTTGTTGATGACCTTACCAACAGAACTATAGAAATTGAATTCGATAACCATAGCCTTAAACAGTGAATCAATAAAATGAAGTATCAAAAGAACCAATCCCTTCAACTCCCTCTATATTATTATGTGAAATTAAAAACATTCAAGAATTGACTTCATGGGTTAAGGATACAAAGGAGAAGAATCAGGGTTCTCCACTTGCAGAGGTCGAGACAGGGTTCTCCACATCAGTTCTCCACATCACCTCTGATCCTGGACTAAAGATGCACAAGCACCAACTATTTTTTTCGTTTTCTATGGATGTATTCATGATCTAGAAAAACTATGATATCACTTTTCCGAGTTTCTCAATCTACAAGTATAGTTATGATAGGCATATACCTATATTTACTAGGTAATGTAAGTTCAATCCTTAGAGATATGCTCATCAAATTTTTTAGTCTGCTTTCTGCCTCTATGAAGGCCAGATATGAAACTTTTAAGAAAAGGATAGCAGAGTAGGGAATTTTCTGAATTAAAATTATAATGAAAGTCTTTTGACAAGTATGGGTCCCAAAAGAATATCATTAGAATTGGAATTGAACTGCAAATTTTTTGTAGTCTATATATTAATATATAAAATAGATTTTTATTTACCAAAAAAAAATGTGTTCAAAAGAATCCAAGTACTAGCTAAAATAATTTTTTTAAAAAAAGAAAGTTGACCATTTAGAAGTAAAGAGAATACAAGGGCACAAAATAAACTAACAGGTCGCTGGCATTCTCTGGAAAAAATGAGAGAGAAAGAGTTTAAGAAACAGAAAGCAATACAAAGATTTAAATGAGGATTTTAAATTTTTAAGGTAATATGAACATACTGGTTTCAGTTTTCTCTTTGCAACACTGATAACACACAGCCCAACATTTCTCAATTCTTCACCCATATTAAATAGTCTCTTATAATCCTATGAATATAGGGATCCGAACTGTCATCATGGATATCCTTTTGAAAAAAATGCAAACTTTTAGAACTTCTTCATAAGCTCCTTTTGTCAGCATAATTCTATGTACAAGATGCGGGTGCTTGTTTCTATGGACATGATTATGATCAATCTCCTATAGTACAACATACATTCATCACCAACTGAAACCAAAAGGTAGTTCATATATCTGTTCCATTTTGTTGGTTCAAATTTGTGCCCACCAATGTAATCATATGCTAAGATTGTATCATCCAAAGGGTTCTTGAACCCAATCTAAAAATACGAATTAAGAAATGTAAAATACAAAATCTTATCATTGGAAATGCCCCAGCTGTCAAGATGATGAACCATCACTAATCAATCCATGGTAAGTGTACCAGTCTTATCACTATAGAGTACATCCTTGGATAATACCATAGAAAATAATGAAAAAAAGTTTAAGAAAATGCATTTCTGATCAGTGTTACATGATTGAATCATCAGTATGAAGGTTTCATGACTTTAAGATTATCAAGAGATAGATAGTATCCAAATGTGTAAGAACTTTGAATGAGAAGAACTAGCACTTACATAGATCACATATTTTGTATTGCAACTAGCCTTTTCACAATGCATGTGTCTATTGTGATAGCGAATACTCCTTTTGCCAGCTTGGTATTCACAATTAATGGAAACATCTTAGGTGTAATCCCAACTGCTACTATGATACCGAAAATACAGTGTCCCTAGTCATGTGTTGTAAGATAATCCACTATCAAAATAATGGGGACAATGACAAGCATAAATCAAATGACCATATATGAGACACACTTCACACCCTTATCAAAAGCATCTGGTGGAATTTGTCTACCTAGAGCAGAAAGTATAATGTTGATATATGTTTTTTCACAAGTGGACACAACTACTCTAGTACTAGAGACAAAAAATACACTCGCTCCCTACCAAAAAGAGAAACCCAGATGGTAATTGGGCTTCAAACTTCAAAGTTCACAAAGAGACCAATGACTTAAATAAAAAATAAATTATAGAATCCACATTACTTTTCTCTTCGAAGATTACCATAAAATATATATAGCTCCAGTAGGGGAGTATTTGGTTCTTCTATTATGTTTGTTTTTTTCTCAATGATTCTAGATTCACCTGTCAATGAAGACTAACTACATCAACAAGTAGTAGGGTGAACCATGTCTTTAAAAGTCAATTTTAGTAACAGAAGAAAACCAATGGAAAAAAATAGAAGATTGAATATGTAAATTCTACAAAGGGAATGCTGAAAGAGTCAGTCATACCTCACAAAAAAATCCTAGGATGATAGTAACCAAACATCACAAAGGAAAAGATCCCCAGCTGAAAATTATGATATCTCCTAGCACATATTTTTTATCAACTTGAAATTACAAATCTATCTTGACAACTCCAACTCAGAAATGTAAATCAATCATACAATACAACTGTAAGAATTTAAAAACATAATTTGCATTTCTTCAACTAGGGCACTACCAATAGGTCACCGTACCAATAAATTTAAAAAATAATTTTCATTTATTTCAACTAGGGCACTACCAATAGGTCACTGTGTCAATAATCCACAATAAATTGAAAGTAAGAATGCTAGTAAATGACACGGTTATAAGTACTTACCTGGGGATGAGCCCTTCTCTAATGTACTCAGATCTACTTTCAGTTTTGACAATAAGGCATAATAGATATTGAAACATAAATAGCCCTAGAAGGGAAACATCATACCTATGAGAGAGAGAGAGACCAGGGAAGAGTGTCAAAAATAGGTACAGTTGTGTTAGGACAAACTTCAAGCACCAGCAGACCTTCTAACGTAGTTAGGAGACAACCAATGTCAACCACCAGTCAAGCTGCAATAACCAATACTGGCCCTAACAAGGCTCATAATACAACGTGAGACCTCAAAAGACTCTAATTGTCTTTGATAGCAACAGCTAGAAATCCATAGGTTAATGGTAGCCTCAATAGGCACTAACCAAAAAGTTCAACGGCAGCCTGAATAGACCCAACACCAAAGTGGAAGCAGCTAACAGGAGTGACAAAAAGAATGGAGAACGGCATCCCTAGAAGGGTTAAACAGATAATCAAATAGCAGTAGAATTAGGCGGACCTCTCAGAGGAGAAAGATGCAGCCCTAGAGGGCTTATAACGACAGCAAAAAAAACAGCCCTACAGGGCTCAAACCTTGACGTCAAAAACAGAAAAATGTTCCATCAACCAGCTGCCAAATGATGCCCTAGAAGGAGTCCGGAAAAAACAGAACCCAAACTAATTCGCCCCCCGATTTCATGACCATTTACAAGGTCAATCATGAGACCAAAACAACAAAGGTGACTCGACAAACAACCAACCCAATAAGTTCAAGTACCATAAGCAGGATAACCACAAGGACAAACAAGATAGGGTGACAAGGTCTCTCTCTCTAGGTATGTGTCCTCACATGTTCCATACATCTACTGAAAGTTTTGTCATCACAGTACTGAAGGGACCATCCCGATGATGTGATCCTTCGGTCCTCAACATATGTGCACTACTGGTCCTGTCACAAATAAGAAAAAAAAACAATGCATTAGTTAACTATCAAAACATCAAACTTAAAATAGCTTGCATCAAGGAAATGTAGCTCTAGTATTACTATATTTAATACAAAGTATAGACTATAGAACCTATTTTTATCTGAAATGCAACTTCAAATTTATGTATGGTAATCTTTCTCCCATCAAGAATTTTCCTTTTCCAACCTACTCCAAGAATAGAGGAACATCGAAGTCAAACTAAAAAAAATCGCATGATCTATTAAATTCCATTCATTATTTATACACTGCCAATGTATATTGGTTTAGATCATATCTTGTGGCATATCAAATTCCCAATTCTCATGTCGCTCTTCATTTTCTACATTTTGAACATGAACTTCAGTAGATGAAATATCATTTTGAGCCTCCAAAACATTATGTTTCATATCAAGTTCATTGGAGACATTTGTTATATTGTATTCTCCTCTTCTCTCGCAATCTGATCGCCAGAGTGCCAATGCTCTATTGAATGGAAAATTGGTAATGTCATGCTTTGTTACATATAATCTTAAACAAGTATCCATATTCTTATCAAGCTTGTTCCTCAACTTTGACTTCAAGAATGACAGTGCACTAAACATTCTTTCATCCTCCACTGATCCCAAAATCATGGTTTGACATTAATCGACTAATTTGAAATACTCTGATATGTTTTCTTGTAGGTATTGAATTTCACCTAAAATAGTCCATAATTTGGTTACTGCACCATATTCTATAGGTTTCGACAAAGCATGATATTGATCTAACATTGTTTGAGCAAAGCAAGTGGCTTGTTGATGTAATTTTGATGAATCTAATATACCTCCAATCTCTTCTCCTTCTACCTTAACATTCCTACCAAAGTGGTGCACTAAAGTATTCAATTTTGCTAGAAAGTCGACTTTTAAAGGATCTATATCTTTTTCAGAGTTCCAATAATGAGGGTATACCACAGACATAGCTTCCAATAATTCATCTCGAGGAAATTGTTCTCTTATCTCTAATGATAGTGATTGTGCAATTTGTATCAAGTTGCATCTCACTGAAATCACAATATCATTGAATTGGTCTCTTGACACATGGCACTCTTTGGTGGTTTGTCCCATCTTAGTAACATAATAAAAGGGAACCATATACCCACGCACTTTCATACATAGTCTCCCTTTTTCATCAAACTTAAAATAATTTTCACTCTTTTCTATATCAATGATAGTAGTCCAACCGTTAAATGTTCGACTTGTAAAAGAATCTGGCATCGTATACAAATTATCCAATGCAAGGCATGCCAATTTTCTTGCATTTGTGTACTCTGCAATATACATTGTGCAACTCTGAGAAATCCAACCTAATAATGTCTCTATATTAGTTAGTCGAAAGAGAAGCTCTTGAGCTTTGTCTACACTAAAGCGATGTTCATACATCACCCCTACCAATGATTGGTATTCACTAAATAGTCTTTGGGATGGTGCATTCAATGATATCCATCTTGTATCAATACAGGAATTTGGAATATATATCCAGATCTGATTGAGTATGAATATATATGGAAATTCCAAATATATTCCTACTCAATCAGATCTGAAAGCTTAATGAAAGGAAAGTGTTCCACAAATAACACCCATTAACACCAAATCAAAATCAGAATTTATGTATCTAAAGAGGAAGGTTCTCAAGTAGCCTTTGATCTTGTCAAAGGTAAAACCTCTAGCCCATATGGCTTCCCAACTGGTTTCTCTAAACTATACAAGAATATAGTAGGCATCGATACATCTATTGAAGAATGACAACAAACTTGGACTGTTTTTAAAGTCTTGAATGTCACTTTCATTACTGAAACCATTGAGAAAAAATTGAATCAAAGCATCATAGATTAAGAAACCATTCACTCCATGCAAAATCATATGAAAATTCAAATGATGATGAAGTTCACTATGTCCTAAGCCTACAATAGACAACTATAAATTTATTAACAAGTAACAATTGAAAGTACAGATAACAATTGAAATTCAACAATATTAAATGCCAAAGCTCATGTGATGCACATATAATATGAGAAGACAAACTGTTAGTAAGGCATACTGCTGACATGTTAGCTTGAAATCATTGTATCTTCCCATTTAACCATCTATTGCACTAACAAGCAGAAGGAAAAAAACAATAAATTACAACTGGCCAAACTAAAAGGAAAAGAAGAAAAGAAACATAGAAAAATAGTTCACTAATCTAAAGATTCGTTACGAGTAATCAAATTTCTAGAATTACTAAAGTTCAACCACATTGGCAAAGGCTACAGTTTTATCTTTTAAGAACCATATATTATTTTTCTATTCAAATAATATTGGTAATACAAAATGGAAAAATGACCTAAAATGCTCAATAGGCATACAGAGGAGAGGATCTAAACACATCTTCCATCTATTACCCTAAGAATAAAGCCAATTGATATTGTAGACCCTATGACCTACATCAGGGAAATGGGTATGGTTTCTGAAAGAATCACAAGTATCAGCAAATTCAAATTTGCAACATTGATGGTGTGGCAAGATGTGATTCCATTGGATGTATGCAGAATGATATTGAGAAGTAAATATCTTTAGTAAAAGATGTCGTGTTCAAACTTCAGACAGGGCAAATCAATACTGCTTAGTTAAAGACAAAAAAAGCTTTTGATGTGGATGCACACAAATGCAAATCCAACTGTCATTGATAAGTGTGCACCAGGCTTGGAGGTTGATCAGTGCAAACAAAAAGTTTGCGGTGTTGTTCTTGAGAGAGAATTGGCAACAAGAAGAAAAGATGGACATAGGAACATCCTTGGAAGGACGTGAAAGATTTGCTTTAATTGAGAAATGATAGAGACATTAACATTAATAATAAAACTTAGTTAAGTTAATTAAACATTATTAGAAAAAGTAATGTGCATGGAGGCCATTTGGCACTCATGCAAATTTAACTCTAATTTAATTAATTATTGGAATTACTTGCAGAAATCTAGGAATTGAGAGCAGATTTGGGGGGATGCTGCTTGATTGAGAGGTCTGGTCTGAGTTGCTGAGTTGTGCCTATCTCTGTTGGGTCTGTGAGGCTTCTAAGGAAATTACATTGTCCCAACAATAGTGGAGCCATGCACATGAATTGGGCACCTATATACATTCTCCATTGCCAAAACAATGTCCACAACATCATGCAATGAAGAAACTGGCTGGCCAGAATTCAAGGAGGCATGTTTACTACTGATTTGGGGTGGAATTAATCCTTTTTACCTCTCATTCATGGCACAGAATTACAGTTTAGGAGCTGCTTCAAAACAGGCCTAGCTTTGAGATTGGATGCTTCTTTGATATCGAAACATGGTTGAGAATTGATTTTGAAAGCCCATAATTACTTGCCATGTGCACTTTTACATAATCTTAAAACTTGCTTGCAGGCTGCAGCCATGGTTGGCAATTCATAATAACTCACCTTGCACAAAATCTTGAGAACCAACTATTACTGGTTGAATTTAGTCTGAGACTCCCATAGGCTGCTAAGGAATTGCCATTCCTGCCAAATACACTTTGGAAAATAGTAATACAAAATATTTATTTTGATGAATAATTTATATAATAATATTCTGAGCAATTTATAATTACTAATTAATGGCAAGTAGTTTACATGAAAATTTTATTGACCCTACAAATATTGCTAGGTAGGGGAATGATGTTGATAATTTGAAACAAGAAGACAAATCCAATTTCAAAAAGAGCAATCAGTTGGCTGAGCATTAAATCGTATGATAGCCATAACAATCTATAACTATTGGCATAGATAGAAGCCTCTATGCAAAGAAGGAAGATGACCAAGATATTATATGAAAATACACTTATTGTAATTGTCGAGGCAAAATGATTGTTTTGAAAGGATCCATTCTTTCCTCTAAATCAGCACTGATGGATGCTTGATTTGGTGTTATTTGAGTTTAAACTTCTTGATCAACACATCTAGCTTGCATATCTTCTACGCTTGATAATTCCCTTTCCCCCTTGTTACCCCCCCATTTTGCAAGGGGGTGACAACGAAATTTTTCCACATACATGTCATTTTGATGAAGGTTCTTTCCGATGAGTTAATGTATGTTGAATATTGTTCTCAAGATCTGCCACAATTACTCAATTAGAGACAACGGGGCCATTTCCAGACATTATGGACAAATGAACTAGGCATGATTCTCCCATTGTGTATCACATGCGAATTTTATTTAGGATCATTGATGTCTATGAAAGCCACAATCCAACAGATTGAAAGGGTGAGCAGCTTTGTCCCGTACATCTGAGTCATAGTTTCAGTTTGACTAAACAACAAGAATGGTTCTGGATGTTCTGTGGATTAGCACGAGATTTCCCGGGGTTATTTCTGAAGTCATATAAATCCTCTCTCAGTGCAAATCTATTATGTTAATGTCAACCTTCATATATGTATCACAACAAAGAAACAACACCCATTTCCCAATTGATCCTATCTCCAACAATTGTTTACCAATTAGTAGATAATTCCATAAATAAGAGAAAATGAAGCCTATGTAAGTTTCAAACACAACGTTAAAGCAATGAAAGAAGTCTAACTCAGAAAACAAGATAAATTCAATACTGAAGATAATCAAGTAAAAATGTGAACCACCTAACAAGAATCAATCATTGAAAAAGTTGAAGTATGTTTTTCCTTCACAACTGTGGCTCTCTTAATACTGTTTGATTCAGATTAATTTGTTGAGATCTTTGAAATTATTTTCCTTGATGCTCATTCTGATGAATGACCTGTATATGTTACCATTAAAATAAAAATCAACACTAAATTTATTAAGATACAGGATAATGCCAGAAATAAGAGAAAAGGGAGCCTATGTAAGTTTAAACCACAATGTTAAAGCAGTGAAAGAAGTCTGACTCAGAAAACAAGAAGAATCCAATACTGCAGGTAACCAAGTAAAAAAGTGAACCACCTAACAAGACTAATTTGACCAGGATATTGAATAGAATCAAAATAAAAACCCTTGGATGAACAAGATCAATGCAATGACCCAAAAATATAGCATCCCTGATTTTCATCTAGGATCCGAAATTGATTGCACCTATCCCATTCTAGTTTTCCTCCCTCTGCATTCACTGTACTGTTCATCCTCAAAATTTTGATTTCCATTCGCTTAAAGGAGTGATATGAATTTTTCGAGGACGCCCTTGAACATTTGTCTGGATTTTATCAATTTCATGGGTGTTGCTTTTGAAAAAAGAAGATGAAACAAGCCTGCACTGAATCTTAAACAAAACTGAACATTTGTATGAAAGCTACAAGACAGGTTTTTCCAATAGAGACTAAACATTCCAAAAGGGTCCTGTACATAGTCTCTCCCCTACTTGCCTTTATTGGATTTTCAAGAGTGCTGGAAATTGAAATGGACATGGACACCAGACCACCACAAGGGCTTCATGGTTTGTAGGCAGGTAACCTAAATTTCATATGCAATAACCTACTTTCAGAATATCATTTAAGTGAAGCATCAACCAAAATAATTCAAGCAACAGATATATCAAGCCTCTTGGAACAAAAGCTACAAGGTGTGGCATTGAGGTAGCAACAAACTCATAATCCGGCATGGAAAAAGAAATATTTTTACTACAGGAAGCTATTAAGAGTTAAGACAGACACAGTAACTTGGTCGAAAAGGCTTAAGCCATTCTCAACAAAATATATTCATCCAACGATATCGAATATATAGTACATGAATGTAACCACCTCTAGATCTAGATCTCATCCACAACTCATCAATGGAATAATGACAACATGACATCAGTAGATAAGGATAACAACTCATATAGAGGTAATCTCAGACTTTGGGATTGTCTACGGACTCACAATATAACAATCCCTTCCTCAATCATAAGACCAAATAATTGTACTGGTGAGGCAACAAGAACTAGTGCATAAACTGGTATCATCTCAATCTCCAATCTGAAACTTCTGAACTAAGCTTTGATGAAGACGTGCCTTAAAAACCGCCAAATCTGGATGTTGAATGGTTCATCTGAAATGAACTTTGAAAAAGAACAGAAATTCTGGAAGTGAACAACTACCATGTCTGAACATTTCCTGATTTCTTGACAATTTGATCATTTGCCATGTAATTTAGCTAGAAGAATATGGTGTCTTCTACTAATTGGTAAACAAATAGGATCACCATTCTCCTATCGGTGAACAGATAGCATCACTGAAGTTCTCTCTGACATTAGGCACAATTAGGTGTTGAACAACATCCTAATGAATAGTTGAAGAGCAATGAGAGGATTCTGAATTCCATGCTAAATATTTCCCATATATGTTGATTTGATGATATTGATTGAAGCTGATTGGATCTCTGCTGTGGGGGAGTGCGCCCCTGCCCCTAAAGCTCGCTCGAAAAAATCTCCCAATTTTGGGAGCGGGCTCCCGAGGCGCTCCCTGCCTCTCTTATACTAAAAGATCCTATACTAGGTTGATCATTTGATGACAATGTTATGGTACCTCCCTTCTTTGCCAAGCTCCTATAAAAGCTATCATGGTTGATCATTTGATGACAATGTTATAAGTTATAACTACTTGATGATTGATGTTATATGGTTTAATCCATGTTTTCTATAGCTAATTCAACATCCTACATGCTTTTTAGAAATAAATCCACCAAAATATATTAAAATATATACTACATAAAAAACACTCCCGAAACGGGAGCTTTTGAAAATTTTACTTTTCGCTCCGCTCCCCGCTCCCAACAGCATAGGATGGATTGTAGATAGCCTATTGAGGAGAACAGTTTCCATGCTGGAATCCCCAAATGTTAATTGAATTTTAATCGATAGGACTTTGAAACTTGAAGCCCGACTATCATCATTGATATTCCCCCACCAAGTGCAAGGTGAAAAGTATATTGAACGGATCTGAGCTTGAGCTTTGGAGTCTTCTTCAATAGATTTTTCATCACTGTATATAATACCATTTATCTAATGATTTTGGTTGAACACTAACCATTTTCATCAATGGATATATGCTTGATATAAATGCCAACCAAAGACTGATGCTAAAGACATAATGATTTGATGGAGGTATACATTGAATAAAAAAGGCATTTGGCACATATGTCTTGATCTCCATGCTCTCAATAAGATGACCATCAAAGATAGATTCCACATCCCAATTATTGATGATCTCTTAGATGAGCTTCATTGTACCAAGTTATTCACTAAACTAGACCTTAGCTCAAAATACTGCCAACTCAAGATGAAGGAGGTGGACATTCCTAAGATATCTTTTTGCACAAATGAAGGACATTATGAGTTTTCAATGATTCCTTTATGTCTTTGTAATGCCCCCTATTCACCTTTAAGAGCTTCATGAACAAGATTTGTTGGCCCTTCCTATGCAATTTTGTTCTTGCATTCTTTGTTGATATCCTAATTTTTAGAAAATCTTGGAAGCACATGTGGAGCATCTTGATAAATCCCTCCAACTACATCGGGATAACTAGTTGTTCCTCAAACATTCCAAATGCTCTTGTGGTTCCTCTTAAGTAGAATATTTGGGTCACATCGTTAGTTAGGATAGGGTGCGAGTGGATCCCAAGAAAAATGAGGCTATGTAGGATTGGCCACAACTTTGGACTTTGAAAAGCTTGTGTGGTTGTTTAGGACTTATAGTATACGATAGAAAGTTTGTAAATAATTATGGACAAATTGCATCCCCTTTAACTTTTCTACTTAAAAAAATCCTGTGTATGGCGCAAAGCCATAGAGCAGGTCTTTTCATATTTAACAAAGCCATGTTTACCACACCCCTCTTAGCAATGCCAAACTTCACTAAGGCTTTGTTTTGGAATGTTACACCTTAACAAAGGTCCTAGAACAATGTTAATGCCAAATGGGTGCTTATAGGCATTCACCAATAAACAATTATGTAATAGAAATTTGTGAAGGTCTACGAGCCCTATAATTGGCCTATTTTCCTCATCTTCTATGGCCATTTATCTCCCCATAACCATAGGATATTGTTAATTTTGAGCTTAATATTTATTGCATTGACCAATATTGTAGCTGTTAAACATTTTGTTGATTAATTACTTACAATAGTTCCTTCGATGTTATTTTATGAGTTTTTGCGTTGAAAATGTCTGAGTTTCCTTGTATACTAATGAATGGTTTTTAGTGATAGATATATTAAAGGGTTATTAATAATGTTTTATATGGTTATTAAGTGTTATTGTTGCAAAATGATTACCTAATTCTTTCGTTAGCATTGAAAAGTATTTTACCAACACTTGTCCAAATTACAGATCAAAGGAAGTTGGTGGACCACATAATCCCTTCTATTATACAACCCTTATGCACTCATAAAGTCAGTAATATATTTGACCCACGATTATAGCCTAATCAAGAAGACAATGGGCCTATGAATATGCACTCTCAACAATTCTCCAACCCAAGAAAAAGGGAATATAAACCCATAACTCACAACAACTCATCAAGTCGGTCAATCAAGGAAAGAGATCACTGTGTGAACCCTCTATAATAATCCATCCACTTATCTATTGAAGAAGGATTGTGTGCCCTCAAATCCACTCTGTAGCAACTCACCAAACTATTAAATCTTTGGTGTGAGGAATTTGGAAATTATGGGAGTAAGACTTGTTATGTCAATCCTTAGAACTCCCTAGCAATTTCAAGGGATCTGAGGACTCTCTACTATAGATTTACTTGTCTACATATTAATTTAGGGTATATTTTGAATTAAACATACTTAAGGTTAGTAGTACAAAATCTTCATATTGGAGATTGTAATTTGAAGTGTTCATTAATGAATAAAATTTCAGTCTTTTGACTTGAGCTAAATCCTTTATAGTTGTTCATCAGTCCTCTTCAAGCCAAGGCCCACTTAAAGATATTTTTGGTGAATGCACCTTTTTGTGCATATTGCATTAGGGTTGTTCTTCTAGTTATCGTGTGGTTGGCTATTCCTTAGACCAACATATCTTGTTCTTGAATGGTTGAGGAATCATTCATGTTTTAGTTTAGTAGTTAAAAATGAGTCAAGGGAAAATGAGTCCCTAGAGGATTATGCTGAGAGGTTCCACTTCAACTATAATATTTCCACAATTATAGAATAGATGAAAATTCCCTCATAATAGTACTCTTGAAGAATTAATACATGAATGGATAGAACGCTTAAATTTGATAATAGGAGGAGATATATCTAAGAGCTCTTATGATGACATAAGGGATGCTTTGAAAAACTACTCAATAGATGTTATAAGAACTACTCAGTTTCACCAGCCTTAACTCAGCATTTTGAGCACTTGTTAGGGCAACGTTCCATTTTGGGCACTCCAGCACTAATAAAGGTCATACATCAGATCTGGGCACATCTAGGACTCTTCTGAGCATATCTCAGCCCTCAAACAGTTTTGATAGAGCACCAAACAACAATCTTTCCTCCACTGGGAGAATACTAAGACATATTTTAGATGTTTTCACATAGCAGCAGTTGGAAAAAGCCTTGAAACATCATCATCTTGAGTCTTAAGCAGACCTGTAGGAGCCTGTGGTTAAGGAGTGGAAGTATAAAGTTTTCAATGGACAAAAGTCTCCAATCTTACCTAAATACGATCTCCATCAACCATAATATATTAATATTTTCAATCAACTTTTTCTCATTCTCTACAAGTGAAAGCTATGCATTGAGGGAATCCTTGTGAACATGACAAAGTTCTTGATATCAGGCTAGATCACCAGCATTAAATACCATCCAATCCGGAATGCCATCTAAAAAAGGGAAGGAACTTCAATATCATATACACTATAAATGATAAAAGATCTTGCAACAAGTTTCCATGCATAATACTATTGTCATAGACATCTGGCTAGGGGGATTTTTCAAACACACACTCATTTTAAAATAAAATTAATTAATTCAAAATATCTAAAATAGACTAAAACTACACAGTACTTGTTTCCATTTCTTGTAGACACTTAAAAATGGAAGATAATATTACCAACCAGAACAAAGATAAATATTAAATACTTATAACTTATTTGGAAAACAAAGTTTGAATTTCTAAAATTAATATATGATGGTGGATTCAAGCAGATAAGTAGCTTATCCCGGGAAATGGAGTCCAAAACAATTCTATGCATTGGAAAATTTAGTATGAAGCAGCATATTAAACCAGAAAACATGCCATAAACAGCAGTATTTCTATCCATAATGGTTCTGCAATGTACAAAGCTCAAAAAGATACTATAGCGGTTCCATTATGTATGAGCCTCGAATTATTACATCAAAGTTGAATACATCCAGTAAAGAGACAATCTTTCATTGAATAATCAGTCCATACATTGCACAATTCATACGTGATATTATCAAGTCTTAAGAGGACAAACAGATCACTCTTCACAACCCTCCTATGATGGCTAATAAACACTATAATAAATGTAACATCCCTGTTATCCAAACATCTAGTTCTATGAAATTGAAAACAAAACTAACTTCTTAGCCTCAGTGAAGACTATAAACCCCAAGAAACTTTGAACAACTGCAGAAGCCACCGTAAAAAATTCCAGCTTTGCCAAATGCAGAGATCTAATGATTTTTCATGTGCTTTTTACTGGCTCTTGCTCCCTTATATAGGGGCTTCGACATTCTAGAACCTTCATCTCATTTATGGAGGAGTATGGACCAATTCAAGGTTAAAATAATCTTTACCCAACAAAATTTGGTGGTTTGGCTGGCAACGATGGTCTCTCGGCTATGAATCCAATGGTTGTGACTTAATCACTTGGTCTCGTACCTTCTTCCCGTCCCGTACCATGCATGTCTAGAGCTATGTGGTTTCCCTATGGTGACTGGTAGGATATCAAGCCAAGTCAAGTAGAGTATCCCAACCGGGTGTCTGGGGAAGAAATCCTATAAGCTAAGCTGAGTAGCCCAAGCAGCCAAACCGAGCCTGGGAGCCCATCCGGGTGGCCCAAAACCTCAATTCAAACCCCCATTAACCAAAATCGACGGGAGTTGGGGTGATTTGAAAATTTGAAATGATATTTTCATAAAAATCTCAACGTCGGGTCGCCATTTCCAAAAACGTGGGGCGAGCCAGCTGCTCGTGGGCGTCATCACCAAAATCAAGGGGCGTTTGAACCTTCAACCAAGTTACCAACTTACCAACCGATCGCGGCCTCGGCCCTCCATTACCCACATAATAAATTTCTAATGTTGGGCCACTGGTTGGGAGAACCAACTATTCGCGGCCTCCATTACCCTAAATGGTGGGCGAACCAATTGTTCAGGGCATCCATTACCCAAAATTCTGGGCGAACCAACTCTTCGGGGCATCCATTACCCGAAATTCTGGGCGAATTCACCATTTCGGGATTATTTTACTTGGCTACATTAATTTTTTCCTCTTTCGGGACCTTGGCTATTCGATTTCCTTTGACTATGGGTTAAATAAATATGGGGCTAATATGTTAAATTCAAAAAAACTCGTTTCATATTAAAAATTCGCCCAGGGTTTTTTGGTGACCCCTCTAATTTTGCCCATGGGCTATAATTCGCCCCTAAAATTTTCCCTGCTTATGGGTCTATTTTTAGCTCTTAAATTGTCATAGATGTCACAGAATCTGTCATAAGTGTCATAGGTGTCATAGAATTTGTCATAAGTGTCATAATTATTGTCATAATTGTCATAGAATCTATCATTGCCTGTTTTTATCCCTGTGACTCTTTCTCTTCCTTCATGAATGTTACTTCTTCCCTTCCAACTCGAATTTGGGGATGGATCCATGTTTAAAGGAGGAATATTCTCTCATGTGGACCCCACATGTCCACTTATGCGCCCCCAAGTCCAACTAGGACCTAATGCCACTTCATTTTGGAGCATTTAATATTTATTTCATAATTTATTGGCATATTTTTCCACCATCAATTTATAATATTGAATTTCCATGAGAAACTATAGACCTTGGGGTTAAATGTCAATATTTTAATTCTTCCACATAACCCTTAGGAATTGGGTAGGCAAACTTAATTATTTATCTGAGAATCATTTAATTGGGGACATGACAGTCCTCCCCACCCAAGATTGATTTTCCTCAAGCAATTTCAAACATGGATGTTGAAGAAACTGCTTTCTTTCCAAAATTTTGCTTCAAAACTTTCCTTCGAAAACTCCGAGTAGTGGCACTCATGTACTGCAATTGTGTGTTTCCAAAAGCAAGGAGATGCAGGTTTTATTTTTGATATTGATATCCCCTATGACATCACCACTAAACACCAAAATATTAATTAAATCCATCAAAACAAGTTTGCACAATTACTCTTTACCTCTTTTATATTTTGGAAACCCTTTCTGATACCACTGTATAATTCTTTGAAGTTGCCATTGAGTTTCCCAACTTTGAATCTTTAAGATTCCATGGAAATTTTAGAGAGGAACCACCATGCTTGCTGCTGCACTACTCTGATTACAATCACCTTCTTAAGTGGTGACTCAATCTCCCATACTACTTGTTTCCCCCAAAACTTGAAACCAAGGAGACTAAAAATTATCCCAGGGTCCCATTGCTTGTATTGCACTCCAACAATTAGGAGTGCTCTCCAACCCATACCATCAAACAAGAGAATTCATGGTTCCCATTTCCTTATATGTATTCTTCCAAACATCATAAGTACAAAAGATAGATCATCAAAGTACATAACAACATAATAGAAATGTACATCAAGGAGGTGCCTCATCAAAGAATCATGAAAGTGCTTATACCTCCAAGTAAGTAGACCACCATTTGCCAAGTGCATACAAGCATCAAGTGACCAATAAAACACAATCCAATGACATAGGTGAGGATACCATGTCCTATAATGATGCTCCAAAAGGATGTAAGATGCATCAAAATAATCATCCATGTGTTCTTTCATCCAATAAGTGAATGAAGAACCTCCACTAAAATCTGAACCAAGTAGGGAGCAAAGAAAACAATGAGCCTTCAAGGGGATCACAGAAGTACCATTTGTGCATCCATGAATCAGTGTGTATCATCAAGAAATAACAAAGGATGTTGCTGCCAATAATAATTTTCTCCAATCATATATCTCTTCACCCAAGTATTGGATGAAGTTCCTCCAACATCAATTGAACTAAGCAAGGAGAAAGGAAAATCATGAGTCTTCAAGTGACTCAAGTGAACATCATAGGTGCATACATGTAGATATGTATCATAATAAGGTAACAAAGGATGCTTCTACAAATGTAAATAAGAAAGTGCTCTAATCATCTCATCATCTAAAGGAGAGATAGGAGTTTCATACTCCTCATGTGGAACCATAAAAAATAAACTTTTCACCCATACTTCATTAGGATGAATGCTGCAAAATATGGAAGTGTAGGATGTAGGAGAATGAACCAACTCACCCAAATGATCCGAAAATGCAAAGGTGCCATCATGTGAAGGCTCCATAAGGGTAGGATCATGCACCTCCCTCAAAAGTGCAAAAATTTCCTCATAGGTTGGTTCCAACGTAGTGGAATCATACACTTCTTAAAAAATTGTGTAACCATTTCCAAGAGGCAACTCAAGTTCCTCTTCCACCACAACAAGTGCTTGGCTCTCATCAATATCATTTTCAAACACATCAAGCACATGCAAGTTTCCATGTTTCACATGATCCATCATGTCATGAGAATCCTCCAAGCAATCTACCATTTGACAATCTGAAAAATAGGAGGAAGAACAAGTATCTTGCAACCTATTAAGAAGGTGCTCATTTTTCATTTTGAGCTTATGAATATCCTCATTATTCTTCAAGTATGCTCCATGCAACCATTCATTAAGCTCAACCAAATTGTTTCTATGAAAAAGCAAAGACATGAAATTACCTTCGATGTTGCACATTTCTCTTTGAATCTTCTCCATGTCTTCAAGGAAGGATGGATCCTTCAATGAAGAAACTCTCCAACAAGAATTTGACACCAATGCTTGAGTGTCATGGAGTATTCTAAGGGTCTCTTGGATCTTATTTTAATTCATCTTTATTGTCCCTTCAATAAAATGAGGCTCTTGTAGAGGGACCTCACCTTCTTTGTCCTTTATGCTTGGACCAACTTCATTAAGCTCATGTGGTGATGGGGAAGTTAATCTTGGTTCTTCTTCAACTGCTACAAGGCCTTCATTTTCATGATTAATGGAAATTTGGATTGCAGAACACTTTCAAAAGTGATATCTATGTCACCAACATAGAGGTGTGAGCACCCATCAATAGGTACTCCTTCACAGTTCAAGCATCCATCAATAGATGTTCTTTGATTCATGTCCAAAGTAGAGTATGTCTCAGAATGGTCTTCAATATTTTCAATGGAATATTCTTCATGCTCATGTGATTTTTCTTCATCTTTTTCAGAGTCCCTTGGGAGTGAATTTCGACCCTCTTCATGTAATGCTTCTTCTTCTTTACCTATTTCATAACTAGGTGGCTCACGGGTCTCCTCCTTTTCACTCAAACATATATGATTTGCTCTCCAAGGTATTTTGCAAGAAGGGCATATAAATTTCTTCACTAACTACACATATTCATTCTTGGGCCTATATACAAACACCCAATCGACATAGTCTTCAAAAGGAATTTCCCTTTGTATATCTCCCTTCAAAGCAAGATATGCTTGATATTGTTGAGGCAAGGTTTTACATGTTGCTCTCAATATTTCTAATTTATTCATAGGATTAGCCTTTGGTCGTATGAAACATTCATATTCATCAGACATAGGGTCATATGAATAACCTTCATTCCTTGTGAAATTGTAAGAAGTGTTGCATGATGGAACCTCTTCCTCATACCATTCACATTTTTCTTCATATTTCTCACAATCGTCTTCATACTGCTCATAAGCATTGTACTCATAGGAGTCATCATAATAGTAATACATGGATGAAAATTATTCTTCAATGGATTATATTAATGCACAAGTGCAAGGAACATGATCTGATACCACTGTAATATCCCCAATTTGAAAATTTACTCACTTTGTCCAATTTTCGAACCTTGGACTAGTGAAACCCCAAACTATCCCAAATGACCCCAAATGGTTTCGAATTGTGGAAGGAGGAACTTAGGAGGGAATAGGAAAATTCAATACAGACATTATACACCCAAACACATGCTATACACATCCATGGTCTACAATTTACAAGGAGAGAATATTCGGGACAAAACTAATCACTGGGATTGGTGGAAATACCCCCTAGGTCAGCCACTGTTTTCCCTTCCAAACATTGTACAAACTTCAAAAATATTTTGTCTGAAACTTGGATCTGTTATAGGACATCAAGGAAAACATGTGTGAATCATTATATCATGTTTTAGGGTCGAATAGATCTCCCAAAGGACAACAACTTCTAGAGTATATAATTTGGGTGAAAATGGTAGACAGGGGCCTTGAATTTATGTCACAAACTATAGTAACACTTTAGGGGTCTGCATACATTATTTGGGAAATCAATTTAAATCCATATGCATCTCATAAAATAGACAAAAATCTCAGAAATATATGATATAAAACAAGTGCAATATTATCCCAAAATCACCATGAAAATACTATGAGGGAAATGGCTCGAATCTCAGTTTTAATCGGAAATGTCACATGAAGTACTTGGTATTTCGAGCTGTGGCTTTCATGTTATGTATATTACAGATTTATGCAGCAGCTAACATGTCCATAAGGTCGAAATAGAAATCCTCCATTAGCTAGATGCAACAAGAAGTGCGCCATCACACTTTTACATGACATTGAGAAAAAAAGGAAACTAGCTCGAATATCAATGTTACTTGGAGAAATAGTACATGAAGTGCTTATTATTTCGAGCTGTGGCTCTCATGATCTATCCATTAAAGAGTTATGCATCCATTAACAAGTTCATAAGTTCTAAATAACAACCTTCCATTATATATATGCAACACAGAGTGCGTTATCTCACTTTACATGAACATTGAGAGAAAGATAGTAGAATGAGAATAGAGAAGAATGAGAGAATATGAAATCGAACTCAAATGAGGGTTGAACCTGCATCAAAACATCTCCATGAATATCTATTGATAGGTCTGAATGTCCTCTCAATCAAACAACTTGTATGGGAATCTTGCACCCTCGAAATTGGTTCTAAGGCAGGGAGGATGAACATCCACCGTGCAAGGACAAACTTGAATCTCTCCAAAATTGCAAATTTGCAAATAAAAAATGACCAAAAGCTCCTCCATTTTGACTTGGACTCCTTTTAATAACTTTATTTGACTCAATTACCTCCTTAGAACTCAAATTATTTCCTAATTAGTCATGAAATTTGAATTAGTGGGGGTTATGACCCTTCATTGGCCCCACATGACACTTGGCTCATATTTTGTCTCCAACTCCTCGATGAATTCGAATTGGGGAATACTTTGGATGCTTTGGAGATGTGTAACTCCTCTCATGTGCCCTCTTGGTCTATTTTTATCTCTTACATTGTCATAGATGTCATAGAATCTGTCATAAGTGTCATAATGCTTGTCATAGAATCTATCATTGCTTATTTTTAGCCCTATGACTTTTCCTCTTCCTTCATGAATGTTACCTCTTCTCTTACAACTCTAATTTGGGGATGGATCCATGTTTAAATGAGAAATATTCTCTCATGTGGACCCCACATGTCCACTTATGTTCCCCCAAGTCCAACTAGGACCTAATGCCACTTCATTTTGGAGCACTTAACATTTATTTCATAATTTATTGGCCTATTTTTCCACCATCAATTTAGAATATTTAATTTTCATGAGAAACTATAGACCTTGGGGTTAAATGTCAATATTTTAATTCTTCCACATAACCCTTAGGAATTGGGTAGGTCAACTTAATTATTTATTCAAGAATCATTTAATTGGAGAAATGAAACGCAGGTAAATAAAATCAATGAATTTTATTTAAGATTGATCACTTATGCAATCAATTCATTATTAATTTCGGATAAAATATTGTGTCTATTTTTTTAAGCAGGCAAGCAACGATACAAATAATGCCCCTATTAGTGAAAATCATTCTGGTGAGGATGGATAACAACTCAATGAAGGTCATGGTGTGCATCCTAGTACTGGATGTATTCATG
This sequence comes from Larix kaempferi, assembly GCA_027924585.1. Lineage (NCBI taxonomy): Eukaryota > Viridiplantae > Streptophyta > Pinopsida > Pinales > Pinaceae > Larix > Larix kaempferi. Next base: position 6,305,990 of record BSBM01000179.1, on the reverse strand, counting down.
TGCTATAAAAAAAGTGATATGGATTACAATTAAAAATATTTCATTGGAACTGGTGTATTAATTGGAATATTTTATGTTTCAACTCCAGAGCATGTAGAGGGTCAGCATGTAGAAGATGAGGCTAGATAGGAAGATGAATATCATGGTGCGACCCCCTTCAGGTAAAGAGAACCACTCGAATGTTATTTTTATTAATGAAATACTTGTAATAATAATAATTGCAAAACATATCAATTTAACATTTCTTTGTTATTGCAGCAGTTCCCCCCTTGCAGTAGCGTCCACGTCGTGAGTACACGACCAGAAAAACAGTAAGACAAGTAGAGGCCATAAGAACTGAAGGGGAAGTTGCAGATGCAGAAGATGGGTTGATTTCTAATTATGTCAAAAGAAAAAAACATAGAAATAAGTGACTGTAATAACATTATGACAACTTATTTCTGATAATATAAAGTAATGACATGAAGTATTTTTTGCCTACAAATGAATGAATGAACGTTATATGTTAATGTTATAAATTCATTTATTTTCAAGTTCAAACATTGGGTATGGGGAATTGTGAGTGATGTGAGGGGGGGATATGAGTTTCCACTTCACGTGGTTGGTCCTGTTTAGTAGAGAATATTAAACTATTCTCGAAACAAAGAGAAGCTCAATAAGGTAATTCACTTTATTCTTATGCATTATAGAGTCTTGTAAATTTTGAAATTTATGTCTATTTATTAAATTATTTTTCATAAATTTAACATTTCATGGTTCCTTAATTTCTATAGGACTTTGCACTAGGAATTGCAACTAATCACTAGCATATGTGGAGATGCTGCATCAATTGTTCTTAAAGGCATATGATTTCCATGAATCTATATGTTTTTATGTTGTTTTAGTTATCTACTTTTCATGTGCATTGTAGTGGTTTACTTCATTGATTCTATGTAGTTTATTTCGTTCATTTAGCTGACGGTATACATCTTTATAATACAACTTTGAATTAGCTTGCATAGCATAGTGTTTTTGTAACATCCCAAAAATTCTCAAAAATTTTAAAATTTTAAAATAGCGTTAAAAGCTGTATTTACTAATGCGGAAATAAGATAAATACCAATCCTCTTAACTAATAGAAATTATGATAACGACATTTCATACTTCTTAACACAAAATACGACATTAGTTTTGCTTGTTTAATTATAAATCTAAATGTTGTAATAATGTTTGTGACTGCCATACGGTGTATTGATTATCGTCTTATTATGAAATGAATTCGAAATCTATATTAAGATGCTATGGATGTTCAGTTATAATTTAATAATACTTTTATCAATGTTTTGTCAATTATAAATGTTTACTAGTGCTAACTGTTGTTCTTCTTTTGATGATGAAAGGGGTCCTAAGAGTACCCTAAGGCTTACTTAGCATTTTATGCTAAAGCATTTGGACTTTCCCTTCCGCAGATACAAGTAAGGTGACACACCAGTTCAATTAATACCAACATAATATAAGGAGTACTATCAATTAGCCTTCAAGGTTTCTGCGTATAAATGTCTGAGGTATTAATACAACGATCTGTCTATAGTTTGTTTGATAACTAAACAACTCGGACGTCTTCTTTGTTTATCAATTGAATGGTGGAATTTGAATGTTGAAGTTTTGATGCAAGATAACATGCGTTGTTAATGTTTTGGCACAAGAACAAAGTGACTTATAAGCATACGTTAATGTGTGATAATGGGGTATTACTATAATGTATACACTATATGTATATTACATAGTTATTGTAAACTATATGCAGTTATCATAGCATAAGAATTACATGCAAATCCTATAGCATTCTACTATATGCAATCTATGCAATATATTTTCACAATATGCAAACTATGTGTTACTTCCATGCCTAACTATAATTTTAACTATCTAAAGGTTTAACTATATGCCAAGTGTTTAGGTATGGTCCCTATGTACTAACAATAGGGATACTATGAGTATCAACGCAAGCCTTTAAACATACACTTGATACCTAAAGGGTTCATACAAAGGTATTACCTATATTAACATATGCTTATAATGTGACAGGGTTACGTTCGATTCTCGAATCAAAGTAATATACGGACATGGTCATTAATGTTGAAGTGGAAATGTGTTGGCAGGCGATAGTGAACCAATCTTGGCATTTATTATACTCATCTACTAGCTCGTTGGAAATCCTCAGTGGCTGCCATCGTGGCACTTAGCTCATGAAGGCATCATGATGAATTAGCCATCTTGGCCGAGCTATGTGTGTTTTAGTTTGAACATGATCCAAGTTGGTATCCACGATGGTGATGGTTATCAATGGAGTCATAAATAGGGTGGTTGCTTGGATATACGTGGTGTTGTGATACGTGATCTCCACTGTTGATCTTACACTATTCTCGGGATTTGGGACTTAACCCTAAACCTCCACCAAAACCTCATAGTTACTGTTTTCCTTTGGCATTCATTGTGTCGAGAGTGTTTTGAGAGAGGTCGACCGGCTTGCGAATACTTAGGGTTTGATAGCTAGTTTTTTAGGGTTCCTCTAGTGATTTGAACCCATGACCTAGGAAATATTACCGTCACAAGATAAAAATGTAAGAGTCGAGCTCAGGCGTAGACATTTCCTGTCTATTTTTTATATTCGGAAAAGCTCAGGAATTATCATGTTGGTTGTCGAAGGGTTTGACTTTTGTAAAGGGTTCTTGGGATGCACCATCTCTAGTTTCGATATCACGATCAGTGTTAAAAGGAATTGAACCTATTACTGTGAGTGTAAGGTTTACACTCCAATGGTTGTATGCGACTCAGGATTTTCATGCCTGTCACAGAAGCTGTTGGATTCAGCCTTCGTTTCCTTTTTAATATGAAGGTAATGTCTCTTCTATAGTTTTCTTTTCGTTTAAATGCAATCGTCTGCAAGATGCAAGATGCACTAAGTTTTAATCACGTTTGTAACATTTGCAGGTGCTATCACTCCCATGGCTCTATGCTTCAGTTTAGGTGGGAACTATTGCGTGTAGTGGTAAGTCTCGGTGGTTTCCCTTGTGGATTCTCTTGGAAACCTGTTGGTTCTGTTTGAAATGGTTGGATTTTTTGGCCTTCCAAGGAAGTCGTTAATGTTGCAATGCCTTCGTTCTGTAAGCAATGTAGGGAGGATGAAATCCTCAACCTACCCTCATAATGTACCTCTCAATTTTAATATGTTGAAATGTATTTCTTGTTTATCAGTATTTTATCCCTCAACCTCAGGATACTACCGAAGGGTTCGACCCTTGGTTTTTACACCGTGTCTACAACAATGTTTTGTGTTGATTGTTATCAATGTCGTTGTCTTTAGACATTGGCCAAGATCCAAAACTAAATGTTCTGTGTGGAAAGGTGTTAATGTTTCAACAGTTTTGGATTTTTGGCCGAGAGCCAATTCTAATTATTTTGCTACTGTAAATTTCGATAATGAACAAATATCTATGAACTATTTGAAAACTGAAATGTCTAAGTTGTTATTCCAAATATAAGGGTTTGGCCAAAGAGTTGTTTTAGGATACTGTACGTTTTCTTGTTTTTGGTTTAAAGAAATCATAACTCTAAGGAGTGAGGTTTTTAACTTACTTGTGTTTATAATTCGAAAGTTTGATATAAGCTGTTTTAAGTATGTGACCGCCAAACCAGTTATGATCATGTCACAATATTGTAAAAGATTTGTTTTCCCTTACTAAGGGTTTCGATCCCGTGTCTAACGTAATACAATGGAACGCTAAATAATAAATGATAAAGTGTTGGGGTTCTGCCTATGTTGAGAGCGTTTGAATTTATCAGCTGAAATTGTTAAATAAAATCGAAATATGATAAATGGATACTGAAATGATATAGTGATATTCAGTGATACAAATAATACGTATCTATTTATCGTTTATAAGTAACAAATCTATAGAGAAGAATATTCACAACTGTTAAATTTTTAGAAATAATAATGCCTGAAATAATTAGATTTATAACACCTTATTGTTGGAAAGAATAACAATGGAATGCATAGTATTAGCTTTCAAAAATAGATAGTGATAATTTGAAAACCTGGATCTATGCAGAGATGAAATGTTTTTCCTTTATGACTAAGTACATGAAATGCTATATAATTGTTTAATGATGTGTTGTTCTATATTCTAAGTTTAAACATACATAATTGATATTTCATAATTTAAAAGAAACACTACAATGTTAATCTAATCATTCAGTTGGCATTCTGCCCATCATTCATCTATATTAATTCTACTTCTCTGTACTAGAGTACTATACAGAAAATAGTATGGGAAAAATACAGAAAGGATTCTTAATCAATCATCTCATTTACTTAACCATCAATATATAAAATCATATCTAGGTTAGAAATTGAAACAATTTCTTCCATATAACTATAAATACTAATTCTACAAATGCAGAAAATCATTTAACTGTAAACAATAAGACAGAACAGTAGAACCTGATTGAATGTAGGAGAAACTAACAACCTAAGGAGCATGTTCCACCCAACCTACTCCTGAAGACAACCAAATTACTTGCCTTAGGACCCCTGAGCTTGTTCACTGAACCACTAGGAAGAAGAATCTGTAGAAGCTTTAGGTCATCAACTTGCAGCAACAATTTGGATCATTCAGTCCTACAGACTGAGGAGTCAAAGAGACCTGCACCAACACCTCTGGTTCCCTTCTCAAAATATTTTAGCAGCCTCACAATACACTTCCACTTAGCCTCCCTATTCGAATCTCTCAGTGATCACCTGATACACTTGAGGAATTATTTCTGCAGAAAATAATGTGGACTCCCTACCCAATTCAAATTTCCTTATCTAGGCTTCCTAGGCCTTTTTAGTGGTTAACCTAGTCATTAATGAGCTAACATCTATGTTCCACCCACCTGGGGGATAATGCCACAATTTTAGGGGTTTTTGTCCCATAACCAACACATGTGGTGGAGTGCAAATGCTGACATCTGTCCCATGCCTTCTAACAGCTTCCATTCCTCCTAGTGGGTCAGTGAACACTCATTTAACAGTTCCCTTGGGTGTTTGTCTCCTGTTTTAAATTATTAAATAATAAAAATATGCTTATTACAATCATCCTTGACCAGATTTGGTCATAATTACAAAACTTTGTAATTATAATTTAACATAATGTTTTTGCAATTAAAATAAATAGTCTCAAAATTTGGGTAGGTGACAGTTTTACTTATTGTTTATTTCATTCATTTGTTCTTGTATTCCATTCTCAGTGATCTTGTTTTCACAGTTGTCTTCATAAGAAAATCCTAACTATTCCATTAATCCATTGTTGTGATCCTTACCTTCATGGTAACTTTGTCTTGTACCGAAAATAAAATTGTTTAGTTTGACCCATTTCATGGGTTGCATGTGTTCATGTCTTCGGAATTTGATGTATCTCTTTCTATTTTCTTCATATGTATGTTATAATATGTTTTATATTGTCCCCTAATATGTTCCCCTTGAGAGACGAATGCCTTAAGGGATAACATCCAAATTGGTACCATTATTGGGAAGAGGGATTTTCTTCCTATGAAGAATGACAAAGAATGCCATTTTTTTCTTCATGGTGGAGGAGGATAGACTATTTGGCTAATGCTTAGAGATTTATTGAGAATAATTTTTGAGTCAAGTTTCTTCAGTTCACATGGTGACTCCATTCTTTGGCTACTCCATTGATTCATTTTTTTATGGATAATAATGCTCAACATTGAAGGTATTTTATCATAATTGGCAATTATGCATCCCTACCATAAGCTAGGCCTAATTATATAAGTAGTTTCCTATGCAATTTTTGACATTTCAACAAATACATTTTTAGCCCACAAGGTCTAAATAATCCTTATGATGAAAATTATGAATGCTAAACACAATAATAGAAACCATGATACTTATGTTAATTTGTGGATAACAACCAGAGACCAAACTTCAGTTTTTCCTAAATTGTTTCATCCCCTACTGATGGATACCTAAAGAATATTCCTAAGTTCAATGCTGATGATCCTAGAATACTTAACTTTATCACAATCAATCATGATGATGTATTTACATATATGTTTGTACATTCTTTGGAAGAATATGCTAGAGCATAGTTTAGGAACTTGGCACCAAAGGTCATTGTAGACTAACATCAATTCTATGATATTTTGCTATATCGTTGGGGAGAGAAGAAAGATTCCTATGGTTTGTTGTTGGATTTTTACTCAAATAGTAGGAAGGATAAATAATTTGTGAAATCCTTCAATGATAAATTTTACAAGTCATATTCCCAAATTATTGAGGATGTGAGACCCTTAGAAGCTATTGCCATTATTGAAATTTTTTTGTGTCTCAAAGAGAGGATATCTTTTGACCTTGTTGAAATGTTTGATGATGCAATAGAATTTGAAAGAACATGCTTTCTTCAGGCAAAGTTCTCAAATCTCATTCACAAGCTACCAAGGAGGGAGGATGTAAACAAGAAGATGTTCTTGCATGCAATTATTACAATGCAAATTATTCTCACTTAAAGGAAATTGTTGAGATGTTACAAGTTGTTAAGAATAATTAAAAATAAAAGAATGTGTTTCCCTCACAAATGAAAACTCAATGATTCAAGAAATTGCTTTCACCTATCAGATGTGTTAATCAACAAGCTTATTATGATGAACAATCAAATTTTCAAGAGATATGATTTTTCTTTAATGCAATAGTTCCTTTCTAGTGTGAGATACCCATGGATCCAATGTATCATTTGACTCTTTATGATCATACCACCATGAAAAGATGTGTAAACTCTTTCGTTTGAGTCCTTACTAGTTAAACGTTGTTGTAGATAACATTTTTGCTGAAATTCAAAAGAGTTGTGATGTCATTCCTAGGTGGAATATGAAATCTACATTTGTATTTTGTTTGCAACAACAAGCATGCATTTGTTGATTATGATAACAATATGGTTGAAAAATCATCCCAAGTTCAACATTTTGAAGAGAAATGTGAGGGAAAACATTTCCATCCATGAATTGTGTTCCTCTTTTGATGTTATGGGTAATTAGGAACAACAAAAAGACGATCAAAGATATAACGATTTCAACATATGGGTTATGAGAATTACGAGTGTTGGAATCGATTTAATACTGAGAGGGGGGGTGAATCAGTATTAGCATATTTTTACCTTCTTTAATTAAACTTTACTTAACATTCATCATCATTTATGCATTAGTAAATAATCATTCACATGTACATACACCACATCATCAACACATAACACATAATTTTTATGTGGAAACCCAAACGGGAGAAAACCACATAATGCTTCTTTATAGTATGAAAGAATGCATTCAAGGAAGTACCAACTTCCCGTGTTTACCAACACCAAATGGAAGGAGGCTCCAACCCCCTGAGTTTTTCTCCAGCACCAACTGGAAGGAGGAACCAACCCCCTGTTGCTTTGTTCTGCAGGCACCAACCTGAAGGAAGCTATGACTCCCTATCTCCTTGTTGTTTATAGGCACCAACCTTAAGGAAGCTCCAACTCCCTGTCTCCTTGCCCCATCTGACCGCCCTGATGTCTGATATATTTTACTGTCTTGTTGTCCTTCAACTCTGCGCACTTCTTCATGTCTTCTGATAATGATTCTGCTGTGCACACCTTTCGTATGCAGTCTATTTTTTGTTATTGCGCTACATACACCATTTGATCATGTGCTTTGCTGATGTTGCAGTCTGCACTTTTTGGTTCGACATTCTTCTTTATGTGACTGCAAAGATCAACTGATACTATGCTTTATATTGATAATATGTTGTACTGAAATGAAGCACCCGTAATAGTGGTAACTACACACCTTATGATGTGTCCATTCTGAATAAGTGTTGCAGTTATTTAGATGATCTGTGACCTCATGTGCATCAAATGATTGGTATGTTTAGTATAATGCACTTATCTTAGATCATTTGCATCATGATGCGCTTGTATGACTCTGTTGTTGTTCTATTGTTGTGCATCCGATGTAATCTTCAAATTCCCACAGTTTCATTTCAGTTCATCTGCATCAGCAAGACATCCACTCAATATCTGATATCCATCGATTATGTCTTTGCGCTTTTGTCTTTTCAACTTATGTGACTACGGACATGTTGATTGTGATACAGTCCTTCAAGATATCCAACACTTGCACATTCTTCAGTATTTCTTCCTTTCATTGTTTGTGCAATTGTCACAAAACTACGACATCATTCTGTGCACCATCAAAACTTCGTTCTGCTGCATGTGCGCATCTAATTCTTTTCTATATCATTCTATTCCATAAACGAGCCCCTTGATGCACCGAAAAAAAAACTGAAACTTACATTTGACTTCTTGTCTTCTTACTTCTACTTCCACACCACACCCTTTGGATCTCCAACTTGCATCTCTATTTATACATGTCCTGCAAGGATTGTATGCTTGTAAGTCAGTCGTGGCATCCCTTCTTCCATACTTCACGAATCGTGCATATTCCACATGTCATCATTTGTGCTATTGATGTGTCATATCTGATGTATCAAGCACCCTTAAGATTCACAACTTAGTGGGACTTTGCGCTCTAGATGTACCATTGCATTCCGGTATGTGCGCAATCTTTCACCTTGTCCATGATATTTGTTGTTTCAATTATGTTTGTTGTACCATCCCTTGTGGGTAATGCGCCCTTGTGTTATTACCAACTTGCATAGTCTGCATTCTCCAACTTTTGCTTAGTGGGTTTGTGACCCATACTCATCATTGCATTTGGGTGATGTGCTTTTGTTGTATTGAAACAAAATGATGTTTTGGGGTGATGCAGTAGTATGTGCAACTTATTTGAGAAATATAATTCCATCTCATGCTCTTGAAGACAAGACTCCACATGAAATGTGGTATGGCCACCTACCTTCGGTGAGGCATCTCAGGGTTTTTGGTTCCACCTGCTATGTCTTGATACCAAAGGAGCAAAGAGACAAGCTTGGTGCTCGAAGTAGAAGATGCATTTTCTTGGGGTACTCAGAAACATCCAAGGCATATCATCTTTATGATGAGGTAAACAAGAAGTTTGTTGTTTCCAAAGATGTGATTTTTCTTGAAACTAATAAAAATGACCACTCTATTGAAAGACAACTTGATCATCTAAAGAAATTTTCCCATATAAAGACATATTATGAAGTTGATAATGAAATTCCAAATCTTGAAGGGGGGATCCCTATTTTGGACCAATATTTGGAATTTCCTTCTGAAGCACCAATACCCCCTCATGAAGAAGAAGTTATTGCTAGTTCATATGAATAAGAGGTTCAATTGGATGATGTGATTGAGAGGATTGGAAGATGGAATCTTGAATAAAATGAAGCACCACCAGCTGATCAACCTGGACCATCATGGAAGGTTCCTAAATGGGCCACAAATACACTTGAAAGTGTCCATCCGGATGAAGTTGGTAAGACAGGAACAAGAAGCTCAACCAGACAAAAAGATGGAGGAGAAGCAAATAACTCAAGTGATTACATGGATGTCTCATTTGATTGTGAATTGAATTTATCTGCTAACTTTAAACCAACTTCCTTTAAAGAGGCTTCTACTTGTAATAAGTGGAAAAAATCCATGCAGAATGAGTATGATGCACTCATGAAGAATGGAACTTGGAAGCTGGTTGACGCTCCAGTCGGAAACAAACCAATTGGTTGCAAGTGGGTATACAAGAACAAATACAAATTAGATGGCTCACTTGACAAGCACATATCAAGGCTTGTGGTGAAAGGTTATGCACAAAAGGAAGGAATTGACTATGAAGAAATGTTCTCCCCCACAACAAAATGGGCTACCATCTACACCTTACTCTCTTTGGCTGCACAAAATGGGTGGAAAGTCCACCAAATGGATGTAAAAATAACCTTCTTGAATGGAGACTTGAAAGAAAATGTCTTCATGTCCCAGCCAGAAGGATTTGTTGTGAAGGGACAAGAACAAACAGTATGCAAACTCGTCAAGGTATTGTATGTCCTAAAACAAGCACCTCGAGCATGGTATGAAAATCTAACCAAGCATCTTCTAATGTTGAATTTCAAACACTATTTGATGACGCAACATTGTTTTAAAAGAAAGTGGGAAGATATGTTGTGTTTCTTGTAATGTATGTAGATGACCTTTTAATGATAGGGAACCATGAAAGTTATATTGCATCCATAAAGCAAGATCTGAAGAAGGGATTTGAAATGACAGATCTATGACACCTTCATTACTACTTAGGAATTGAAGTCAATCAACATCCCAAGTACATATTCATCTCCTAGAAGAAGTATGTTGGAGAATTGTTGAACAAATTTTGCATGATAGAATGTAACCCTCCTTCAACTTCCAATGGAACAAAAGTTGAAGTTCACATCAATTGAAGGAAAATAATTCGAGGATGTAACCAAGTACCGACAACTTGTAGGAAGCCTTATCTACCTTACCACCACCAGGCCAGATATTTCATATGTTGTTGGCATTCTTTCAAGGTTCATGCACAAACCTTGTGAAGGACATTGGTCTACGGCTAAAAGAGTTCTAAAGTACTTGAAGGGGACTCAAAACTTTGGACTCAAGTATTGTAAGGTAGATGACTTCAAACTCATTAAATACTATGATTCATTGATGGCGACAAAGAGATAGGAGAATCTACTTCTAGATACACAATGAGTCTTGGATCAACAATTGTCTCCTAGAGATCACGCAAACAGTTAGTTCTAGCAGATTCGACAATAGAGGCAGAATATGTGGCTACTGCAGAAGCAACGAAAGAGATTGTGTGGCTCAAGAAGACACTTGAATATTTGCAGGAGAAGCAAGATAATTCTACTCCCTTATTGACCGATAACACTTCTGCAATCAAATTGGCCAAGAATCCAAGATTCCATGATCGAACCAAGCCCATCAACACAAAGTACCATTTAATTCGACATCATGTAGAGGCCAAGATACTTCATCTATGACATTGTTCCACGAACGACCAAATTGCAGACATCTTCACCAAAGCACTTGGACGAGAGAAGTTTGAAAGGTTTAGAAACATGCTCGGGCTTACTGACACCCCTTCGGATTAAGTGGGGGAATGTTGGAGACCTAATCCTCAGGATTATGGTTCCATGTATCTTGTAAATAATGTAAATAAAAATAATAAAGAAGACATAGTCTCGTAGGAGTCCAAGAGGCATGTTGGAAGGTGAATCCCAACAACCTTATGATATGTATAAATAAATGCCTTTGCAAGCTAATAAATCAATTCAGGAGTTATACCTGACATTTTATTTATTTGATTTTATTTTTATTGCATGAGTCAGCATCTATTTGGCATTTATTGCAATAGTCAACATTAATTTTTAGTTTCATTTATTTTTCCTCAATCAATAAATCAATGCTAACTCATGCAACAATGTTGAAACTTTACATTCAATTTGAACATTTTTTCCTATTTTAAATGTTTTTACATCTAGTCATGGGGAGGAAACTATTAACATTGGTGGACTTAGAAGCTCTTCATAGCTATTTTCGCCGATGGCCCAGGCTATAGATTATAGCGTTTGACAGTGGAGTCATAGTGGAATAATAGAAAGCTATAACCGATTTCGATATAGGGTTAGATATATATTGAATCAGTCTATGTCGTTGGTCGACACATTTTGCTCTTTTTTTAGAAATAGTAGCACATAATAGGTTTTTTTAACAAAAGAGGACCATAAGAGAGAAGTTATATAGTGATTTTTTTCCATATCTATAACCGAGGATCAACCCTTATGCTAGATTGTAGTGTTGAATCAAGACACATTTCATTAGCAATATCGAACGATTTGGCGTCCGCTAGCATATCAAATGATGAACGTTTCCCGAAGACATTTGAGCTCCTCATGGAAGGAGGAATGGAACAATACAACATTCAAGCTCACTTATACTATATTTTTTCTCTTCTACGTCCATTAAGATGATAAACACTAAACAACGTCAAAAACACTCGAGATAGATGAAATGCCTCATCTATCTCCAAGACTGCTCTAAATACGAGGCAAAGGCGACAACAAATGGTATCAATCACATTGGAGGTAAGAAGCAGGTACTACTAGGTTCCTTGTCTTTTTTTTCTTTCTTCATATGCATTCATCCAAGAGCCTAACAATGCGGCAATGGCAGGTAAGACTACTTACAAGTCCATCCATTAGGGTGAAAGTGGAGCCTCCTTCCATCAGAGGTATGTTCTATTATTTTGTATGTTTTTGGGGTTTTTTTGTATATTTTTAAGACTAACGTATTTATGTGTGCAAGTTGCCTTCATGACAATCTGAACGTGAGGACGTGAGGTACTCACTTTGACTGGGTTTCACCTAGCTGAACCTGGAACATTGAGAGCAACAGAGAGTCTCGGAAACCTCATGTTCTCAAGGGTCTAAAACCGGCTGTGACTGTTGTACTAATGATTGTCAAATTTATATCATTATTAAAAAAAATGGGCATACCTGCATCCTTGTTTCACTTTCTAATCATTCAGCTCTTTTATTTTTATTTTTTATGTTATTCGAATTTTTTTAAAATTGTAAATAATCAAGACTGTACATATTATTTTTTCCTAACTTGGTACATATTTGATGAATTTTCACATTATAGACGTTTACCTTTCTGATTTATGTTTTGAAAAAACAAACTTGCTGCTATACTCTATCTGCTCCCTACAACTTAACGCAAATCAATAAGCTAAAAAGTTTAGTTTTGCAAAAATGCTCACATCTCAAAGATAATATCTCAGATAACCGATTTATTTTATCCATAGCACATAATGAAATCATTTACATTCTACAATCGGATTTTTGGCTTAACTAACATACTCTTTCCGCATATATAAAGCAGCTAAATGATCTAAAATATACATCAACTTTCTTTTAATAATTTTGCTTTCATCAGCTAACGCCTTCAATATGATTCATTTTCCTTTTACATAATTGTTTCATAATTTTGCTTAGTTCATTTTGTATATATTTTGCAACTAGCTTTTTCAATTTTACACATTAGTCAATAGTTTCATCTTTTCATAGTTTGTTTATATAATTTTGTACATATTCAAATGACTAACACTTATTTTAATTATTAGTGCACTCGGTCCTTTTTCCATTAATTCTTTTATTAATGCATTTAGTTTCATCGACTAACATTGTAAATCTAATCTACACCAAGGGCTTTAAGCATCACCCAAGTTTCCATCCCCATCTCCCCTTTGACCAAACCTCCAAGGGTGTTTTTCAATGTTCTTTCCCATGTCAATATGAGCATCAACATAAAATAGCGACCATATTGGGGAACGAAGTTCCTAATTATCTTTTGAATTCTTCATAATCCGACCCGTGTGAGGTTATTTCTATTTTATCTTCCGTTTCATTTTGCCCAATCACGACTGATGTCTGGTGGCCTACAATTATACCCATCGAAACTCCAAGTGTTTTGGATTATAGTCCGAAAACTTGGTGTTTGGTTGCTAATTTTCCCCTTAACCAACCCTCCAAGGGTGTCTTTCAATGTTCTTTCTCATGTCATATTGAGCATCAATAGAATGAGTGTCCATAGGAGACATCTTGGACGAGATGTTCTAAAAATGGTGTCTGAAGCACTGCCTCTCGAGAAGGGCTAAAGATTTGTATCATTTGTTGACTCGGGGATGAAGGGCATGTCATAAACTGAAACAAGGTCTTGTGAACTGTACACCCAAATAGGTATAGGTGCTAGTGATCTCAATCTCCTCTCCTCGAAAAAAGAAATGAAGATTTGTGAGGAGTTTCTTCAACCTTTTGAAGATCATGACCTTGGTTTTACCTAGTTTGACCATCAACTGATGAAGATCACAGAAGAGAGACAAAGTGTCTAGCTATTGCTGCAACCCCTTCGGTGAGAAGTCTAGGAGGACCACATTGTTGGAAAAGAGCAGGATCGAGATCAAGACCCAATGGAGAAGGCACTCATCTTCGTCTTGGATGTGATCCCGTGGGAGGGACAATAGCTCATCGGATGTGTTATTGTAATAACACTGACGATGACTATTCTTATATACTAAGTCACCGGACACATCGAAATAGGGTGAAGTGTCCTGTGGGGACGTGTTGGGCGTAGACACGACCCCAACACATGTCTGACACGATAAAACACATGTTGAGGTCGTGTCCTGCCTCTGCACACATCGTGTCCCGATTCCAGGACACGACCGCGCGGAAAAAGTGAACCCGCGGGTCTTTTAAACCCGTTTTTTTTTTTTTTGCCATTTGTGACTTGAAGAGAGAGTAAGGGAGAGCTAAGTGTTGGTTTTTTTGTAGGTGAAGGAGTTTGGAAGCATTTGCAAGGGATTCCAAGTTGATTTGAGGGAAGATTTGCTTAGAGGATTCAAGCTCACCATCAAGGAAGAAGAAAAATGTCTCAATCAGCTAGGGCAGCACCTAAAGGGAAAAGGAAAGGGAGGAATGCCCCATCTAATCCCTCTCGTCCTCTTCCTCCTCCAAGCATATCCTCTTCTGCTCCTATTAGTGCTCGAACTGCTTCTAGTGAAGCTCATGCTCATTTTAACCATGTTTTGGCAAGACAACAAGCACAAGAGAGTAAATACCTTTTGTGGAATTATGTTACAAGAAAAGAAGGCATTGGAGCAAAGCTTGGTGGGGGAGGCAATGTGTGTTGGACTTGCAATTTCTGCAAGCATGCTTTCAAGAGAACATATTATCGGGTTAAGGGCCATTTGTTGGCCCTCCCTTGTGGGATTTCTTCATGCAAAGCGGTGAGTGTTAACCAAAGGAGGGAGATGGAAAGAGAGGACCATGTTGGGTTAGGGAAGGTGGCAGCAGCAAGCAAGACACAACATAATGAGGATCATCTTCCATTTTTGAGGAACCCTCTAGCACTAGGAGTGAGGTTGATGCTTATCCAACAAGAAAGAGACCAACTTCAAGTGGTCCAATGGATAGGATTTTCCAACAAGAGGCGCGAGAAGAGGTGGACCTCTCCATTGCATTATATTTCTACCTCAACTTCATTTCATTCAATGTTGCACGGTCACGATTGTTCATTGAGATGTGTCGAACTCTAATGGAACGAGCTCCAACTGGTTATGTGCCTCCTGGTTCAGAGAAGCTTAGAACCACATTGTTGGTTAAGGCAAGGAAGGAGGTGAATAAAATTATTGAGCCAATTAGATCAAAATGGCCCACATGTGGTGTTAGTATTGTTTTGGATGGATGGACGGATGCAGCACGCCATCCACTCATCAATTTCATGGTTTCTTCCCCAAATGGACCGGTGTTCTTGAAAGTGGTGGATGCTCTTGGAAAATACAAGGATGCACAATATATGGGTGATTTGTTCATCAAAGTCATTGAAGACGTAGGTGTTGATTCTTGTGTACAAATCATCACAGACAATGCACCTGTTTGCAAGGCTGCTGGCATGCTTGTGGAAGCTAAATATCCACAGGTATTTTCATTTTGGACACCTTGCATAATTGCATTGTTAATTTACTCATTTATTTGAAATTTTGAGTTGTTAGTTGTAGTCTTGTAGAGTCTAGAGTCTAGATTCATTTATGCTTTCTTTTATTGATCTTACAGGTATTTTGGACACCTTGCATTGTCCATTCTTTGAATTTAGCATTGAAATCTATTGCTTCAGATGTGACATGGATTGGCAAACTTATTGAGGATGCACGCCATATCCATAACTTTGTACAAAACCACACCAATGCCCTCACAAACTACAAAGAGTACACACATATTTCATTGTTGAAGGTTGCAGATACTCGGTTTGCTTCATCATTCATCATGCTCAAGAGGTTGAGAGAGGTCAAAACCGCTATTGGGTCCATGGTGATTTCAGAGTTTTGGTCTTTTTGGAGAAAGACGGATCAGATTGCTTCACAAAATGTGAAGGACAAGGTGTTAGATGATGGCTAGTGGGATAGGGTATATCTTAGCATTAAGATCATGGAGCCAATGATTTCTTTGTTGCGGTTTGCAGACACAGACCAGCCCATCCTAGCAGATGTTTATGAGAGATGGGATTCCATGATTGAGTCCATGAAGACCATTGTTATGGAGAATGAGTGTGCCGAGTATGAGACATCGGCGGAGAACTTATGGTCCACCATACAGAACATTCTTATCTCCAGGTGGGATAAGAATTGCACACCTTTGCATTGCTTGGCCCACTCATTGAACCCCAAGTTCTACGGTCAGGATTGGCTTAATGGTGGGTCAGGGCCCTCATGCAGAGTCCCTCCTCACATGGATGGAGAGATCTCACAGGGGAGGAAGACAACGTTTAGACGGCTACTTCAGGATAGAGACCTACTTGAGGAGGTGGAGGAGGGATTTGTAGAGTTTTCCACTGGCATTGGGAGATTTGGAGGATATGAGGTGCTTAGAGACATGGGTTATAAGAAACCCTATGTTTGGTGGGCCACTCATGGGGCAACATGCCCTCTTCTACAAAAGATAGCCTTGAGGGTCATTTCTCAAGTTACTTCATCCTCTTATTGTGAGAGGAATTGGAGCACATATGGGAATTTGTACAATTTGAAGAAGACCGGGCTTGAGCAATCTAGGGCAGAGACAATGGTGTATGTGCACTCCAACCTTCGTCTTATTTACAGGAAGAGGGATGAGTGGGCGAAGGGAAAGACAAAGATGTGGGATGTCTTTCCTGATGATATGGGTTTGGATAACAGTACTTAGTTGGCATTAACCAACATGGATCTTAATGATCTAGTGCTAGAGCCAGTTACTTTTGATGATGGTGATCATATGGAGGGGTCATCCTCCACACCAGCAGATGCAGATCATCAGATGGGTAGAGAGGAGGAGCGGGAGGAGGAGGATGAGGATTTGGGTAGTGATGAGTTTGTTGATTTAGGCATGGAGGAGGACTATTGATTCATTGAGTCATTGACAGATGAGATTCTTCCATCTTGATCCACCCCTTTTTGTATTTACTATTAGTCTATTTGGCATTTGCCAGTGCCCAGTGGCATTCCAACATCTATGTAATACATTTTAATTTTGATGACTTAATGAGAAATATGGTTCCGACATCTTGAGCTATTTCCCGATGCCTATCAAATTTCAATGCATCTATGTGTTTCATTGTGATTTGTGAATGACAAATGTGTAGTGTAACCAATATCATTAATGAATCCAGAATCAATGATTAATGTGCAGTGTGTATTGATTCTAATTTCTATTGAATATTTGTAAATGTTCTACTTTCTAGTTTCCAAAAAAATTTGGATCTATATGTCTATCTTTTTAAATTTTAATATATTTTAAAAAATATATATATATGTATATAAAACGTGTCCTCCGTGTCCTAATTCCAGGGGTCACCGTGTCCGTGTCAGACACTCGTATTTTCATGTCCTCCGTGTCCCGTGTCCTCGTGTCAGGTGACTTAGCTTATATATTTACCATAGGTGTTTTTATAGAAAAATTGAGAAGTTTAGAGTGTATGGAAATGAAAGAATCAAAATAGTCATGCAGTTTTGTGTCAGGGGAGGGGGTGTGTTGGTGCTGAATGTGATGATTACTTTGTATGCAGATTTAAGTGGCATAAATTGCCATGTGTGATGATGAGTCAGCAGTATTAATGAGTCAACAACTTTGATGACTTTGTAGGTTGATACCATCATGAGGTTAGGATGATAGCATCATTGATGCCATGAAATACTAAAACGTTCTACAAGAGGAGGTTACTCATAAAAGAACTAACTTGCATTTTTGGTCCTGTAATTATATAAATAGAGGCTATGCCTATTAAGGTCCTTCAGAATTGAATGTCGAGCAAGGACCAGGATGCATGCCACTGCTTTCTTTAGCAATAAATTCAGTTTTTTTAAATTCTTAGACAGATTTTGTCATTATATTGACTTTTCTACTAGCAGTCCAGAATCTCTGCCTTAAGCGAGGTAATAACACACAAGAATGGAAATTTATGAACATCCACGGATAAATACAAGAATAAATGATGCACTATCGACAAGTTTGGAACCATAATAGCTCCTAGAATTATACTATACAGTCATAGGCTGAGCTGAAACATCTTCTGCCACTAGCAAAAGCTTGAATTGAATTTTTGGAATATATTGATTGACAAGATATGAATATAAGATCATCTGAAGAGCCTTATGTATAGCGTTAAGATAGCCACATGATCACAGACTCTTGAAATGCAAAGAAAATGAAAAAACATAAATTGTTTGAGCTAAAGTAGCTCTGAAAGCAATACAAAATATTAACCTTAGCATTTCTAAACTTTATCATGCTCTATCTCAATGTTCCTTACAGGACCTTTGAACCACTTTCTTGCATCTATGAGCCACCAAAGCATTATCACTCCCAATGCTGCACCCACTGCAACAGGTGCATAATTAAGTGTATTCCATGTAATTGGGTATAGTGTTGGCAAAAGGAACACTGAACAAGTGTAACATATCCACAAGAAGGCTATCAGACATATAGGGCGGCTAGCACGCCCCAGGTAGAAAGGCCCTGGCTTAAAATTCTTCTCTGGCATAATCATTCTGGCAAATATAGGAACAGCATACCCACCAACCCATCCTATGGTACTGATTGAAGTGATAGCTGTGAATAACATGTTTATTTTCAATATGGGAAGGCCTAACAGTATGCATAAACCTGCACACAACCATACAGCATTTCCAGGAACCTTGTACTTTGGATGTACTTTACGCCAAATCCTTGAAAAGGGAATGCCTCCATCTCGAGACAATGCATAAACCTGCAATCATTACTAGTCAGATATTCAAGACATTTTTATCTTACATTCTTCAGAATTTTCAGTTTTCTAAGGATAGGCACCACAAGAAAGAGGCTCAAAACATCCTCTTTGTCAGAGCCCTAAATTCTATAAAAAATAATGCTATCCAGAGAACTGCATGCATATGCTTAAAACTATGGATAAATATGATTCCCAAACCTAACCGTATTAAGTTAGGCATATCAATATGTATGTTCAGCAAAAAATATTTTTCCCAACAGAAAGTGAATATTGAAGAGAAGTTATATACCACTCGTGCAGCACTTGTTGTGATTGAAAGGCCCGCAAAGAAAAAAGAACCCCATATTACAAAGAGCAGAACTATTGCACCGCTGGAACTGTGATACCGCCCATGAAATGCATCATATATAATCTGTGCGGGTACAAATATGCCAGCTGTTTCATTGTGTGGATCATATAGGTGATTGAGGTCCTGTTACAAGTAAGCAGACCAAATACTGAAACTTAAGATTGGAACCTTTTCCAACTTGTCAAATCTTGTTAAAATATCATAAAATAATGTACAATATATCGAGATGGGAAGCTTGGAACTTAAGAATGACTTAGAATGTACGATTGTCTACTTTGCTATAACAGGTCTTACCTGAATGCTAAAAGTAAGAGCTAACATGTAGGCCCATCCAAGAACTATTATAATTCCTAGACTTGAGAGTATGGCAATTGGACCATTGATTTCTGCACCTTTTGTTTCTTCTGTTAGATGTGCTGCAACATCATAACCATAGAGAGAATACTGACTAACAAGGAAAGAAATAATTATAGCATATGCCGGGTTATGTATTCCAGTCGAATCAGGAGATGTCTCAAAGTGTGAGAATACATATGATGCAGATTGAGTACGGTGTGCAACTAATGGTAGCATCACAACAATAACTGCTCCTCCAATGACCTACATGCCAATCAATACCAGAAGGAATTTGAAAATGCATATTTGAGGAATCAATGCTTGCACAAAGCAATTTTGATACAACTGGAAGAGTAGATACTGGACATCAGATGAAACATGGTTTATCCAAGGCATGGAATAGTTTCTTTGGAAAATTGATTTTTATGTTTTATCCATGAAAAATTAAGGCATTTCAACCAATCCAAACATCAAGAACAATTTGTCAGACTGTCCAGATATTTACACTTACAAGAATCACTATAGTCTATGATCATCAAGCTAGGGGGAAATAAGCAAGCCTACTACATAGTGGTGAAGCAATTACATATTTACTTCAGCCAAGCTTTCCAAACAAACAAAAACTTCACAAACCTTATCTAACATCAAATTCTGAAAAAAAACTTCACGTGTTAATCTTCATCATTGTGCTCAGTTTATTACTAAGATATAAATGAAGGTAATCCAATACCTGCCACCAAACTGAGATGGTATCAATGAAAGCAATCACATCCAAGGAATATGTGTTTAATTTTGCCCATGTAACTGTAAGCCCTATGTACATAGCCAGAAAGACTCGAGGTGGAGCCAGATAACCCCCACCTTTATTTGTCCCAGTGCTCAATAAGATAATACTCTGCATGGTTTGTGATCCAGCATAAGCCTGACAAACAAGTGCAAACCCATTCAGTTCCTTCACATTTGATCTACATTGCTATAGTTCATACAAATTCCTATGCCCCATAATCTACATCTAATCTTTCATGTTCCTTAAAGAGCTATCTAATTCAATATATTTATTTTATTAGTAAAGACATTTTTATAAATTGCACAAACATAGTCCCTTGCAAATACAAGAACAGCAATTTGAGATGAAATTGTGGTGACTCTGGTGCTATCTATTATGTCCTTGTACAATCTATGATAAGGGTGAATGCAGTCTGGTCCAGATTTGAGGGCTTCTAAGTCCCATTCAAATGCTACCAAGATGATTTTGGTGGTTTCTAAAATGATCCAGGACTTTAAATACCTATGAAATAGTTGCACAAATGTCCTCATGACTTAGAGGGAATATGAATTTGAGAGACAGGTTTGTTGGAATTTTTTTATACTTTGGACGAAGTCTGTAATGCACCAGATATTCAGTTTTTGGCAATTCCAATGGGATTTAGATCAGTTATAGCCTTGTGCTGCTTTTTCTGGGTCTGGTTAATCAATTTTGTTAAAATGTTATTCCAATTTTCACCTCTCAATGTTGGTAGCCATGTATCTGGTTCTGCAAGATTATATGATGAGGTCACTGTTATATCAGCTTTATCCTATGTCATGACTCATGAGATGACAAATTACTACATGGCATTGTTATTAACCACCCATATTGCTGTCCATCGGCTAATTTAGTATGTCTACATGTACAGAAAATTTTCTGACAAACAATAGCTGCAATTGAAGATGCAACTTTGGGAATATACGTGTAAGTTTTAATGTGCCCGGAATGCCAAAAGATGAAATCATAGCTATTTGCATTATATTGACAAAGGTGGGATTGATAAAAATATAAGGGAAGACATATAAACGGCTTGACAAATTAATGAAAATATAAGCAGAACCCTATAGAAAAAATTGATCTGAAAATAGCTTCAAAGGTGATTTTCCATTATTGGGATCCAGCCTCTTAAATAAGTTCAGCAATACAAATGGATTTTGATTTATGTTCCTTATGAAATGTAAAATGCCAGAAATTGTTGGCATTGTGGATGTTGATTGTATTTAATCAGGAAAAGTAAAATTATACACTTGGCACCTCTGTAGCCAATGTGCTTCAGGATCCCTCACCCACACCTTTTGTTACAAATGCCACATGCAAGTTTTGTGGTACGGATGAAATGGTTGAGCATGTCTTTTGGAGATGCCCATCTGACAAGACTCTTTGAGCATGGTTTCAGGGCAAATTTAACTAATTTTTTACTGCCCTGCTTTCTTGGAAAGGTCCTCTCCTCGGGAAAAGTTGGATGTTTAAGGACAGCTGCAAATCTCTATGGCACAAGTTAGGCTCTCTACTATTGACTTTCTGTGAAAATACAGATGTAAGGCTAGTTTTCATGAGGAACCATTCTCTATTAGCTTAAGAAAATTCAGTCTTTTCAATCAGGAATTGGATTTGTTTGTTAATGCCAAATTCATTTTTTTTGGTAAAGTTATTGAATTCCTTCCTATTGGGGCATAGGTTCATATGCTAGCATTTCTGGCCTTTTTAGGGAGGGAATTTCAATGTAACCTTGTTGTTAGGTTGTGGTAACTCTCTCTGTTCCATGATGTAACTTTGTTCATTAAGTAATATATGATGCATTTTTCAATAACCTGATTGGCAAGTGATATATCTAAGTAACCTGATTGGTGAACATACTTTCTCAATAGGCAAATCATGCTTGGACACAGTTGGATAGTATAGCATGGCGCCTAAAGTTAAGATTCTTACAAAAAAATGGAAGTTCAAGAATACAGAGGAGGGTTTGAGGTCTTGGGGGAGATGGCGGGAGAAGTTGTTATGCCTTACTGCCAGGGCTAGCTTGGTTGGCATCCATAGTTGCATGAGTCAACATTGATTTCTTGATTGTCCTGTTATCACATTTATAGTAGCTGGGGCTACCATATATTTATTCCAGATTCCAGTATATTTTTCAGCCAGTCCTTTACACTGAGATGTTTGAGATGAGCATCTATTTTGGATCACTCTTATGATGATGAGCAGCAGTATATTCCTTTGTCATGACTGAGTCTCAGGAAACTCAGATTTGATGACCGATGTAGCCATTTTGCCATACAGAGCAGTATGCCTTGCCCAAAGTTGCAGCAGTAGGTTCCCAGTAGACAGGTGATGGTTCAGATGGTTTGCACAAATATATGATCCAATAGGTATTATCTTGTGTATTGGTTTATATTGCTTTCCTGGTCATTCTAGTAGCATGTTGTAGCATTTAGTGTCATGATCTGGCGATCATATATATATATTGGACTTGGTCTTTATTATGTATTTATCTAGTGTCCTGCTCAGATGATAGAGGTTCTTGTCTATAGTCATTGGTTTCACCCTCCTAGGAGAATGGAGGTGATCATTCCCACCATTTTTTGGCTTGCTAGTGTTGCATCATTTTCACAATCTCCATCCATCCGTTACCTTCCAGTTATTGTTTTACTCTGACTGACTACTTGATTTGTGACATGGAGGACTTACCCCCACTCTAGCCTCTTTGTTGGAAGAGCTTCCTTGTTGTTTTGTGTCTCGGCTCTGAGTTGCCTAAGTTGTGTTTGGCTAAGCCTGAAACAGATAGTACTACCATCATTACATGTATCTGGTGTTGGATTTTGTACAACTTCGGAAGATATTATTGTTTTACCCTGACTGACTACTTGATTTGTGACATGGAAGACTTACCCCCACTCTAGCCTCTTTGTTGGAAGAGCTCCCCTGTTGTTTTGTGTCTCGGCTCTGAGTTGCCTAAGTTGTGTTGGCTAAGCTTGAAACAGATAGTACTACCATCATTACATATATCTGGAAACTTTATTGTATATCTTAAATGAAAGCCCATTCTAGAATGTGTTTTTCAACACACGTGGATGAAAGGCCATGTGAAATAAATGTAAATCCAAGAATGTGTTTTTCAACACACACGGATCAAGGCTATGGAAATGAATGAAAGGCCCAAAAAGCAGTGGTTAAATATATGCTATATCTAATGATTTGTTGGCCTATACTGTAATGATTATTCCTCATTAGCCTGCGGGTTGTGATATGAGATGGAGCTTGGGACAACTAATTCTAAGTGTCCCCTAGAGTCTTGAGTTACGGTTAGCCTGACACCTACTTATGGAGGCTCTAGAAAAGATCCTCACGGAGTTGTATTAGCTTGGATGTGAGTTGTAGGCATCTGTCAAGGTTAAATAAGCACTTCTGAAACAGCCTATCCATTTGTGAGACACTGACATCCCCTTTGTTATTGCTTGTCCAGCATATGCTTTATTGTGTATCCCCTTTCCCACTTTCGGAGTGTCACAATGTTGAGTCAGTACAGTCATCCCTTAGCCTAGCTTTGCATCTATCCACCCTCACCCATCACTAGCAAATTGATCACAGCCATGAAGTGAGTATAGTCTTGAGGTTCTAAGTCTAAGCTATTATTATTATTAAAAATCTTGAATATGTTGTTTTAGATCGCCAATGAAATGATTACTTTAAGTTTATATTTCTATTGGAATGATTAATGAAGCATGCTTTAACCAAATGCACTTGCAGCACCTTGATGTTTATGGTTTGGATCATATTATGGGTCAGTTTGACTTGGTCAAACCTAGTTTGACCAAATTCAACCACATGACATGAGATGGGTTAGACCCTGGATGATAGCTATTGATGATATGTGATCCTTATTTGGTCACCAGATGGTTCCATGCAGCAGTTACAGGTTCAGATAGTGATCTGCAATACTTTTGAGGATTTTCATCATTTGCAGATTATTATTATTTTTATTTATCTGAGCATGGTGATGATATTATATGATTGTGCAGTCATCCATATGGTGTATGAGTATACACCTTTAGTGAATTTGGGCTCTTTGAGTCCATTGGGACATTCAGTTTTCAGTTCCGGGTAGTTTCAGTTGGGATTTCTCTTAGTTTATCACTTCAATGCAGATTTGCCATTAAAAATGGCCTGTCAGAGCAGTGTCAGGATTTGATTGGTTCACCTATGGTGCTACCGAGGGGGTAAGAAGTGTAGCCACTTGTTTTTACATTGGTGTAGTCAGATTTGGCCCCGGGTGACCAGGCAGTGAGTCACATGCATTTTTATACTTTTCAGGTGATTTACAGAGGCATAAAAATGGTGAAATTGGCTACAAAGAAAATTGATTTGGGCTACTGAGGCAAGGAAATGGCATAGGAATGGTTTTGATGATGTGCATGATGTCTCCCACACCCTCCAGAGCAATTGCATCAGTCAGTGGGGCCCACACATCTTTCTCCGACATATTTTGTGGTTTCATGGAGCCTCTGGAGGCTCACGACTTTCCTTGTTGGGCATGATTTTATGCTTAGATGATATATTTGATGATTATTGTGTCATGGGGACACAACTAGGGAAGTTATATGTCACTCCCTAGACCCACCATGAGCTTTATCTTATGTTTTCCTAGTCACTTGGAGTGGGATGATCCCCTAGGGAGATTTTGTCCATGACTTTGTTATATTTTTGAGTTGATCCATGTACTTTATTGTTGAGCTCATCTCAACCGTAGATTATAACTTTTGTATCTTTTAATCTTAGCCATCCATTCAAAAGGTGGTTAGGGTTTTGGTTTCTCCTATTCCTATTTAAAGGAGAGGCCCTCTCATTGTAAAGCGACCTTTGGCTCTTGGAATCTTGATAATAAAGAAATTATTTGCAGATACTTTCGGATCTTCTTTGATGTGGTGCTCTTAGATATTGATTTTAAAGTCTATTGTCACCTAGCATTTGGAGTTTTGTGGTGAATCCAAAATATTTTGGGGAAACATTGTTTTGTCTACAGGAGGGCGACTTCACTTGGACGTTTTTGCAGGGGGTTCCTCAACTCGTCTCACTTGGTTTTGCTTGTATTAGGGGGTTTTCATTAGCTTCATTGTGATCTATGATTTCATCTTGATATGTCTCTTGTTGCATTAGTCTTTTTATCTTGATGCTTCGAATCTAACTTAGGTAGTTCGTTGTGCAGGAGAGGAAGGCGCATTGGCTCCTTGGGGAAAATCGATTTCACTAAGACACTCACTCAAACTACTTCAAATTGATCGGAAAGGCATATATTATCCGTATCAAGGCATCCGCAAGATTATCTGGGTAAGATCTACTCTTATTTCAGTCATTATTGGGTTCCAATCCATTGGGTATCTTCATTATAGTTAAAACCCTCATTAAAATTAATCGGAAAATTCTCAAGCACAAACGACATGGTTTATTGGCAAACCATTTCTGGGTGTTTTAGCTTTGGCCAAACCCTAGGTGGGTTCTCCTAGACGTCATGGTTGGAGGACTCCCTATGGCCCAATTCCCAAGGCACTGATCTCCTAAACCCTCACGCATTTCCTGAGTTGACTAGTTTTCCTGTTGTTTGATGCTTGCTCTGAGACTTGTGTGTTCTGATACTATCATACCTGTCATTCAAGTCCAACTAAAGGTACTAGATAGCCCCAATCTTGTTCTTAACCTCTCTATCTTGGACACGGTTCCCAAGGCAGTGGATTTTTCTATCATTTGCTAGTACTCTGATCCTGGATCTGTTAATTAAGCTTATAAGTCACTTGTATTTTCATATTGGATCAAATTCACATCATTTAAGCCTCTTGATCCAACCCATAACTCACCTTGTGACCTCATCCATAGATCTAGGGTTTATCATACCTAACACCTTACGTACTTCATCCTGTTTGATTTGATCTGGTGTTGTGGTTAGATCTCTCCTGTCGGGAGTTGATCTGGGTCTCCCCCATTGTTGTCTTGGGCTTAGATAACATTAAGTGAAGGGTGCCTCGATTGGCATGACAACCAATCCTTTGGGAATCGAGGCTCTCGTGGTTCACCTCTTTGGTTGCCTATCCCCTCTACCATCCTGTATTGGATTTATCATTTGGGACAACTACAAGATTGGTGATAACATTTTGGCGCCGTTGTCGGGGAGGTAGAGGCTTACCTTCGGTGTCTGCGAGTGTCCATGTGTTATCTTATATCTTATCGCATCCGGTTTTTGTTTGGTGATTGTATTTCCAATTTTCTTAATTATCCCAATCACCATTTTAATTCACTCATCTCACCTCTCCTACGACATTTATCATTTTGGTGAATTGCTTGTGTGATTCACCTGGCGACTCCACCCCGTGACTCTACTGAGGACCAAACCCAACATATAAATCTTACGTTCTTAGAACGTCCAACAAATTCTGAAGGAATCCTTGCAACTTATACTCGGAACCGAAGACACATTAAAGAGAACTCATCCAATTTATTTTGGAGGATTTCTAGTCCTAACGCTTCACCGAGTCATCTTTTAGGATCTCCTTCATCTTCATCTAGTCCAATGGCCGGAACAACTGGTGGAAACCAGAAAAATCCTCCTCAGAATCCTAGGATTTTCGGAAGAAAGGCTAAGCCATCTCCTCTAGATTTTTCCCAAATCCAAGGAGCCCCCCATGACATGCCAGAGAAATACTTTGAGAAAGTTCCCAAGTTTGATGGAGTGTCTGCTATAACCATAGAAGATCATGTTGACAAGGTCTGGGAACACATGGAAGCATATGGAGCATCTGATGAAGATGTCTTCATGAGGGCCCTTCTGGCATCTTTGGAAGGAGACGTTCGAAAGTGGTTTGATAGGTTGCCTGCTTCATCCATTGATGGATATGACAGTTTTGTCACGAAGCTCAACAATGAGTGGTCACGAAAGTTAGATGGGAAATTTCTCTTGCATCAGTTGTTTGATATCAAGAAGAAAGAGAACGAAACAGTCCACGAATTTAACCTTAGATTTGATAAGACTGTAGCAAATATCCCTGAAGAGATTAAACCTAAAGACCAAGCAATAGTCATTCATTATCTAAATGATTTTGAAGGATGGCTTGGATATCATTTAAAGGATAAAAACCCAAATGATTTGAAGAGCACTCAATTGAATGCCAAGACTGCTGAGTCGAATGCAACATCTATGGGGAAACAAAATTTCTTTGATCATTATTCCCCATCCACCTCTAGGTCTGATCCTAAACTCCGAAGACCCAAGGAGCCTGTAGTTGAGCATAAGGACATGTTAGAGACCATGCAAGAAATGATGAGGCAATTAACTATCCTAACTAAAAATGTCGCAAGTTTCCAGGACCCTGAGAGATATAGAAACCCTTATGGCCCCAAACCTTATTGGAACAACAATAGAAGGCATGACGGGGATAACAATAGAAGGCATCCTGAGTATCCAGAAAACTCTAAGAAGAAGAATGTGAACTGGTGTGATGAAGTAGAAGAAGAGCCTTCTAACACCAATTACCCTGATAAGCCTTCTAACACCAATTACCCTGATGACCAACTCGAAAACATCAACTTAGTTGGAGATCTATCTTATGATGATGATTTCAGAAGAATTCTCCTAGAAGAAGAATGGGAGCAAGAAGAGTCAATTGAAGAACAAAGCTCCTAGTGTTGTGCAATAAATCTCCATGAACCAAAGAATCAACCCAAAATTCAAATGTATAAAAGAATAAATATTGATTCCCAGCCTCCTTTGTTAGACAAACGCAATGAAAATAAAGAAGAGAAAAAGGAAGAAGAGAAAATTGCCTAGTATGATTATAATTTGAATATTGATATTAAGAAAGAATTGGGCAAAATCATGTGTAATATCCCTGTAACTGAATTAATGAAGGTTCCCTCAGTTAAAAGCCAAGTAGAAGAGTTCTTTGAAGGCATTAACCAAAAGAAGACTCCTGAGAGTGTTTTAGAATCTTGTCATATCTAGAGTCTTAGTGGAACTGAAATTAGGAAAGTTGAGAAAGATACACCCATTAACATCCACTCGGCTATTTATGAGAGAAAGAATGGTGGTCACCCTCCTTTTTACCTTACCTTGCACATTCAAAATATGCTCTTGCATAATTGCATGTTAGATTCTAGAGCCGCCGTGAATGTCATGCCTTTGCATGTTATGAAGGAAATGGGTTTGGAAGTGACTAGACCTTATGGGAATGTTTGTGGCATAAGATTCAAGATGTGTACAGTCCTATGGTTTGATCAAAAACTTGAGGGTTGATCTTTTCACATGCTCAGACATTTCAACCATGATGTATGTGGTTGTTATAGACTTGCCCCCAGCATATGGAATGCTCTTATCTAGGAAGTGGGCAGCTGGTTTAGGTGGATATCTCATGATGGATTTATCATATATCTGTGTTCCCAATTCGGATGGTGCCCTAATTAGAATTAATAGAGAACCATGTATCGACAAACATTTGGAAACTTTTGAGGAAGGGATAAAAAACACTTATGGGGATGAACTTTTAAATAATGCCAAGGCTAATATGATTAAGAATGATGATGAAATTTGGGAGTTACCTCAATCGGAAAATATATTTATGGTAATGGGAGATACTGATTCTTCGCAAGAAGAAGAAAACATAGTTGAGCTTTCTAGGAGAATAAATCTGGAAATGCTTAGGAATGAGTTTTCGGAAGAGTTAGATGAATTGAGAAGAAATGAAACTCAACTTCAGAATCAAGAAGTTAATAACGCAATAAATCAAGAGCTAGTTAATGAAAATCATATATTTGAAGTTGATGAATTTGATGACATAAGACGTGGTGAAAGAATTCCAAGAACTGTTAATGAGTGGCGTGTTTTAGTTGATCATAATAGAGAAAGAGAAAGTCAAGGTGTTGAGCATGTTATCCCGTGGGCAAACCATTCTGAGCGAACACATCCCTCTTCTGTATTGAAAAGTGATGATGAAATCAATGAATCTCATTACTCTGATGTTCCCGATCATTTGTCTCATTTATCTTTAGAAGATGGTATTTCAGATCAAGTCCATGATAATTCTTTAAACTGGGAAGAGGATGCCTCAATTAATGATGCCCCCAAAGGAGACTATGCTTTAAACAATCTTGTTATGTTTCAACAACCTCCTTCACATAATCAAAACAATGCTTTATCTGCATATCCTCTTATCCCTCATTTTCTCTTACCACCTGAGTCATCTAGTCATCTAGATCATGATCCTACTCACATTCCTAGTTCTTCAGACTCTCATTCAAAAGTGTTGTCCACTGGTTTAGAAAATATGAACATTTCGGTTCCTACAGGGGATGGCTCTAGTCATTCTAATGATATATCACAAACACCTCATTCTTTGGAGGAGCATAGAGATTTCTGGACTGTAGGGGAAGTTGTTAAACATGTAATGTCCTCCCATGAGAAAGAGCCTAATGTAAGTGTTCAGGAGATGAGAAGAGAGATTAGAGAAGTTCTAGTTGGTAGTGTAGCCATTCCCATTGATGGTGGTCCACCCAGATTTGATGTAGTTCCTTCTAGAAGGAGCTCAAAAATTGTTACCCCGCAACTGCGAAACCTTGATGAGATCCATCCAATTCCTATACGTAACATTGAAGTTGTTCCTAAATCTGTAAATAGGAATAGATTTCCTACGGGAAGTCAAGTCATCATCCCAAATCATTTATTGTATATCAAATCGGGACAGGCTGATGACATTTGGGTTGGACCTTTCACAGTAGAGCAATGCTTTAGAGACATGTGTTTTCTTGCTACTGGTAATGGACGACGAATCTTTCTTCCTATCAATCAGAGGGAGTTAAGGGATTACATCCCTGACCTCACTTAGACTTGGACTTCCTTGCTCTCCTGGTAGGTTAGAGTAGGTAGGAACTGAATAAGCCCGCTTGGGCAGTAGTTTAGTTTTTCAGCCATTGAGTCTGGCATCTTTGTCTTTCTTTAAGCTTGCTTTTTGAAGCTCTTAGTTGGTTTTGAGTACTTGTCATTTTCTTTTCCTGCACACCAATAAAATTTGAAGTGATGTTAGTAGATTAGTCTTTACTTTCCACATTTTATTTTCAGTACTGTTTTATTTTGAGATTTATGTATATATATGCATTGTTCTGACGACCGGTCTGCGAGTTTGGTATAGCTCTGGACATTTTGCAGATAGCAGGTACATTTTGTAGTTGATCCTAAGCTAGAGTGCATTGATCGAGGATACGAGTAGCAGAGTGTTGAGTACCAGAGATTCTGAGGTTCTCAAGCGCTCTATTCAGCAGAGCACTTGTTCCAGCTGGAGCCTGTTGCCAACTAAGTTGTACTAGGTTGGATTATCAAGCGAGCGGGCAAAGTTGAACATGTCAATGTTCATTTTCGATGATTTGATGTCCAGCAGGCCTTTTAAAGGCCCCATTTTTTAATTTTTTTTCCACATGTCCATGGCCCTGCAGGGTTTGTAATAAAATGTACTAGCATGGTGTTTTGTAAAGGACTTGGTTCCCTAGGACTTTTTGGCTAAGTTAGGTATTCCAAGGAGTTTTTTCACCTATTAATTATGTCTTGCATTAGTGCATAACGTAATTTTTGGGTTTTTCTCCTGCTCCTCCAAAGCTGGAATGCTTGGGGAGGTTAACGGGCCTTAGGGGATTGTTAAAGTCCACGGGTCAATGTATATGAACATGTTAGACATTGTTTTTGAGTCATATGGACATGTGCTAAGTCCCCCTAGGTAGTTTTTTAATTTTTGGCGAAAAAGTATTTTTTCCGTAAATGAGCCATTTTTTTAATGGTTTTATTAAAAAATATTGTAAATGGCATAAAAATGTCATCTAGGGATCTTTTTTTCCTTAGGGGTGCTTGTTTTCTAACTCAGAGCACCCCCTTAACCCCTAAACCCACTTTTCTAATGTTTGGGTGTTTAATTTTTCACTTATGCTAAAAACAAAAACCAAAAAAGTCATAAAAAAATTTTAAAAAGTGAAAAATGACTTAAAAAATATTTCCAATTTTGGAGAAGTTAGAAGTCTGAAATATTTCAGCTATGTTTTAGGAGTTGTAAGAGTTGATTTTTGAAAGATTCTGGGCAGCTATATTAGTGGGATTACTTCCCCATTTAAGGGGGGCATATTTCCCAAAATTGGACACCTTCAATCATGGAATTTGCAGCTATGTTTATGGGCTGTCACATGGTTGATTTTTAGCTGATTTGGGGCTGATTTTGGCAGCCCATTTCATGGGAGTGGGCAGCCCCATTTGCTCCACGAGTTATGCCACTCACTCCACCCATTCCTCCTCAACTTTGGCACCTTCTCTCCTTGAATTTTTCTATATAAACAAGTTCACTCTCATTGTTTTCTCATGAGAAGGTAGAACCTCTACTCCTATCTTTGTAATATTTTTGCATTTGTTTATGAATAAAAGGCTTTGGAGGCAATTTTATGTGTGGACTCTCATGGTGTGGATGATCATGTTCTATTTTAACATATGAGGTAATCTGTTTCTTTACATATTTATTCATACTTGTTTATTGATCAATCACTAGCTTTTGAAGGAGATGTTGAACTTAGTAAGGTAAAGATAGTGTAATCTATTTCATTATTTTTACTATTGGTTATCATAGAGTGCTTAGAGTTCAATGTTATTTTTGTTTAAATACTTGAATCTAGTTCTCTATTTTAGTCTACACTAGTGCATTTGATCTTGCTTGTGTGAGTTATCTTTTGTGTCTACAAGTTGTCAATCCGAAGAGTTGGTGGAGATTGCTTGCACCCATTGGTCTTCGAAATTGATTCAAGGAGAACTAGTCCCATTGATCTCCACGGTGGAGGACTCCATAGCCCAAATTCAAGACATTTCTTCTTCTTCTCATCAACATAAAAAACTTCAAATCTGTCTTGGTTACTTTGGTTTGCATATTTCAGACCTCATTCTTGTTTAAAAAATCATAAGTAGGTCTGATTTTTGTTTTAGATCTTAAGCTCATCTTCAAGTAAAATCTTTATCTAGATCTAGTTGATGTATGCTTCTTGTTTAAGTGTACTTTTCCGAATATTTTAAGGGCTTAAGCTAGTAGTATATTTGGTTGAACTTTATGTGTATTTGGCTGATTTAAAGAGCTGATAATTTGCAACCCTTACAAGTTTGCAAAGATCCCAAGTAAAACAAGCCCCATCGCTTGTTTTACTTGGTTAAATTTTGTCATTTTAACTAGTTTTAACACTTAGTTTTTTCTTGGTTTTTTTGGAGGTGTTCCAAAGACACTCTTAAAGTGTTTTTGGGCATCTTATACTGACGTTTACTTGCTGGTTTGCAACAAAAGACGAACAGGTAGCAGGAGGTGTTTCCAAAATTTCAAAGATCTAGGCAATCCGGAGGACCAATATTGATTATTTTGCAAACCATATACTTCTTCTCTCCAATTTTTGTAAGCCACTGAATCAATTAAGGTTGGGGCATTTCTATTGCATTGTAACTAAAGTATTAAACGAGAGCAAGTGGGCTAAACAAGCGCCCACACCCCATCCCCCTAGGGGGGAAAACTGTGTCGATTCAATTTTCGTAGTTTGCATTTTTTTTTTTTTTTTAGATTTCATTTTTCACACTTAATAAAATCAAACTAGGGTTAAAATTTACCTTGTTGGTTCGTTCCATTGGTGGGCCACAAGTTCATTCAGGACTTAAATTTTATCATTTTTTTTACAAACTCAAATGCCCTCTTGCTTTCCCGAAGTAGGGTTTCAGAACAAGGGCTTGCCCGAGTACTGGCCTGAAAAGAGACTCTTGGGGTTTTAAAAGATAAAATTTTGGTTCATAAAAAAATATAAAAATTTCCAAGGTCTTCTCCCGTATGCTCTGTGGCCAACTTGCAGCTCAGTCTGATCATGTTGGTATGCATCAGAAAGGGGGAGATAACTAGTAATAGGATCTAACACCACCCCAATAAAAAACCATTTTTGTGAAAATCCGGCACAACGCGAGTATTTTGGTGTCGTGGGCAAATTTTTCAGAGGACTTGGGACAAAACTAGGTAGTGACCTCTTGGAAACCGTTAGGCTTGCCCTCGTTGGTACAACATTTGAACACCTCCTCGAGACTCTGATCCAGCCCAAGTCTGAGTGGGAAGCCACACATCAAAATTCCGGACATGTTCCCGGTACCTTTGCGTATATTGGGAACCCACCAGCCATAATAAAAAAGATCATTACCACATTAAACTTAAAATAAACCAAGAACACTTGCACAACATTTACTTTTTCTGCTCATGCATCTATTTCGACTCCATTATAAGGCACTGGTCTATATTGATATTATTTCATCTTGTTGACAAATGTTGCAAATGATGATGATAATAGTGAATGGGAGCAAATGATGTATTGATAAATGATTGTTTTTCTTTATATAAGTGTATGCTGCATTTATCTTGGTTGTAAAAAAAATATTTTTCTAACTCTTAGATTAGACACCTTAGTTTTTTGTTTTCATTTTTTAGGGTCCACCCCCCTTGGCTTCGCTAGGAAAGCCTAGACGGAGGAGTCGAGTCCCAAGTGACAGCACTTGACTCTGACTTGCCCCCAAGGCCACACCAGCAGCTTGAAGACTTCTACTACGCTTTCCCCAGGTGTGGAACCAGGCGGCAACAGAGCCAGATGTTATCACATTTATAGTAGCTGGGGCTACCATATATTTATTCTAGATTCCAGTATATTTTTCAGCGAGTCCTTTACACTGAGATGCTTGAGATGAGCATCTATTTTGGATCACTCTTATGATGATGAGCAGCAGTGTATTCCTTTGCCATGACTGAGTCTCAGGAAACTCAGATTTGATGACCGATGTAGCCATTTTTCCATACAGAGCAGTATGCCTTGCCCAAAGTTGCAGCAGCAGGATCCCAGTAGACAGATGATGGTTCAGATGGTTTGCACAAATATATGATCCAGCAGGTATTATCTTGTGTATTGGTTTATATTGCTTTCCTAGTCATTCTAGTAGCATGTTGTAGCATTTAGTGTCATGATCTGGCGATCATATATATATATTGGACTTGGTCTTTATTATGTATTTATCTAGTGTCCTGCTCAGATGATAGAGGTTCTTGTCTATACTCATTGGTTTCACCCTCCTAAGAGAATGGAGGTGATCATTCCCACCATTTTTTGGCTTGCTAGTGTTGCATCATTTTCACAATCTCCATCCATCCGTTACCTTCCAGTTATTGTTTTACCCTGACTGACTACTTGATTTGTGACATGGTGGACTTACCCCCACTCTAGCCTCTTTGTTGGAAGAGCTTCCCTGTTGTTTTGTGTCTCGGCTCTGAGTTGCCTAAGTTTTGTTGGTGCCTGAAACAGATAGTACTACCATCATTACATGTATCTAGTGTTGGATTTTGTACAACTTCGGAAGATATTATTCATTATATTTTATTGTACCTTCATTGTACTTGTTTATACATCCTAAGGGAGAAGAACCTTATGTAATCAATTATGTAAACACATGAAAGAATCAATGTAAGCCTTGGGGTGCAAAAGTAACAAATAAAAAGATTAAAATTAAATTATTTATTGCCCCCAGGTGAAGTCGGCGCCATAAGGGAATTTCCAGTTTCGCACATGTATAAATAAGAGGCTTGCGCACCTCATTAGATCATTCTCACACTTGTGAAGTGCGCATCACTTGGAGGAGGAGATTTTTGCATCACTTGAAGAAGAAGGGTTTATTGGGGCATCTACTTGTGAAAGACACTTTCACATTCTTTCTCTTTTCTTCATTTGTACTCTGATCTCAGAATTATCATCTCTCTGCAAAGGTTGCTGGGTTTTTCTCCCATTTGGGTTTCCCAGGGTAAACTCTGTGTTGTTGTTTTGTGCTTTGTCTTACTTCTAGCAATCTTGGTAATGCATTTATGTTTTATGCTATGAATGTATGAAATTTAACATGGTATCAGAGCCATTCTAGAAGAAGCCATTGTCGAAGCATTGTCGAAACCCTGCCGGAATTAGGGTTCCATCTTGTGAAGTCTTCACCCACTATTTTTGGAGAAAAAGAGCCATAGGAATTTCGCATTTGGCTAGACTATTCCATTGGTGAAGACAGAATTCGATTCCAAGAACTTTTATTTTTGACCTAGCTCCTGCTAGGGTTTCTGATCCAGATCCACAAATCAAGATGATTGGGATGAAGGTTGAAGATCGGTTGGAAGGAGCCTCCAACTTTATCTCCTGGAAATCTAGGATTCTTCTACTCCTAGAAAAAAATGATCTCTTACTATATGAAAATGAGAAGGTCCCCGAACCAGAAGCCGAAGAAGAAATCTTGATGGAGGAAGAATGATGCTAAAGCAAGAAAGATTCTTGTGGATTTCGTGAGAGACCATTTGGTTCCTTAGATCTCAGGTAAGAAGAATACTAGGAAAATGTTCAAGACCATTATGAAGTTGTTTGAACACACTAGCCTAAATGTATCCATGACTTTGAGAAACCAACTCTCAAATATGAAGATAGCGAAGTTGGAATCCATTGCCTCATACTTTATGAGGATTGTAGAACTCAGAGACAAGCTCAGCACCAGTGGAGATCCTATTGGCGATAAGGAGCTTGTCCTCCACACCTTAAATGGTCTTCCACCATCATGGGAGTCCTTTATCCAAAGCATAAGTGGTAGATCTAAACTACCAAAGTTTGACAAGCTTTGGGCAGATTGCTCTCAGGAGGAGACAAGGATTGCAGCACGTCAAAGACTCCATGGCAATCAAACTGAAGAGACTCAAGCATTTGTTTCTCATACCAAGAATGGTAAGGGAAAAGGAAAGAAGTTCCATAAACACAGGCACCAAGAAAGTAGATCAAGTCCCCGTCAAGAACAAAAGAAGAAGAAGGATGTATCTCAAGTTCAATGCTATAGGTGCAGGAAGTATGGACATTACGCCAGTAGCTGTCGAAGTCAAATCAAAAGGAAGATCATCCACTGCTGATGTAGAAGAAGATCATCATCACAAGAAGCAAAAGAATGAAGATCACACAGAATTTCTATTCATATCAGCACTATCAGGTACTATTCCTACCACTAGTGACACTTGGCTCATAGATAGTGGTGCATCTAGACACATGACTGGGTATAGAGAGAATCTTTCAGAATTAACTGAGAAAGATTCACATCTCCGTGTTGTACTTGGAGATGATGCAAATTACACTGTGAAGGGATCTGGAGCCACCACCCTCCAATTGGAATCAAATGATACATTACGCTTAAGTGATGTACTCTATGTACCTGGTATGAAAAGAAATCTTGTCTCCATCTCAGCATTGGAGGACAAGGGTTATAAAGTAGCTTTCTCAGAAGGGAAAGTCCTTACTTGGCACAACAACTCAAGCATGAGCACAGCCAAGGTTATTGGCATAAGAGAAGAGAGCTTGTATAGGCTAAACACCTCTCCTGTCCAAGCCTTAATACATGATGCTGCAAGTATGGGCGAGTTATGGCATAGAAGGTTAGCTCATCTGAACTATCGAGCTCTCCCAGTTCTGAAGAACATTGTAACAAGTTTGCCAGGGCTTCAGGTAAACCATGATGGAACTTGTAGAGGATGTGCACTTGGCAAGAATGCCAAGAAATCTTTTCCAGATAGAGAGAGTAGATCAAAAGGGATTTTGGATCTAGTACACTCTGACTTGTGCGGGCCCATGACAGTTGTGTCATTAGGTGGTTACCATTACTATATCACCTTTATTGATGATTACTCACGAAAGACTTGGATATACTTTCTCAAGTCAAAAGAATTTGAGGAAGTACTCAGCAAGTTCAAAGAGTTTAAAGCACAAGTTGAAAATCTGTTAGGAAAGAAGATAAAGATCTTGAGATCCGATAATGGTGGAGAATATACCTCTACATAGTTCAATGATTTCTGCAAGGAAGCAGGAATTAAGAGGGAGCTCACAGTTCCCTACAACCCTCAACAAAATGGTGTTGCAGAAAGAAAGAATCGTACAATTGTGGAGGCAGCCAAAGCTATGATACATGACCAGAGTCTTCAAATGTTCTTGTGGGCAGAGGCATCCAGAACCGCTGTATATGTACATAATAGATGTCCACATAAGATCTTGAAGAACATGATTCCGGAAGAAGCGTTCACAGGTGTGAAACCAGAAGTGGGCCATCTCCGGATTTTTGGTTGTCCAGTCTACATACATGTGCCCAAAGAGAAAAGATCAAAGTTAGAACCTTCAGGAAAGAAGACCACCTTTGTGGGATACAGTGAGTCTTCAAAGGCTTACAGAATTTACATTCCAGGATCTAGACAGATTGAAGTCAGTAGGGATGTGACCTTTGAAGAAGAAATGGCTGTCAGGAAAGGAAGAGGATCAAATATGGAGATTGATGATGCATAAATGCTAGAACCAAAGGAGATGAGATCATCTCCCCCTCCAGTTCAGAGGGAGTAAGTAGAAAAGGATGAACCTATCGATCCCATAGATCCAGTTGATATCCCCAGAGATGTGACAGGTCGGAAAAGACCTAGATGGGCAAAACAGACACTGCAGGATGCAGAGGGGCATGATGCTCCACATGGCACTTTCAGAGAAAGCAAAAGACCTCAGAGATTCTCCAGCTATGTGGCACTGATGAGCAACATTATTGATTCAGAACCCACCACTTACGAAGAAGCATCCAAACATCAAGTTTGGAAGGATGCCACGATGGAAGAATATCAATCCATCATGAAGAATGATGTGTGGGAGGTTGTGCCGAGACCTGAGGAGAAGTCAGTCGTGACTTCTAAATGGTTATATAAGATCAAGCATGGAGCAGATGGCAATGTTGAGAAATACAAGGTCAGATTTGTAGCCAGAGGATTCTCTCAGAAAGAGGGAGTCGATTATGATGAGACTTTTGCTCCAGTGGCCTGATATACTTCCATCAGATCCATTATTGCGATTGCTTCAGCTATGGGATGGAAGTTGCATCAGATGGATGTGAAGACAGCCTTTCTCAATGGTGTTATTGAGGAAGAAGTTTACATCGAACAGCCAGATGGGTTTATTGTCCAAGGAAAGGAGTCTCATGTATGCAGACTAAAGAAGGCATTGTATGGCCTTAAGCAAGCACCCCGTGCTTGGTATGGACAAATAGACGGATTCCTGGTGAGCTTGGGATTTTCCAAGAGTG
Source organism: Larix kaempferi (assembly GCA_027924585.1). Classification (NCBI taxonomy): domain Eukaryota; kingdom Viridiplantae; phylum Streptophyta; class Pinopsida; order Pinales; family Pinaceae; genus Larix; species Larix kaempferi. The sequence continues at coordinate 6,267,495 of BSBM01000179.1, read as the reverse complement.
ATGCAGACCCCAACCTTTACTACAATGTTGCAGATGATGAGCCACTGATTTTGGTCCTATATGTTGATGACCTGTTTCTCACTGGAAATGAGAAACTCATTGTATGGTGTCAGAAGAATCTCGCCTCTGAGTTTGAAATGAAAGATCTTGGTTTGATGTATTACTTCTTGGGATTAGAAGTATGGCAGAGGCAGAAATAGATTTTCCTAGGACAAGGAAAATACACCATTGATATATTGAAGAGATTCGGAATGTTGGACTACAAGTCCATGGCTACTCTGATGGATGCAAATTGGAAGACGTTGAGAGATTCTACTTCAGAGTCTAATTTGTTTGATCCCACCATTTATCGCTAGTTGATTGGGTCATTGATGTATCTGACCAACACCAGACCATACATATGTTTTGTTGTGAATGCCCTCAGTCAGTTCATGTGCAAACCGAGGCAGATTCACTGGATTGCTGCAAAACACGTGCTCAGATACTTACGTGGCACTGTGGGATATGGATTGAAATATGCTTCAGATGGTGACCTAACATTGCAGGGGTTTACAGACTCAGATTGGGCCGAATGTGTTGCAGATCGGAAGAGTACTTCTGAATGTTGCTTCAGTTTGGGTTCTGCAGTTATTTCCTGGTGCAGCAGGAAGCAGAACTCGGTAGCACTCAGTACTGCAGAGGCCAAGTACATGGCTGCTATCTCAGCAGCTCGAGAAGCAGTTTGGCTTCGTAAACTCCTGGCAGGATTGTTCGGCCAGATTCCAAAGCCGACGGTGATTCACTGTGATAACCATAGTTGTGTGCAGATGTTAGTGAATCCTGTATTTCATGACAGGTCGAAGCATATCGAGATTCGATATCACTTCATTCGTGATATGGTGCAGAAAGGTGCGGTCAAGTTACAGTACGTGCCGACAGATGACCAGACTGTAGATGTTCTCACCAAGGCTCTTCCCAGGGTGAAGTTCAAATACTTTCGCAGAAGACTTGGAGTCGAAGAGAACGTATCCCTCCTTCAGAGGGAAAGATGACATTGAGATGCTTGCCCTGCCTCACCCAGGTACCTTCTGCAGTCCAATTACTCAGCTAGATATGGGAGAAATCCCATAGGCAGATGAGTAGGACAGTCAGCAGTTGGTCGGGTTCACACTGGTTCCTCTGCAGTCTAGTTACTCAGCCAGATATGGGAGAAATCCCATAGGCAAATGAGTAGGACAGTCAGCAGTTGGCCGTGTGGTTGCACAAGTGCCTCTACAGTCCAAATACTCAGCCAGATATGGGAGAAATCCCATAGGCAGAAGAGTAGGACAGTCAGTAGATGGATGTGCCCTTTTGCTCGTTTGAGATCTTAGTCAGGTATGGGAGGACTCCATTGGCAGATGAGACAAACAGGTAGCAAATTGTATAGCAGAGATGGTACAGCTGATAATCTCAGATATCCAGGATTGAGTGATTCTCCTGGACTCACCGAAGGACTGGTGATGATGATGCACAGAGATTGTGTAGACAACCTTCAATATGCAGAAAAATGATGGAGACAGAATGGATGTACAAGATGAAACCCAAATGATCGTGACACAGATGAAGACCGAAGAATACCTTCCTCGTTGAGAGGGAGTGTTGGATTTTGTACAACTTCGGAAGATATTATTCATTATATTTTATTGTACCTTCATTGTACTTGTTTATACATCCTAAGGGAGAAGAACCTTATGTAATCAATTATGTAAACACATGAAAGAATCAATGTAAGCCTTGGGGTGCAAAAGTAACAAATAAAAAGATTAAAATTAAATTATTTATTGCCCCCAGGTGAAGTCGGCCCCATAAGGGAATTTCCAGTTTCGCACATGTATAAATAAGAGGCTTGTACACCTCATTAGATCATTCTCACACTTGTGAAGTGCGCATCACTTGGAGGAGGAGATTTTCGCATCACTTGAAGAAGAAGGGTTTATTGGGGCATCTACTTGTGAAAGATACTTTCACATTCTTTCTCTTTTCTTCATTTGTACTCTGATCTCAGAATTATCATCTCTCTGCAAAGGTTGCTGGGTTTTTCTCCCATTTGGGTTTCCCAGGGTAAACTCTGTGTTGTTGTTTTGTGCTTTGTCTTACTTCTAGTGATCTTGGTAATGCATTTATGTTTTATGCTATGAATGTATGAAATTTAACATCTGGAAACTTTATTGTATATCTTAAATGAAAGCCCATTCTAGAATGTCTTTTTCAACACACGTGGATGAAAGGTCATGTGAAATAAATGTAAATCCAAGAATGTGTTTTTCAACACACACGGATCAAGGCTATGGAAATGAATGAAAGGCCCAAAAAGCAGTGGTTAAATATATGCTATATCTAATGATCTGTTGGCCTATACTATAATGATTATTCCTCATTAGCCTATGGGTTGTGATATGAGATGGAGCTTGGGACAACTAATTCTAAGTGTCCCCTAGAGTCTTGAGTTATGGTTAGCCTGACACCTAGTTATGGCGGCTCTAGAAAAGATCCTCACAGAGCTGTATCAGCTTGGATGTGAGTTGTAGACATCTGTCAGGGTTGAATAAGCACTTCTGAAACAGCTTATCCATTTGTGAGACACTGCCATCCCCTGTGTTATTGCTTGTCTAGCATATGCTTTAGTGTGTATCCCCTTTCCCACTTCCAAAGTGTCACAGTGTTGAGTCAGTACAGTCATCCCTTAGCCTAGCCTTGCATCTATCCACCCTCACCCATCACTAGCAAATTGATCACAGCCATGAAGTGAGTATAGTCTTGAGGTTCTAAGTCTAAGCTATTATTATTATTACAAATCTAGAATATCTTTTTTTAGATCACCAGTGAAATGATTACTTTAAGTTTATATTGCTATTGGAATGATTAATGAAGCATGCTTTAACCAAATGCACTTGCAGCTGCCAACAGGTATATGGTATGGCAGGTATATCATTCTATGGTTATTGCTCATGTTTTTGCTCTGAGCCTTGTTTATTTATGATAGTACATGGTGTTATCAACTGATTTGTACAATAGTTGAAACCTTATTGAGCCGCCAGTGTTGGAACACATCAGTGTTCACTTCCAGAGTATCTGGGTTTCATTGTATTTGGGTCTAGCCAGTTTTGGCTAGCCGGTTTTGTTTTTGAGTCGACATGACCATGGCCCCATGGGGGTTTGTATCAGTATGCTAGTAGGGTCTGAGTGGCTCGGTCTCCCATGACTGGATTAAACAACTAAGGTATTCCAAGGAGTTTTTTCACCGTCAGATTATACTTTGCTTCAGGCGAAATATAATCTCTTGGTTTTTCTCCCGCTTCCTCCAAAGCTGGAATGCCCGATTTTGGAAATTTGGCCATGGGGGGTTATTAGGGTCCAAATATAATGTATAAACCTACTAGACACTATTAGAATAGGTTTTGGTCATGTCCTAGGTCTCTAGGACCCCCAGAAAAATTTCGAAAAAAATTTTACCGGACGCGTCGAAATTGGGGTTTTTAATTATTTAATTATTTTTAAATTTTAATTAAATTTCTCTATAGTTTAAATAGAGAAATTTGAGTCTGTAATATGTCAGTCATCCGGGGTCCGTTTTCAGTGTTTGATGGCTCGTTTCATAAGCCAAAAATCACACATGACCCATGGAGCAGCTAAACCCAACTTTCGGATGTCAATTCCGCCCCGTAATTAATATTTTCTCTGAAAAGTCATTTACAGAGAAATTATTAATTAAAATAATAAAATTGATTATTTTGGAGATAATCCAAATCTCTCCAAAATTAATCAATTTGATTAAAATAAAGGGCTAAATGACATGGCAATGAGCATTAAGGAAGATTCCAATCAACTCCAAGCCCATCCAGTCACTCACCCAGTCACCAGCAAAGAATCTCTTTGAGCAAATTCGCCCTCCCTCATGCATAATTCGACTTAGTGATGTGTCAGTTGATAGATGGGTTGGTGGTTAGCATTTATGTAAGAGAGGTGCGCCCTCATTGACTCACCAATCTTCCATAGGCTTGGCTTCCTTTACCATTCGAGTTAGCATCTACCAAACTACCACATGTCTCCACCATTGCCAACTCGCCATCTCCACATCCTCACGTTGATCCTCACGTCCACCTACCAAGCTCACGTATGGCCTTGTTGTAGCTTATCTATTGGTTAGTTAGGCAATCAATTAGCTTGGCTCTCTTTAGGTTTGAGTTAGTACCTACCATATGACACTTGCCATCCATCCTCTAACTCGCACCTCTACCACTCCTCACGTCACTCCTCATGCGAGCTCGCACCTATCCTTGTTGTAGCTCGTTTATTGGTGGTTGATACTCCCTATGGTTCCATTAAAGTCGAGTTTGCCACCTTTGCTCTTCACACCAACCACAAGCTCGACTTTAGCTTTGTCTCTTGCTCCAAGCCACCTATTGATTGGAAATCGACCTCATTGCTCACCACCAATTCGATTTAGGGTTTAGGTGTTCAGTTTTAGTATAAAGAGAGGCCCATTTGGGTTATTATCTCATGGAGACTTTGATGCAAGATTACTCTGCAAAAATTTGTAATATGCTTTGGCTTAATATTTTCAATAAAGATTTCGACTTTGGAGGTCCATGAGCTTTCAATCTTTTGTGTGAATTCATCTCTTGTTGAGGTGACATCTTCTCTAAACCCATCTCTTGATTATGCATGGTATTTGATCAATGGTTAGCTTGTGAGGACTATTTTTAGTACAATAGAGTAACCATTCATAATTTAAGTTGGTTATTTATGCATAGTTTATCAAGATCTAAATGGACATGAGTAGTTGGTTATACAAATTGTTGATTTAATCTTGATATTTCTAGCATTCTAGCATTGTTGATCTCACTTGTTGGTTGAGTGTTTGGGTTTGTGATTTAGGTGTTGCCTAAAGTGAAGAGGGGTAAGAGCTCGGTTGCATCAAACCCTTGTTCATCTTCAAGTTTTGGCCTAATACTTTGTGGTTGCAGGATCTACAAATCTCAAGATCTTTTCATCTTAAGAAGGCTAGGAAGAGCTCTTCTCAGGTTTCTCATCAATCAAAATTTCTATTTTCAAAACCTTGTTACTATAGGCTTTCTCTTCAAGCCTTGTCTTTTGCTCCTTGATCTCCTTTTCCCATTTGCATGCTAAGCCTATTCCTCCTTGCCCTAGTTTCATTCTATCTCTTCTAGCCCCATTCTCTTGCTCTCGTCCCCTCTCCTCCCCCTTTCGTTTTGGTCCTCTTGCTTTCTTGTCCACCCTAGGAAAGTCATCCTTTAGCTCCTCTCGTCCACCCTTTTTTCCTCCCTCTTCGCTTTCGTTTTGCCCTACTTTGATCTCCCTTTGCCTCTCCACCTTTGCCTTTAGGTTTGCCCTTTCTCCCTCTTCTCGTCCACCTCCAAAGTGCCCTAAAAATCACACAAAAAAGCAAAAACGAATTGGATAAGTTAGTGTTTGTTAGAGTAGTTCAATTTGATTTGATAAATCTTAAATTATTGCATCTAGTAGATCATTGGCATACATTGAAAAGATAGTTCTAAAAAAATCATACTAGATCTCATTCTAGCATTTGTTAAGTTTGCATCTAGTTTCCCTTTTTAAAGATAGAAATTTTTTTATAAAATTTTCCAAAAAATTTTTAGTCTTAGATCTCATTTCTAGCATTTTTAGGAGCAATTTTGTTCGCTGGTCCGTTCTGCCATAGTTAACATTTTATGACAAATTTTCATGCATTTTCCATCTTAGAGTTAAAATCTTAAATATAGACTCAAATAGTTTCAATTTCGATTTATTTTTTACTAATGATTAATGGGTGCCTTGTTTAGATGTTCTTGAACTCGTGTAGGCCATTTGAGAGAGAAGTACTTGATAAGATCTTGAAACAAGAGGATCGAAGCAAAACAAAGTGAAGAAGCCATAAGAATGACCAAATTTTGATACACTTATCCTTTGTAATAACAAGTAGAATCTATATCTTCTTCAATATTTTTCCAAGTATCATCATTCTCGAAAGACCTTTCAAGGATTTTCCCTTGAGGCACTTGTACTTATCAAATAAAATTTTTTAAGTGGAGGAGGCCTCCACTTTTTGGGTCTTCTTCCCCATTTGGGGAAGGGTGTTGGGTCTTGTGGTTGTTTTTAGCTTAGATTTACATTTTTATGTTCTTAGTTTAAATTTTGCTTAAATAAGTTTATCTTGATTATATCTCATATTTTACTTACCCCCATGCTTTCCCGAGTAGGGTCTTGAACCTGAAAGAGATTCTTGGGTAGCTTAGTTTAATTTTTATCATTATATTGTTTCTCTTCCAATCCTTGACCAGAGAATAGCTAACTTTGGGATCGTATCCCAAAGGCCACATAGTTTTGTGGCAGCTTCTCGCTCCCCCCATCAACTTCTTGTGGACATCCAGCTAGCTGGAAGGTTTCCAGGATTGGTGGTTTCTAGTGGTTGATCTTGTTCGGGGATCAATCCCACCTAGTAGATTAGAATTTGTATGGTAGAACACTAGTTTTAGTTTTATCTCATATTATTTGGCAAAGTAGTTATTGTTAAAAGCATTAATTATATCTTTCAAGTTATCAAGTGGTTTCATCTTTCTCAAGTTATTTTACTGCTTTTCACAACACAACTGCTCTTGTTTGCTTAAAATAAACCAAAGTCTCTTGAACTTGGCCAAATCCAAGTCAAGAGCACCCTCTATCGGAGGGCATTTTTAGTCTTGCATCATCCCCTGCATTAGGCATTGTTAATTTAGCAAGTCTCTTGAACTGTGGTCATAAGACCGAGTCAAGAGCGCTCTCTGTCGGAGAGTTGAACAAGGTTCTTTTAATAAATAAAATTTTCCACTCACACTCCCCTAATTAATTTATCTTGGTTTGTCCTACACCCGTATGCTCTGCCAACCGGAAACGGTTGGGCTAGTACTCAGAAAGGTGAAAGACTTGATAATAACGATCGATAAATTTAATTAAAATTTTTCCCACAACCTCAACCAAGGCAAAATACTGTTCTTCCCGCGAGGGGTGGCGCCGGATTCCCACTGTCAGACTCAGGGGCGGTTCAAACATTGGACACCAATCCTTATCGAATTTGGGTGCTTCCGACATGTCATTCAGGGTTGCCAGTATCTTTCTTGGGTAGGGTTCCACCATCTCTTGATACCTTTGGTCTTAGCCCTAATAATCAAGACAACTAAAATTTTCAATTTACCAAGATAAGCTGCACAACGTTCTCACAAACTTTCCATTTCAAGCACTTGTGTCAAGTTTACAATCACTTTTATTTTCTGACTCTATAAGGCACTGGTCCTTCATATTGTATTTTGCTTGCTTAAATATCAACATTGGAGTATCTGCTTATATTTTTGTGAAGTGATCTGCTTATTGTCCAAGTGTATCTTTCATCTTGTGTTTGCAACGTGGATTGCGTTATCTTGTCTTATTTTTAACTTTTATAATTGTCTCTCATTCAAAAACTCCTAAAAAAAAACACCCATCCGCATCACAACACCTAAAACACATAAATACACAAAGAGCCTTAGTAAAACTCTTTTTTAGGGTCTACCCCCCTTGGCTTCGTTAGGAGTTTGCCTAAACGGAGGAGCTGGGATTCAGGTGACAGTACCTGGCTCATTGCTTGCCCCCAAGGCCACACCTCTCTCACTTGTAGTGAAGAGACAGCTTTCGAAAGATTTCCGCTGCTGGTGTGCATATTGGCGGACAACATCTTTGGCGCCGTTGCCGGGGACAAAGTCCAGTTCCCGAAATTTGAAGACTATGCTTCATTAAAACGACATTTGTGGGATTCTTCTTCTCACATGGCGACTCCACGAAGGGACAGAGCCCTTGTCTTTTTTCAGATTTGAAGATCCTATTGGGTGTAGAGGTGAGCACACTCATTGGAATGCTTTCAAGCTCACCTTGGCGACTCCACAGTTTGGTATGAGGTATGAATATATGTTTCAGATTTAGTACTTCATTATTTGACTTATGGACGATAAAAAAGCACAAGATCTTGCTTTTTGGCACGAAGGTTTCGCCCCATTGGATTTCTCAAAAATCCATGGATTTCCTAATGAGTGCTATGACTATGAAAAAGTGCATGACGCTTTTTCAGAGTTTCATGGAAACAATAATGTTTCAGCTATCTATCACATTGCTTCTTACTGCAAATTGATGGTCGATTTCAATGTTTATTGTGAGGATGACCTTATGATCATCTTTGCTTTAACTTTAGAAGGAAAGGCAGAAAATTGGTTCTTTGGTCTTTGGGATGGATCCATAGATTCATTGGCAGGGTTCTTTGAGAGATTTCTCCTCTGCTGGCATGATGGAAAATTTCTGGGTTTTTTTTTTATCCCTATTGAGCGTTAATGAAAAAATCAGCTGGTTTTGTGGACAGATTGAGCAATTTTCATGTGCTTGTGTGATGTATTTCAAATTGTAGAATGAATCTAGCTTGTGAGGGCTTTATCAAGCACCATAGATTAGCCATTTAGGATTAAGTTGGTTAATTATGCTTGAACCATCAGTTTCTCAATGGACATTAGTATTCGGTTGTACGAAATGTTGATTAGGATTTTGATTGTTTATGCATTCTAGATTCGTCTCACTTTTTATGAAGCATAAAGCCTCCATGAGCGTTCTTTTGACTCCATTTCCCCTTCTGGTATTGGCACTGGTCTTTCCCTGAGGATTGATCTCTCCTTCTTTTTCCATCACCCATTTTGAAAACTATCTTTTGTTACTTCCGTTTCCCTAAGGCAGCCTCTTCCATTCACCTTGCCCGTTACTGTACCTGCCTTAGCGATCCTAGTTTAGGGATACCCCCCTAGTGTTGGAGAAGAGCCAACCTGAAGCGAAGAGGAGAGGAGTGTGGTGACATTGGCCTCTCTCCTGAGAGAGTTGTCATTTCGGCTGGCGTGTTGCATTTTGGGCTTTTAAAACGACACGCATGCCATTTCGGAGGACAACACATGGACTAGATGTATGATGATTGACTTGGTGATATCGTGTTTTACTATTGTATACTTTTGGCCTATGGTGATGTCAATCCACCTTTTTCAGTAGACTCCTGTATATGCACACTGGTTCCTGTCCCCACTTTTGGTATAGACTTGGTCATTCACCTTATAGGAAGCTAACATTGGTTCCACTTGTCACTTCCTTCCACCCATCCGACTCATCCATTCTTGGTTCTCTCCTGACTTAGACCTTGATATGTGACCTTGAGGACCCTTTCCCCCATTGACCCCTGAGTATGCCATGACTCCATGTTTCTTGTGCCTCGGCTCTTTAGTGTGTGAGATGCATTCTCAAACCTGGGATTTACTCATGTCGGTTGCCCCCTATGTTGTAATGCAGTATAGGATTGTGTAGACTCATCGGGTGTTCCCCATTAGTCATCGAAGCATGCACACTTGCCACCATTACTTTGTAGTATGAGCACCATTGTTATATCTTTTGAGATATGTATGAAGCCAAAAAGGTTATCTGAATGTAAATCAAGCCAAAAAGGCTAAGTATGAAAGTGAAATGTAAGTCCAAGAATGTGTTTGTCAACACACACGGACAAAGGCTCTCCATATGTATCAGAGCATTGTATTGGTTATTTCCTCACCTAGTTCTGCGGGGCAAGGAGGTGGGATGGAGTAAGGGACAACTAATTCTGTGTCCCCTAGAGTCTCAAGTTACGGTTTGCCGGACACCCAGTCATGGCGGCTGTAGAAAAAATCCTCACGGAGTCTGTTGAAGGCACGGATGTGAGTTGCAAAGTGTGTGTTAGATGGCTAGTGGTGGTTTCCTTGCAGTATACCCATTTGTGAGGCATCGCCCTTCCCTTGTGTTATCATGGTATGCTTATGTCATTGGGTCCCGCTTTCCCCACTTATCTAAAGGGTCACACGGTCATGGTCTTTGTCATCCTCATATCCTTTCACCTTGTTTGTCCATATCACCCAAATTTAGCTAAGTGACCAAGTCTATAAGTTGTGCATAGCAGTTTTGAGTCTTTGTTGGAGGTGGTGGGCCCACCTCACTTGGGGCCTGTTTTTCGTGAGATATTATTTATTGTGATCATCATGTCGTCATTGTATGTTTTTAGTTATGTACTAACATAAATAAGGAAGCCTTGGCATCCCATGTTGCATACAAGTTTCAGCCATTGCCATTTTGACCAGAGTTGACTTGGTCAAACTAGTTTGACCAGGCCAAAAATGGGTCCCGAAAAAAGTTGCAACCAAAACTTCGATTTTGGTTATTTATTATGTGTTGGGGTCCCATACATGCCTCCAAGTATCAGATTGCAAAAATGTTGAAGCAGCGGTGAGATTTTTAATTATTACTGGCCAGTAGGACCCTGTTTTAATTAAAAATCCTTGAATTTGGGCAAAAAGTGCTCAATTGATGGATCTTGGTCATTCCAGTGACCATTTCTACTAGATTTGGGGTCTACAATCACAATGCAACAAACGGTTCATCAATCCGGGAAAGATAAGTGGGTCAAAAGAGCAAATTTCACTTTTAACAATAAAAACCAACAATTAATTAATGGAAAAAGATCAAATTTGGCTAAGTGAACCTTTGAAATGGCAAATGCAATGGTAGGAAAAGGTAAAAGGGTCTTATATTATCATTTTGATTATGTTTGGACATGTATTATTGGATTTGGAGCCCCCATTTCAGCCCATCTATGTTGGTGGGACGAATTTGCCCATACTTGGGCTTTTTTCACTATGTAAAAATCAAATTTTTGTAAGAATTATATGTTAAGACTTTGGGCAAGGGGTCTAAGGGGCTAAAACATCCTAAAGCCACCCCTTAGACACCCCATTGCATGTTGTATGGGCCCCACGTGGTCCCCCTCTCTCTCCTTGGGCGCATGAGGGCAATTCGCCCCCCCCTCCTCAACTCATCTCAACCATTCGTTTGGCTCTTGGGGGACTTAATCCCAGCCATTCATTTTGGGGGGAAGGGTTTTTTTTTGTGAGCCATCTCTATAAGAGAAGAGACTCTCTCATTTGGAGCTCTCTCTTGGCACATTGTACACTTGATTTTGACTGATATAGAGACATTTTGTCCCGAGTTTCTTGAGATATTATGCATGAATGCTGATTGCCTTGACTGATAACTAGTGTTCATAGCATTGTTGAGTGGTTTAGTCGTGTTTTCTGCCCATCTTTGGCTAGTGTGAATTGCAGGAGAGGTGGCCATTTGAAGGGAGGCACAACTCTTAGAGTGGGAGCTCCACATTTGCTCTTCTCTCCAAAATATTAACCAGGGAAGTTGTCTTTGCTTATTTGCTATTCAATTTCCTCATTTTCAGCCATTCATTTTCTGTACTTACTTAATTATTTGCTGCATATACTGATTTTCTCTTGTTTGTGGCAGGGAGCTAAGGCACATTTGGTCATCTGGTTGTTCAAACGCTCAAAGGGACACGCTGATCATTTGACACTTGAGTTTGGGACTATTCTTCAAGCAATCTCATCCATTCATTCTCATCCCAAGTACGCTTTCATTGCTTTTCTTGTAGATTTCATTTTCACTGTGTGTGTTAAGCTGGAAATTAACTAAAAACCCCTAAAAATCTCACCATTAAAACTTTGTTTTTCTTTTAAACCCGCTTTGGAATTAATCTTAAACGCTCATATCCAAAATTTCAGTTTGTTCCGACTCCATTTGCCCACTAAACAAGCACTGGTCCAATTTTTTATTTCACCCTCCTTGGGCAAACTACCCTTTCATGCTGTTGGGTCATTTTCTAGGTTGTGGGTCTTGTTGGTTTGCATTGTATTTGTCTTCTATCATTTAATAACCAACTAAAATCGCTAGAAGTCATCCTTTAATTGCTTAATTTGCTTCTGCCTTGCATGCACTTCAAGATTGAATCACATCCCCCCATAGGCAGAATTTTCAGCCATACTTCTAGCCAATTTTCATTTTCTGATCTAATTTCCAGCCATATAATATTCCATTGTTCATCATTTTGTACTCATTATCAAATCTGGAACCATCCAATCAAGTTTACTATTACATCCAAAATCTCGATTTCACTAGGTTGGAAGAAACCTCAATACTTAAGCATTCACCTTGCATCTCATTTAGCTTGTCTTTTGGGTTGGATATCTGATTGTTGAGTCTCAACCTTAGCTGGTTGGGCAGGCTCTCCCCCTTGACTAGGCTACGTGCCTTGTCTAAAGTGATGAACATCTTGTCCGGAGTGACAATTGCCCCATCCATGCAGTGGACCTGGTGTTTGCAAGTGTCACCTGCCTAGCTGCCTACCTCTACCATCTCGGATAGGATACCTTCAGTAGTAGGTAGTGATTGTGTGATAACATGACCTTATGTGAAATTTTCCCCATTGAGCCTGCGGGCTACGATATGAGATGGAGCAAGGGACAGCTAATTCTAAGTGTCCCCTAGAACCTCAAGTTACGGTTATCCGGGCACCTAGTCCATGGCGGTTCTAGTAGTAGACATTTTGCCAAGGTTGAATAAACACCTCTCTGAACAACTCACCCATTTGTGAGACACCGCCATTCCTTGTGTATTCTTTGTCCAACACATGCTTAAGTGTGTAACACCATTTCCCTCATCCAAAGTATCATAGTGTCAAGTCAGTTAAGTCATCCCCATTCAGCCTAGCCTTGTATCCTTAGCCTTCACCCTTTGCTAGCAATTTGATCATGTTTACAAATGAGTATATTCTTGAGATTCTTCTTGAAAGTAAATTATTAACTAACCTATAATTATTTATTAGCTGCTAGTGAAATAATGCTTAATTCTTTAGAGTCTTGCTATGAAAATGGTTTAAAGAGCATGTCTTAACTATTTGCACTTGCAACAACATGGCTTTTTTGGCCAGGGTCATATTTTGATCAGTTTGACCGGTCAAACCTAGTTTGACAAAGGTCAGCATTGGGATCTGTGATGAGATGGACCACTTATGTTATATGGTGTTGATCTATGGTCCTCTATATACCTTTTGATGATTCCATATGATGGGTGCAGGTTTCAAATGATGGTTGATACAGTTTTTATTAATTATTATTATTTCCAGATCATCATATTTTTACTTGTCCGGGTATGGTGGATGATACAGATGATCTTACAGGTTGCCATGAGGTGTATGAGTAGTCATCTCCAGTGTATTTGGGTCTTCTGGATCCATTGAGACACTTACCTTTCAGTTTTAGGAACTCCCGGGCATGATTTGAGCAGTTTTTCACCTGTTGACCAATTTGGCCATGTTGATGTGGCCTGTCCAGCTAGAGCATTGGAGGCTAGTCGTTTCCTAGGGCGCTACAGAGGGAGGGGGTGGTCCAGCCACTTGTGTTTACCATATTACCCCCCTTCCGGGCATGATGGCATAGCCAGTTTTTGTGCGCAGGCACCAGAAAGTGGGTTGTGGGCAGTTCGGTGGTTTTTCAGATGGATAAAAAATGGAATAAAAGGTCATAAAGGAATTCGATTTGGGAAATTGAGGCAAGGGTTTGGCATGAGGTCTTCTCTGAGGTCATCTATGGTGTATCCCACTCCTTCCAGATCAGTTTGCAACAGTCAGTGGGGTCCACACAGTCATCAGGATGTGATTTGATGCATTCCTCTCTCAGTTGAGGGGGCCAGAATTTGATCATTTGTACACTTGGACATGTCATTGAGTCTTGTGTTATATTATTGTGCCATGGGGTGATGCTAGTGAAGGGAAAATAATACCTCCTAGCCCCACCATGTGCTCCTAGTCACTTGTCCTAGTCATCTTATGTGGCACACTTATATTTTAGCCTCCCTAGTGTAGTGTGCACCCCCCTAGGGCTTCCTCTATGTCGTGCGCACTCCCCTCATGTGAGTGATCCATGTTATATTGTATCGGCTCATCTTAGTCGTTGATTGTATTATTTTATCTTTTGATCTCAACCACTCATTTCAAAAGTGGTTTAGGGTTTTGGTCTCCCTCATACTATTTAAGGAAGAGACCCCCCTATTGTAAAGGCACCTTTGGGCTCTGGAAAACTTGGAATAAAATACTATTTTGCAGATCTACTTCTCTTGCTTTGATTGGGATGCTCTTGTACATGATTATACATCTCTTGCTTTAGACATCTTTGCTTGTAACAGGTGATTTTGACAGCTACAGAGGGAGGCCGAATTGACTAGGGCAAGGAGTGCGAATTGCTTGAAGGGAAGATTGTTGGGTTTCTCACATCCCCCTTGGGAAAGACATTTTCATCTAGAAGGGAGTTTTTCAATTGTGCTTTGTCCATTGATTTGCTTCTTTTGATATGCCATGCTTAGATCTCATTTATCTGTGGATCAAATCTAACTTATTGTAGTTTGTTTTACAGGTTAAGTGGGATGTTTTTCCTCCTAGGGCTGGGACGTTTTTGCTTGGAATCACTTGGATCTAGCTTGGAATTGTAACTAAATGCAAGGATCATCAATGCGCATGGTAGCCGCAAGCATTTGAGGTAAGATCTACAAGGTACGTATCCATTCTCTCGTCTTTCATCCTATTGGTCATCAAAACCCTTAAAATCAAAACCCTTGTATTTTTTTATTTTTCAGATCTATGGAGATCTAGCAATCAATTGAGCTTAACAATTAAAACCCACCTTAATAATCATCTTAACTATCCCGGTCTAAAGTTTGGTGGACTTCAGACTCCATTTTCCCCTGGATCTAAGGCATTGGGCCTTCTCTAAGGGAGGTTGCACTAGTTGGGTGAGTGGCCTTTTGCTAGATCTCATTCGTGGGTATTGCTCATTCCTTCTCAAATCCATAGATCCATGTCATAGCATACCCCCTAATGCCATTTCATTTTTATTTTGACCTCGTGGGCCCCATTTGGACCATTTTCCATATTTTAAAGGTGGGCCCCACTTGGGTACTTTTTATTGGCATTAGATCTATCTAGATCTACTACTCCTAATCCATAAGTGACCTTATCTTACACTTGGTTGAACATTTGTCCTTTTCTTAAGCCTCTTCAACTAAGCCCTAACCTCTTGGGTCCACTTATCATTCTAGATCTAGATCCAATCTCATCTTGGTCTCCTACTCTTTCATCATCACATTTCCCTAGGAGGTCTAGATTGGGTTCGCTAGCCTTCATTGGCTAAGCTAGGGTCTCCCCCTTGGTCTTGCTTATTCTTGATTTAAAGTGGAGTGCCTCGGTTAACGTGACGCCCAACTTGCATTGGGAACCATGGCATCTCTTGGGTCACCTCTTTAGTTGTTTACACCTGTACTGTCCTGGATAGGATACCTTTAGAGACAACTACAAGTTGTGTGATAACAGGTATTTATCACACCCTAAGGAGGACTCTTCCATCTATCACACTTTGTGATGAGGGATATCTAGAGTGTTTATATTTCATGTTACTAGTGGCTCCCTATCAAAGTGCCCAGTGATGACAGTCTCTCTGACCATAGCCCCATTTAATTTTCTATTAGTTGGGGTGAATATGCTACCAACCAACCCAAATTCAAATTCAAGATCAATTGCTCCTATTACCCCTCGTATTGCATGAATCCTACTCTCAGTTTGAAGACTTGTTATCACCTAAACTGTAGTTACCCCTGTGGATGTATCCATAAATGGATGGCAATAGGAAAGGTCAACTCAAAAGGTGCAACCACGATCACCTCGACCTCCAATAGATGGTTGCCACGCCAGTCGAGGCAACCTTCACTTTATGATATCTAGCCTAGACAACAAAGGGGGAGACCCAATCTACTCCCAACAGGAGAGATCAAAACCAAGACACCAAATCAAGTTAAGACTAAGTGAAGTAAGGTGTATGGTTTATCCTAGACCTATGGATGAAGTCACAAGACAAGTGAGGGGTTCAATGAGTATAGCTTTGGTTCATTGTTGATGTGTGAGTGACTTATAGTATTTTAAAAATAAGATCCAAGATTATTGTACTAGTCAATGTGAGAAAATCCACTGCCTTGGGAACCGTGTCCAATGCAGGGTAGTTTAGGGGTTGAATTGGAGCTAACTAGTACAAATGACAAGCTTGATCATGATATATGATGACATCAAAGAGTTTAGTCCACCAAACAAGGATCAAACCACAAGTTAATCCAATAGTCTATAAAAGTTGAATTGACTTGGAGAGAGATCAGTGCCTTGGGAATTGGGATAATGGAGTCAAAGTGAAGTTGACTTGTGGTTTGATGACTCCTATTGCATGAGACAAGTGGGCAATTAAAGATTTGATGGATGAATAGGTCTACATCTAGAAATTCAAGGTTTGACTTAAGTGGACCATAATCCCTTAAAACAAAGAATGCTATCCCCAAGGCAAGATTTGATAAAGTGACCTACTAGACCTAGGTTTTGAATTATGCCCATTCCAAATCTACTAAAATCTCATGTACCCATGTCCTAGAAGTGGACCAACTCCAATCTCCAAGGGAGTGCGATTTTTCCCAAGGAGGGTAAAATGTGGGATAGATGAATCAAGACAAGTCCGATGACATCCAAATTTTAGATCCAAGTAGGTTGATCAAGTGAGAATGTGGATCTACAATTTCAAGGCAATCCGATGGCTAGATCTTACTAGATCTGAGTTTAAAAATACCAAGTGGTCTAAAATGGGGATTAAATCCCTTAAAATGTGGAATAGGGCCCACAAGGCGGAAATTGCCAAAGTAACAGTCTAGGGGTAGGTTTTAGGACGTGTAGATCATGAATCAATTGAAATCTCAACTACCCATCAACTAGATCTAGGTCAACTCACCTCTTCAAGAAGTGCACCCTTGCTTGGAGGAGCTAAGTTGGCTTGGGGAAGGGATCAAATGGAGGCCAATCCTCACCAAACTATAGATCCGGGATGCCGTGGATGCTATAAAGGTGGGTTTTCAATATTATACCCAACAACCCACTAGATCTCAGTAGATCTAAGAAAGTGTAACAATGGGGGTTTTGATTAATTAGGGTTTGAAACATTTTAGACAAGTGGATAGATCATGGAGATAGAAATTACCTTGAGATCATACCTGAGTGATGAAGAGAGATGCCTTGATGTTGAGGAAGATTCCCGCAGAGATCAAATGAGAAATTGTTGATTTTGCTTGCCGAATTGATGCCCTAGCCCACAAGTGCGACCTCCTCTACCTGTCAAACCAAGGAATAGCGACTCAATCAGTAAGATAAAATATGGAGGAAATACAAGCGAAATGCAATAGTAACATGAAATAGAAGGTCCTGGGACAGTAATACTCCCTGTTACCAACGAAGAGATTCAAAGAAGAAGTAGGGAGAGTCTTCCTTTACCAATACTTCCTCCTCAAAGAAAATCGGCCTCCACCTGTAGATGCAAAAACATGGTACAAAAGATATGGCAAAACAAGATCTCCAAGAACTCAGTGCAAAGGAAGAGCCAACGAACCAACACCAAAAACATTCACCACAACACTGGAGATAGATGCAATAATAATTTTCTATTCCAATAATCCAGAGCCACAAGTCCCCTTTACAATGAGAGGCTCTCTCCTTTAAATAGGAGGGAGAGAGTCCATAATCTAACCACTTTTTTGAATGAGTGGTTAAGATTAAAAGATCAAAAGATCTAATCAATGGTTGAGATGAGCTCAACAATAAAATACATGGATCACTAATAAAATATAACAATAAGTGGACAAAATCGCCCTAGGAGAAGGGATCCCACCAAATCATGATGACAAAATATAACAATAAGCTTATGGTGGGTCCAAGGGGTAATTTTAGACACCCTTGGTCAATCCCCATAGCACAATAATAATAAAATAGTCATCAAAGTACCAAATCGTGCCTCTATGGACAAATCGTGGGCCTTAGGAGGCCTCAGAAATCATCAGAAAATGCCATAAATGATGGATGTGGGTCCCGATGAAGCTGAAACTGCTGGAGAAGGTGCGGAAGACATCCCACTCATCATCACTAATCATCCCATGCCAAAACCTTGCCTCAGTAGCCCAAATTGAATTCCTTTGTAGCCATTTCTACCAATCCTGAAATGCTTTGGGAAGCGTGAAACTGCCCAAAGCGGCCTCCTGGAGTGCCTGCGCTGTCAAGGTGAGGGCACCAGTGTGTCTGAAAGGGGGGTAATATGGTAAAAAAAAGTGGTTGGACCACCCCCCTCCAAGCACAACGCCCTAGGTCAACCAAATAAAATCCATCTCTGCTCTGACAAGGTCTCCGACAGACCAAAACTGCACTAGGATAGCCTACTGAGGCTCAATCATCACTGTAACAGCCCGGAACTGAAAGTAGACTGTCTCATTGGACTCAGAAGGTCCAAATCTATCCAAGATGTGTACTCATACACCATATGGATCTCTGCATGATCATATAATACATCCAATATACCGGAACAGGTGAAATAATAATAATCTATAAATGATCAAATAATGCTGAAAACCATGAATCATCATCATAAACCTGTATCTGATGCATAGAACCATCATGTACATGTATATGGACCATATATCATCTATCTGTATCATCACAAGGTCCAACCATCTCATGTCCTGTGGTTGCCCTTCGTCAAACTAAGTTTGACCAAGTCAACATTGACCATATATAACTCAGACTATCATCAGAAGCTGCTGCAAAGTGTCAAAGGTTAATGCATGCTCTACAACTTATTCAAATAACAATTATAACACAAAGTAATCATTACTGGCGATCTAAATCCAAATATATAATGTCATTAATTATTATTTAACTCAGACTAGACTTTCAAAACCATACTCACTTCATAGTTGTGATCAATTTGCTAGTGAAGGGTGAAGGCTAAAATAAACTGGCTAGGCTGAAGGATGACTTGACTGACTTAACATTGTGACACTTTGGATGTGGGAAAGGGAATACACACCATAGTATATACTGAATGAGCAACAACACAGGGAATGGCGGTGTCTCACAAATGGATAAGTTGTTCAAAGAGGGTTTATTCACCTTTAACAGATGCACACAATCCATAATACAAATGAGGCCAGCAATTATTTTGATATAGCATTTAAGTTCCATTGCTTTTTGGGCCTGAAGTTTCCATAGCCTTTGATCTATGTGTGTTTATAAACACATTGCATAGATTTACATTTATTTTAAGCTTTCTGCTGCAGGTGTGTTTTTAAGGCACTTGTTTACCTGAGCACTTCTAGGTGTGTCATAGACAGCTTGTTTACCTAGGTATTTTACATTTCACAAAAGATATAACATTTTATTTCATGGCCATTTTCATTTGTCCTGCCTTTCATTCATGTGTGTTTAGAAACACATTGCATGAACGGGCTTTTCATACAAGATATAACATTTCATTTTCCAGATTTTGTATTCATGGCAGCACTAAAAGTTTCAGGTTTAGCCAACACAACTTTGGTGACTAGGGGGATCTCTCAAGGAAATCCAACTCACCATAGGTAAGCTTTGTCACCAACTCAGAGCCGAGACACAATAAACAAGGAAGCTCATCCAATACAGAGGCTACAGTGGGGAAAAGTCCTCCATGCCACTAGTCAAGTAGTAAGTCAGGGTGATAAACTAAAAGGCAGGAAATGGATGGATGAAGACAATGAATAATGGAGCCAACACTAGCAAGCCAAGGTATGGTGGAATGATCACCTCTATTCTCCCTAAGGAGGGTAAAACCAATGAGTATGAATAATGAACTTCTAAGTCTAAGTAGGGACAATAGAATATATATAATAAGCTCAACCAAGTCCACATATCTATATGATCGCCAGATCATGACACTAAGCGCTAAGACATGCTATAAGAATAAATATAAAAGCAATATAACCACAACACCATGATATACCTGCTGAGTCATATACCTGAACCATCATCTGTCCTCTGAAACTGCTACTGTAACTCTGGGCACTACTGACTGCTGTGTACCACTGGTATAGTGGCTACATCGGTCATCTCTCTAAGTGTCCTGAGACTCAGTCATGGCAATGGGGAATAGATATACTGTCCAAAATCTGATAGTGATCCAATATAGATGCTCATCTCAGCATCTCAATGTAAGGGAACTGGCTGAATAGTGTACTGGAATCAGAAAAATAATGTATGGTAGCCCGGCTACTATATATGTGATAACAAGATCCTTACTAAGCAGGTTGAGTTTGGATGTGCATTTTGGTGGTTGTATCTTTGATGGATTATCACCTTGTTGGCATCATAATCTCTTGTTTGAAGGCTTGCATGTAGCACATGTGGTGTTTAAGGTTGTTTGAGGGTCTTGCATAATATTGCTCACACTTTTTATTGACCTTAGCACATTTATGATGACGGATACCCATCAACTAACAGTTTCCCTAAGTTATTCGTGATTAATTTTTGCTCCTTGATGTGGTGAACAAGTTGCTTGGTATGTTTTCATGGATTTCGAAGGTTTCATTTGGATTATTGCTTTATTATTTTGATTTGTGAACCTTGAGGTAATGTGCCAACCTTCTTGTACACACTTTCCTAAGCCACATGATGAGGATTACGGATTAAATGGTGGAGGTTTGAATGTTCACACTCTTGGCCCATTTCTTGGCTATTTTGGCATCTGGAGGTGTCATGTCCCTTTCCGGATGACCACCATGGGGACGACTTATTAGCCTATCCAGTTCCCGTACGCTATAGTCAGCAAAGTAAGAAATTACTTAATTATTTAATGTCACCTAAGCCCAAAATCACTTTATAAAGTGGCATTTAATAATTAATTCATTAAGTGACTTTATAAAAGTTACTTTAGTTAAAATTGGCGAAAAAGGGGAAAATGGATCTAAGGGGGTCAATATAAAAATAAAAGATGAAAGGGGTCACTTTCTCACTAAAAGTCACTTTATAATATTTAAATGTGAGAAAAGGTCAAGGGAAGTCGAAAATTCACAAGGATGAAGAAAGAAATATAAAAAGGGAAGAAAAGCTCATTCTCATTCATTCATGTATTTTGCATTTCAAAATATTGGAGAGCTTGTTATCACATCTATGTTAGCTGGAGCTACCATACTGCAGACTGTGCGGCCAAGGACCGCACAGTACTTTCTTTTTTCTAGATCGGAGATCAGCTGCCCTCAGATGAGGCATTTTTGTTCAGATTTCCCCTAGCAGATATATCAGAGGGGACAGACAGTTGGACAATGTCACACACATTGTCACTTGCCATCTACCACAGGGTCACCTTTCCTTGCCAGGATTTGACACAATCCCATTTGATACAGTTGCCTAGTCTTGTTCTGATCGAGACTATCACAGTACATTGTTGGTTTATTATATGCCTGGATTGAGCAGAGATCCAGCTCAGAGACAGGTTCAATAGCAGCAGGTATTGCATTTGATGATTATTGCTCATGTTGTAGATTAGACTAATTTACACTTGTTAGTACACTAACTTTGTATGAGATGATATATTTGGTGATCTAGTTATTATATGATGTGGTTGGGCCCCTGATGATGTCAGTCCACCTCTCCGGTTAGACTTATGTATATGCACGCTGAGTCATGTCCTCTACACTTGGCATAGACTTGATCACTTAGTCCCTCTCGGTAGCTGACTTTAGCTCCATTATCACTTTCCCCATCCATCCGACTCATCCATGATACTTGCCCCCGACTTGGATTCTAATATGTGATCCCGAGGACCCCTTTCCCCACTGATCTCTAAGTTTGCCATGACTCCCTGTTTTATTGTGCCTTGGCTCTTTAGTGTGTGAGATACACGGTTAGACCTAGGATTTGCTCCTGTCGGTTGCCCCCGATGTTGCAATGCAGTTAGGATTGTGTAGCCTCACCGGGTGTTCCCCATTCGTCATCGAAGCATGTATTGCTCACCTCCATTACCTTTGCAGTATGAGCACCATGTTTATATCTTTTGAGATATGTATGTAGCCCAAGAGGGCCTTGATGTAAATGAAGAAATGAAGAAATGAAATGTAAATCAGGCTAAAAAGAACATTATGTTGTAAATGTAAAATCTAGCCAAAAAAGGGCTAAGTATGAATCTCATTGTAAAATCCATGCAATGTGTTTATGAACACACATGGATTCAGGTCAGCCATACATGTCAGCATTTGTAGTGGTTATTCCTCACCTAGTCCCACGGGACAAGGAGGTGAGAGGGAGCAAGGGACAAGCTCAAGATTGCCCCCTAGAGTCTCAAGTTACGGTTTGCCGGACAGTCAGTTTGGCGGCTCTAGAAAAGAACCTGTTATCACATATATAGTAGCCGGGCTACCATACATTATTTTTCAGATTCCAGAGCACTTTTCAGCCAGTTCCTTTACATTGAGATGATGAGATGAGCATCTATCTATGGATCACTATCAGATTTTGGACAGCGTATGTATTCCCCATGCCATGACTGAGTCTCAAGACACTCAGAGAGATGACCGATGTAGCCATTATACCATTTATACAGAGCAGTCAGTAGTGCCCAGAGTTACAGTAGCAGTTTCAGAGGACAGATGATGGTTCAGAAGATGGGCATTCAGGTATATGACTCAACAGGTATATCATGGTGTTGTGGTTATATTGCTTTTATATTCATTCTTATGGCATGTCTTAGCATTTAGTGTCATGATCTGGCGATCATATAGATATGTGGACCTGGTTGATCTTATTATATATATCCTACTGTCCTTACTCATACTTAGAAGTTCACTATTCATACTCATTGGTTTTACCCTCCCTAGGGAGAATAGAGGTGATCATTCCACCATACCTTGGCTTGCTAGTGTTGGCTCCATTATTCATTGTCTTCATCCATCCATTGCCTACCTTTTAGTTTATCACCCTGACTTACCACTTGACTAGTGGCATGGAGGATCCTTCTCCACTATAGCCTCTGTATTGGATGAGCTTCCCTGTTTATTGTGTCTCGGCTTTGAGTTGGTGACAAAACTTACCTTTGTGAGTTGGATTGTAGGCCTAAATCATTCTGGTCGGTTGTCCCGATGTTTGGCATTGACTCGAACTCCCCCTAGTCACTTGAGATGTTGGCTAAAACTGAAAGCTCATGTACTACTTATGGAAACTTATAAATTCGCCCATGGAAACTAAAAAGGGCAAGAGCGATGAACTGCTAAAAATACTCCTCGAAGAGTGTAAGAAAGGTCCAAAAAGCAATGGTTCTTAAAAGCTATATCTAAACAATTGCTGACCTTATATATGTATGAAAACATGCCCTGGATGCAAGCTGCAACTAGTTGTGCTTATCAGCACACCTGAGATCTGAAGGGTTATGTAGGCCAAAAAGGCCATGAAATGAAATTGAATGATCCTAATGAACCTGGATGAACTTGATGTAGACATGATGCCTAAGTTGAATAAGCACTCTCTAAACAACTTATCCATTTGTGAGACACCGCCATTCCCTGTGTTGTTGCTCATTCAGTATATACTATGGTGTGTATTCCTTTTCCCAAATCCAAAGTGTCACAATGTTAAGTCAATCAGTCACCCTTTGGCCTAGCCAGTTTATTTTTAGCCTTCACCCTTCACTAGCAAATTGATCACAACTATGAAGTGAGTATGGTCTTGAAAGTCTAGTCTGAGTCATAATAATAATTAATAACACTATATATTGGTTGGTAGATCGCCAGTAATGATTACTTTTTGTTATAATTGCTATTTGAATGAGTTGTAGAGCATGCATTAACCTTTGACACTTTGCAGCAACTTCTAATGATAGCCTGAGTTATATTTGGTCAATATTGACCTAGTCAAACTTAGTTTGACCAAGGTCAATCACAGGACATGAGATTATTGGACCTTGTGATGATCCAGATGGATGATATTTGGTCTATGTACATATACATGATGGTTCTATGCATCAGATGCAGGTTTATGATGATGATTGATGGTTTTCAGCATTATTTGATCATTTACAGATTATTATTATTTCACCTGTTCCGGTATATTGGATATATTATATGATCATGCAGAGATCCATATGGTGTATGAGTACACATCTTGGATAGTTTTGGACCTTCTGAGTCCAATGAGATAGTCTGTTTTCGGTTTCGGGCAGTTACAGTGATGATTGAGCCTCAGTAGGCTATCCTAGTGCAGTTTTGGTCTGTCGGAGACCCTGTCAGAGCAGGGATGAATTTTATTTGGTTCACCTAAGGTGCTGATGATGGAGGGGGTGGTCCAACCACTTGTTTTTACCATATTACCCCCCCTCCCGGACACACTGGTGCCATCACCTTCACAGCGTAGGCACTCCAAGAGGCAGTTTGGGGCAGGTACACGCTTCCCGAGGCAGTTTTGGATTAGTAGAAATGGCTACAGAGGAATTCGATTTAGGCTACTGAGGCAAAATTTGGGCATGGGATGATCAGTGATGATGAGTGGGATGTCTTCCGCACCATCTCCAGCAGTTTCAGCTTCATCGAGTCCCACATCCATCACTTATGGCATTTTCTGATGATTTCTGAGGCCTCCTAAGGCCCACGATTTGTCCATAGAGGCATGATTTGGTACTTTGATGACTATTTTATTATTATTGTGCTATGGGGATTGACCAAGGGTGGCTAAAATTACCCCTTGGACCCACCATAAGCTTATTGTTATATTTTGTCATCATGATTTGGTGGGTGTTGTCCTCCGAAATGGCATGCATGTCGTTTTAAAAGCCCAAAATGCAACACACCAGCTGAAATGACAACTCTCTTAGGAGAGAGGCCAATGTCACCACACTCCTCTCCTCTTCGCTTCAGGTTGGCTCTTCTCCAACACTAGGGGGGTATCCCTAAAATAGGATCGCTAAGGCAGGTATAGTAACGGGCAAGGTGAATGGAAGAGGCTGCCTTAGAGAAACGGAAGTCACAAAAGATAGTTTTTAAATGGGTGATGGAAAAGAAGGGAAGATCAATCCTCGGGGAAAGACCAGTGCCACTACCAGAAGGGGAAATGGAGTCAAAAGAGGACTCATGGAGGCCTTGTGCTTCATAAAAGTGAGACGAATCTAGAATGCACAAACAATCAGATCTTAATCAACATTTCGTACAACCGAATACTGATGTCCATCGAAATGCTAATTGTTTACGCATAATTAACCAACTTAATCCTAAATGGCTAATCTATTGTGCTTAAAAAAGCCCTCACAAGCTAGATTTATTCTACAACTTGAAATACATCACACAGCCACATGAAAGATGCTCAATCTGTCCACAAACCTAGCTGATATTTTCATTAAAGCTCAATAGGGAGAGAAAACCCCAAAAATTTTCCATCCTTACAACTGAGAAGGCTGGCCCCTTAAAAAGACCACAAGCCTCTCATACCTTGAAAAAAGAGAAAAAATAATAGAATAATCAGGAAAAGGTGGGATCCTAGATCCACCTTTTCCTACTCAACGAATACATGACTACTCCTTTTATTAAATGGAACTCTTACTTAGGTTTTAAACCTCACGCCCTTATCAAAGGACAGCTCATCAAAAGTGGATCTTTTTTAAGGGTCGGGTCTCCTCTGGCCATGTGTGTGAGAACCATGAGCAGACAACTGTCAAAAATGATACGTGGGTAAAAACGCACAGGCCACTGCTAAATAACACTCCACATAGCAACGAATAAAATCTGAGATGGTCGCTAACTGCTAGCACGTGCTCAATGAAGGAAATGGCGGATTCGCTGGAACAGGTTAGCCACCTGTTATCACATATATAGTAGCCGGGCTACCATACATTATTTTTCTCATTCCAGTACACCATTCAGCCAGTTCCCTTGCATTTGAGATGCCGAGATGAGCATCTATATTGGATCACTATCAGATTGTGGACAGCAGTTATATTCCCCATGCCATGACTGAGTTTCAGAGCACTCAGAGAGATGACCGATGTAGCCATTATACCATTGGTACAGAGCAGACAGTAGTGCCCAGAGTTACAGCAGCAGTTCCAGAGGACAGATGATGGTACAGGTTGATGTGCATTCAGGTATATGACTCAGCAGGTATATTACGGTGTTATGGTTAGATTGCTTTTATACTTATTCTTATAGCA
Organism: Larix kaempferi; assembly: GCA_027924585.1. Lineage (NCBI taxonomy): Eukaryota > Viridiplantae > Streptophyta > Pinopsida > Pinales > Pinaceae > Larix > Larix kaempferi. Next base: position 6,241,495 of record BSBM01000179.1, on the reverse strand, counting down.
TGTCTTAGCACTTAGTGTCATGATCTGGCGATCATATAGATATATGGACCTGGTTGATCTATTATATATATTATACTGTCCCTACTCAGACTTAGAAGTTCACTATTCATACTCATTGGTTTTACCCTCCTTAGGGAGAATAGAGGTGATCATTAAACCATACATTGGCTTGCTAGTGTTGGCTCCATCATTTCATTGTCTTCATCCATCCATGACCTACCTTTTAGATTATCACCCTGACTTACTACTTGACTAGTGGCATGGAGGACCTTTCCCCACTGTAGCCTCTGTATTGGATGAGCCTCCCTGTTTATTGTGTCTCGGCTCTGAGTTGGTGACAAAACTTACCTATGGTGAGTTGGAGTTCCTTGTGAATTCCCCCTAGTCACTAAAGTTGTGTTGGCTAAACCTGAAACTTTTAGTGCTGCCATGAATACAAAATCTGGAAAAATGAAATGCTATATCTTGTATGAAAAGCCCATTCATGCAATGTGTTTCTAAACACACATGAATGAGAGGCATGCCAAATGAACATGGCAATGAAAATAAAATGTTATATCTTGTGGAAAATAAATACCTAGGTAAACAAGCTGTCCATGATACACCTAGAAGTGCTCAGGTAAACAAGTGCCTTAAAAACACACCTGCAGCAGAAAGCCTAAAAGAAAAAATGTAAATCTATGCAATGTGTTTATGAACACACATAGATCAAGGCTATGGAAACTTCAGGCCCAAAAAGCAATGGAACTTAAATGCTATATCTAAACGATTGCTGGCCTTATTTGTATTATGGATTGTGCGCATCTGTGAAGGTGAATAAACCCTCTTTAAACAACTCATCCATTTGTGAGACACCGCCATTCCCTGTGTTATTGCTCATTCAATATATACTATGGTGTATTCCCTTTCCCTTGCCAAAGTGTCACAAAGTCAAGACAGTTAAGTCATCCCTTAGCCTAGCCAGTTAATTCAGCCTTCACCCTTCACTAGCAAATTGATCACAACTATGAAGTGAGTATGGTCCTGAAAGTCTAGTCTGAGTAATAATAATAATAATTAACGACACTATATATTTGGATGTAGATCGCCAGTCATGATCATTATGTGCTATAATTGCTATTTGAATAAGTTGTAAAGCATGTATTAACCTTGATACTTTTCAGCAGCCTTGGATGATGGACTGAGTTATATTTGGTCTTGGTTGGACCTAGTTTGACCATGGAGGACCATGGGATATGAGATGTTAGACCTTATGATGATATGGATAGATGATATATGGTCTATGTACACATACAGGATGATTCTATGCAGCAGCTACAGGGTTATGATGATGATTCTGAGGTTACAGCAGTGTTTGTATATGTACAGCGCATTATTATTGGCCCTGTTCCGGTATATTGGATATTTGTTTTGATCATGCAGAGACTCATATGGTGTATGAGTACACATCTTGGATAGATTTGGACCTTCTGAGTCCAATGGGACAGTTTGTTTTCAGTTCCGGGCACTTACAGTGATGATTGAGCCTCAGTAGGCTGTCCCAGTGCAGTTTTGGTCTGTTGGAGGCCCTGTCGGAGCAGAGATGACTTTTATCCGATTGACCTAGGGCGCTGATGATGGAGGGGGTGGTCCAGCCACTTGTTTTTACCATATTACCCCCCCTCCCGGACACATTGGTGCCCTCACCTTGACAGCGCTAGCACTCCAGGAGGCTGTTTGGGGCAGTTTCACGCTTCCCGAGGCATTTCAGGATTGGTAGAAATGGTTATTGAGGAAATCGATTTGGGCTACTGAGGCAAAGTTATGGCATGGGATGATCAGTGATGATAGATCGGGACCTTCCACACCTTCTCCAGCAGTTTCAGCTTCATCGGGGCCCGCATCCATCACTTATGGCACTTTCTGTGGATTTTTTGAGGTCTTTTGAGGACCACGACTTCACTATGGAGGCACGATTTGGTACATTCATGATTATTTATTGGTTATTGTGCTATGGGGATTGACCAAGGAGGGATAAAATTACCCCTTGGACCCACCATAAGCCTCTTATGATATTTCATCATCATGATTTGGTGGGATTCCCCTCTTCTAGGGCGATTTTGTCCACTTATGTTATATTTTATGTGTGATCCATGTAGTATATTGTTGAGCTCATCTCAACCATTGATTAGACTTTTGTATCTTATAATCTTAGCCACTCATTCAAAAAGTGGTTAGGGTTTTGGTGCCTCTCCTTCCTATTTAAAGGAGAGAGCCTCTCATTGTAAAGGGACTTTTGGCTCTGAATTATTGGAATAGAAAATTATTATTGCATCTATCTCCAGTGTTGTGGTGAATTTTTTTGGTGTTCGTTCGTTGGTTCTTCCTTTGCACTGAGTTATTGAAGATATTGTTTGCCATATATTTTGTACCACGATTTTGCATCTACAGGTGGAGGCCGATTTGCTTGGAGGAGGAGGTATTGGTAGGGGAAGACTCTCCCTACTTCTTCTTTGGAGCTCTTCGTTGGTAACAGGGAGTATTACTGTCCCAGGACCTTCTATTTCATGTTACTATTGCATTTCTCTTGTATTTCTTCCATACTTGATCTTACTGATTGAATTTTGTTCCTTGGTTTGACAGGTAGAGGAAGGCGCACTTGTGGGCTAGGGCATCAAATTGGCAAGCAAATCAACAATCTCTCATTTGATCTCTGCGGGAATCTTCCTCAACAATCAAAGCATCTCATCACATCACTCAGGTATGATCTCAAGGTAAGTTCTATCTCCATGATCTATCCAATTGTCTAAAATATTTAAAAACCCTAAATACTTCAAAACCCCATTTTACATTTTTTTAGATCTACTTAGATCTAGTGGGTTGTTGGGCATAATATTGAAAACCCACCTCTATAGCATCCACGGCATCCCGGATCTATAGTTTGGTGAGGATTGGCTTCCGTTTGACCCCTCTCCCATACCAACTTGGCTTCTCCCAAGCAAGGCGCACTTCACTGATTGAGCAGGTTGACCTAGATCTAAGTGGTGGGTGTTTGAGATTCCACTTGATTTGACATATACACATCCAATAACATACACCCAGGTTGTCCCTTTCCTGAAATTCACCTTGTGGGCCCCATTCCACATTTTAAGGGATTTAATCCCCATTTTGGGCCACTTGGAACCCTCAAACTCAGATCTACTAAGATCTAACCGTTGGATTACCACGAAATTACAGATCCATACTCCTACTTGACCGATCTACCCGGATCTAAAGTTTGGATGCCATCCGACTTGTTTTGACCCACCTAACCCCCCTTTTAGGCCTCCCTGCGCAAAGTCGCACCACCTTGGAGAAGTGAGTTGACTCACTTCCAAGAACTGGGTACTTGAGATTTTTGGAGATCTGAAACCAGAATAATTCAAAACCTAGGTCTAGACTGTCACTTTGTCAAATCTTGCCTTGGGGATTGCATTCCTTGTTTTAAGGGATTGTGGTCCACTTAGGTCAAACCTAGATCTAGACTCATTCATCCATCAAGACCTCTATTGCCCACTTGTCCCAAGTACTAGGAGTCCTAAACCACAAGTCAACCCTACTTTGACTCCACTTCCCAATTCCCAAGGCACTGGTTTCTCTCCAAGTTAATTCAACTTTCCTAGATTGTTAGATTGATTTGTGGATTGACCTATGCATGGTGAACCAAACCCTTGAAGCTATCATGTATCATGGCCAAACTTGTCATCTGTACTAGTTAGCCCCAATACAACCCTTAACTACCCTGCATTGGACACGGTTCCCAAGGCAGTGGACTTTCCAACATTGAACTAGTACACTAGCCCTAGATCTCACTACAAACATTATAAGTCACTCTTACATCAACAATGAATCAAAGCTAAACCTATTGAACCCCTCACTTGGCTTGTGACTTCAACCAATTAGGTCTAGGATAAACCATACACCTAACTTCACTTAGAAATACCCTGATTTGGTGTCTTGGTTTTGATCTCTCCTGTCGGGAGTAGATCGGGTCTCCCCCTTTGTTGTCTGGGCTAGACAACATAAAGCGAAGGTTGCCTCGACTGGCGTGACAACCATACATATTGGAGGTCGAGGTGATCGTGGTTGCACCTTTTGAGTTGCCCTTCCCTATTGCCATCCATGACTGGATCCATCCATAGGGGTAACTACATCTTAGGTGATAACATTTTGGCGCCGTTGCCGGGGAGGCAATAGCTTGCCCTAGTCCTTCCCGCATATACAACGACACATATCTTGGTAGAAGAGTTAAATCTACCTGGCGACTCCCAATCGTGACTCTGCTGAGGAGCGAGCTCATTTACATCCTTACAACACAAGAAGTAAAGTAAACTTAGATCAAGTTGAAGGAACCCCGATCACATATCGTAAAAGAGATCCTAAAGCACAACCAACTAACTTCCTTTGGAAATTGGTTAACGATTCTCCAAGTAGAGCTTCAGGATCCCCTTTGAGTAATTCGGTTCCTCCCTCATCTCCTAGTTCAAACTTAAACACAAACTTACCAAATCCAATGGCCGGAACAAACCCGGGAAACCAGAATGTTCCTCCATCACAAGCCCCTAGGATTTTTGGAAGAAAGGCAAAACCATCTCCTTTAGACTTTTCCCAAATCCAAGGTGCACCCCACGACATGCCTGAAAAGTATTTTGAAAAAGTTCCCAGATTTGATGGAGTATCTGCTATATCAATTGAAGACCACATTGATAAAGTATGGGAACACATGGAAGCATATGGAGCATCTGAGGAAGATGTGTTCATGAGGGGTCTCCTGGCATCCTTGGAAGGAGATGTTAGGAAGTGGTTTGATAGGTTGCCTGCCTCATCCATTGATGGGTATGATAACTTTGTCAACAAGCTAAACAGTGAGTGGTCCCGAAAGTTAGATGGGAAATTTCTCTTACACCAACTTTTTGACATCAAGAAAAGAGAAAATGAAACAGTTCATGAGTTTAACATAAGATTTGACAAGACTGTAGCTGTTATCCCTGAAGAAATTAGACCAAAAGATCAGGCAGTTGTCATTCACTACTTGAATGCTTTTGAGGGATGGGTTGGTTATCAGCTAAAGGACAAAAACCCCAATGACTTAAAGACCGCTCAATCGAATGCCAAAATGGCTGAACAAAATGTAGCATCCATGGGGAAACAAAACTTTTTCGATCAATTCACCCCATCCACTTCCAGATCTGACCCTAGACTCCGAAAACCAAAGGAACCTGTGAGTGTGCCAAAGGAATCCAAGGACACTTTAGAAGTCATGCAAGAAATGATGAAACAATTAACTGTCCTGACTAAGAATGTGGCAAGTTTGAATGACCCTGAGAGACATAGGAATCCTTATGGCCCTAAACCTTACTGGAATAATAATAGAAGGCCTGATGGGGATAGGGATAGGCGACGACCTGAGTATCCAGAAAACTCTGAAAAGAAGGAAGTCAATTGGTGTGATGAAGAAGAAGAAATACCCTCTGACACCATTGACCATGATGACCAACCAGAAAACATCAACTTTATAAATGACTTATCTTATGATGAAGACTTTGCAAGAATCCTTTTAGAAGAAGAGCCATGGGAGCAAGAAGATGATATAGTTAAAGAACCTAGCTCCACATGTTGTGCCTTAGAACTCCCAAAACCTAAAGAGCAACCAAAGTATCAGATCTACAAACGAGGAAGTACCTCCCAGCCTTCTTTCCTTGATAAACATAAAAAGATTGATGAAGATAAAAAGGAAGAAGAAGATCTTGCCATAGATGATTATGATCTTAAGATCGATATGAAGAAAGAGCTAAGCAAGATAATGTGTAACATCCCTGTCACTGAGTTAATGAAGGTGCCCTCTGTTAGATGCCAAGTAGAGGAGTTTTTCAATGGTATTGACCAAGAGAAAACTCCTGAACCTATCCTAGAATCATGTCATATCCAAAAGCTTAGTGGAACACAACCTAGTGAAACAGAAAAGGATCCACCAATAAACATCCATTCAGCCATTTATGAAAGAAAGAGCGGTGGTCACTCTCCCTTTTACCTTACCTTGCACATTCAAAACATGCTCCTTCATAACTGTATGTTGGATTCTGGAGCAGCAATGAACGTTATGCCTTTACAAGTTATGAAGGAAATGGGACTTGAAGTGACTAGGCCTTATGGAAATGTTTGTGGTATAGATTCCCGACGAGTACCGTCTTATGGCTTGATTAAAAACCTTAGGGCTGATCTTTTCGCATGCTCAGACATTTCTACTATGATGGATGTAGTTGTCATTGACTTACCCCCAGCATATGGAATGCTTTTATCTAGAAAATGGGCAGCTGGTCTAGGTGGATACCTTATGATGGATTTATCATTTATTTGTGTTCCCAACCCTGATGGAGCTTTGATTCGGGTTAACAGAGAACCTTGTTATAATGAGCATGCTGAATCTTTTGATGAAGGGTTGAAAAACACATATGGGGATGAATTATTAAATAATGCCAAAATTAACCTGGTTGAAGATGAGGATGAGTTATATGAGGTTGATCAAAATATGTGTATGGTCATGGAAGATTCTGATTCTTTTTAGGAAGACAAGCAAATGATTGAAATAACAAGAACAATTGGAAATGAACTTGTTGAGGAAATAGAATTGAGAGGACATGAAAATCAACCCCAAGATCACGAACAAAACAATGAAAACATTCAAGAACCTTCTATAGAAGATCACACACTTGAAGGGGTTGAGGATGGCATAAGAAATATAGGAAGAGATGAGAGTTTGCTCGATGATCAAGGCATGGAACAAACTCCCCCAACAGAAAACCTTCATGATCAAACAAACAATGAGGAAAACATTGAAAACCCAACACATGAAGATGAATTTGATGATATTAGGAGGGGAGAAAGAATTCCTTTCACTGTTAGGGAATGGTTTGCCTTGACTGATCACAATAGAGAGAGAGAAAGCCAAGGGGTTGCACCTATCTACCCGTGGGAAAACAATCTTGCAACATCTACTAGGGTCGAAACAAATGAAGAGCCTGAAGCCACTTATTATTCTGATACAGAAGATTCTTTATCTCATTTATCTCTAGAAGACGGTAGCCTAATTCAAGTCCATGATAACTCTCTGAGTTGGGAAGAGGATGCCCTAATTAATGATGCACCCGAAGGAGACTATAATCTAAATAACCTTGCTATTTTTCAAACTCCTTCAGAGCCTCAAAGCTATGCTTTATCTGTATATCCGCATATCCCTAGCTTCCTCTTACCATCCGAGTTACCTAGTCATCACACTTATGATCCTTCTCACATTCCTACTTCCTCTACATTTCATCCTGAGTCAGTTTCTCCCAGATTTGAAAACATAGTTGTTCCGGTTCCTTCAGGAGAAGGTTCTAGTCAAAACACTGTTGTATCTTATGAGCCATCTTCCTTGGAAGAACATAGAGATTTCTGGACTATAGGTGAGGTTGTTAAAGGAGTTATGTCTCCCCATGAGGAAGAGACAAATGAGGAAGTCCAAGAAACAAGAAGGGAAGTTAGGGAAATCCTTGTTGGCAGAGTTGCTATTTCTTTAGACGGGGGTCCACCCAGAGTTGATGCAGTTCCTTCCAGGAGGAGCTCAAGGATTGTTACACCTCAACCGCAAAGCCCTGCAGAAATCCACCCTATGCCTATTCGTAACATTGGTGTCATTCCCGAGTCAGTCAGTAGAAACAGGTATCCTATAGGAAGTCAAGTCATCATTCCCAATCATTTATTGCATATAAGATCGGGACAAGCTGATGACTTATGGGTTGGACCTTTCACAGTAGAGCGATGCATTGATGGCATGTGCTTTCTAACCACTGGTAGTGGACGACGTATTTTATATCCTGTCAATCAAAGGGACTTAAGGGATCACATCCCCGATCCCACATAGTTGGGATCTCTCCACTTGCATTGCCTGGTAGATTAGGGTAGGTAGGAAACCAAATAAGCCTACTTAGGCAGTAGTTAGTCTTTTCAGCCATTGAGTCTGGCACCTTCTTAGTCTCTAAGCTCCTTTGTAAGTTTCTAGTTTAACTGAGTACCTGTCACCTTTTCTTTTCCTGCACAATAAATGTCAAATTTTGCAAATTATGTTAGTAGTTTAATTTACTTTCTGCAGTTGTATCTCATGCATTTATATTTCTGACATAGAATAGATTTCATTTCAGTTATTTTATTATATTTTTCCCACACATGCGGCATGAGGTATTTTCGATGTTTGTGAATGCAGAAAATAGGTTGCAAGAATAAAAGCTGGAAATAAAATGGTAGAGTGCTGGATCATGGATTCGAGTAGCAGAGTTCGAGGACCAGAGATTCTGAGGTTCTCAAGCGCTCATTTCAGCAGAGCACTTGTCCCAGCCGGAGCCAGATGTTATCACATATATAGTAGCCGGGCTACCATACATTATTTTTCTCATTCCAGTACACCATTCAGCCAGTTCCCTTTCATTTGAGATGCCGAGATGAGCATCTATATTGGATCACTATCAGATTGTGGACAGCAGTTATATTCCCCATGCCATGACTGAGTTTCAGGACACTCAGAGAGATGACCGATGTAGCCATTATACATTGGTACAGAGCAGACAGTAGTGCCCAGAGTTACAGCAGCAGTTCCAGAGGACAGATGATGGTACAGGTTGATGTGCATTCAGGTATATGACTCAGCAGGTATATTACGGTGTTATGGTTAGATTGCTTTTATACTTATTCTTATAGCATGTCTTAGCACTTAGTGTCATGATCTGGCGATCATATAGATATATGGACCTGGTTGATCTATTATATATATTATACTGTCCCTACTCAGACTTAGAAGTTCACTATTCATACTCATTGGTTTTACCCTCCTTAAGGAGAATAGAGGTGATCATTCAACCATACATTGGCTTGCTAGTGTTGGCTCCATCATTTCATTGTCTTCATCCATCCATGACCTACCTTTTAGATTATCACTTACTACTTGACTAGTGGCATGGAGGACCTTTCCCCACTGTAGCCTCTGTATTGGATGAGCCTCCCTGTTTATTGTGTCTCGGCTATGAGTTGGTGACAAAACTTACCTATGGTGAGTTGGAGTTCCTTGTGAATTCCCCCTAGTCACTAAAGTTGTGTTGCCTAAACCTGAAACTTTTAGTGCTGCCATGAATACAAAATCTGGAAAAATGAAATGCTATATCTTGTATGAAAAGCCCATTCATGCAATGTGTTTCTAAACACACATGAATGAGAGGCATGCCAAATGAACATGGCAATGAAAATAAAATGTTATATCTTGTGGAAAATAAATACCTAGGTAAACAAGCTGTCCATGACACACCTAGAAGTGCTCAGGTAAACAAGTGCCTTAAAAACACACCTGCAGCAGAAAGCCTAAAAGAAAAAATGTAAATCTATGCAATGTGTTTATGAACACACATAGATCAAGGCTATGGAAACTTCAGGCCCAAAAAGCAATGGAACTTAAATGCTATATCTAAACGATTGCTGGCCTTATTTGTATTATGGATTGTGCGCATCTGTGAAGGTGAATAAACCCTCTTTAAACAACTCATCCATTTGTGAGACACCGCCATTCCCTGTGTTATTGCTCATTCAATATATACTATGGTGTATTCCCTTTCCCTTGCCAAAGTGTCACAAAGTCAAGACAGTTAAGTCATCCCTTAGCCTAGCCAGTTAATTCAGCCTTCACCCTTCACTAGCAAATTGATCACAACTATGAAGTGAGTATGGTCCTGAAAGTCTAGTCTGAGTAATAATAATAATAATTAACGACACTATATATTTGGATGTAGATCGCCAGTCATGATCATTATGTGTTATAATTGCTATTTGAATAAGTTGTAAAGCATGTATTAACCTTGATACTTTTCAGCAGCCTTGGATGATGGACTGAGTTATATTTGGTCTTGGTTGGACCTAGTTTGACCATGGAGGACCATGGGATATGAGATGTTAGACCTTATGATGATATGGATAGATGATATATGGTCTATGTACACATACAGGATGATTCTATGCAGCAGCTACAGGGTTATGTGATGATTCTGAGGTTACAGCAGTGTTTGTATATGTACAGCGCATTATTATTGGCCCTGTTCCGGTATATTGGATATTTATTTTGATCATGCAGAGACTCATATGGTGTATGAGTACACATCTTGGATAGATTTGGACCTTCTGAGTCCAATGGGACAGTTTGTTTTCAGTTCCGGGCACTTACAGTGATGATTGAGCCTCAGTAGGCTGTCCCAGTGCAGTTTTGGTCTGTTGGAGGCCCTGTCGGAGCAGAGATGACTTTTATCCGGTTGACCTAGGGCGCTAATGATGGAGGGGGTGGTCCAGCCACTTGTTTTTACCATATTACCCCCCTCCCGGACACATTGGTGCCCTCACCTTGACAGCGCTAGCACTCCAGGAGGCTGTTTGGGGCAGTTTCACGCTTCCCGAGGCATTTCAGGATTGGTAGAAATGGCTATTGAGGAAATCGATTTGGGCTACTGAGGCAAATTTATGGCATGGGATGATCAGTGATGATAGATCGGGACCTTCCACACCTTCTCCAGCAGTTTCAGCTTCATCGGGGCCCGCATCCATCACTTATGGCACTTTCTGTGGATTTTTTGAGGTCTTTTGAGGACCACGACTTCACTATGGAGGCACGATTTGGTACATTCATGATTATTTATTGGTTATTGTGCTATGGGGATTGACCAAGGAGGGATAAAATTACCCCTTGGACCCACCATAAGCCTCTTATGATATTTCATCATCATGATTTGGTGGGATTCCCCTCTTCTAGGGCGATTTTGTCCACTTATGTTATATTTTATGTGTGATCCATGTAGTATATTGTTGAGCTCATCTCAACCATTGATTAGACTTTTGTATCTTATAATCTTAGCCACTCATTCAAAAAGTGGTTAGGGTTTTGGTGCCTCTCCTTCCTATTTAAAGGAGAGAGCCTCTCATTGTAAAGGGACTTTTGGCTCTGGATTATTGGAATAGAAAATTATTATTGCATCTATCTCCAGTGTTGTGGTGAATGTTTTTGGTGTTCGTTCGTTGGTTCTTCCTTTGCACTGAGTTATTGAAGATATTGTTTGCCATATATTTTGTACCACGATTTTGCATCTACAGGTGGAGGCCGATTTGCTTGGAGGAGGAGGTATTGGTAGGGGAAGACTCTCCCTACTTCTTCTTTGGAGCTCTTCGTTGGTAACAGGGAGTATTACTGTCCCAGGACCTTCTATTTCATGTTACTATTGCATTTCTCTTGTATTTCTTCCATACTTGATCTTACTGATTGAATTTTGTTCCTTGGTTTGACAGGTAGAGGAAGGCGCACTTGTGGGCTAGGGCATCAAATTGGCAAGCAAATCAACAATCTCTCATTTGATCTCTGCGGGAATCTTCCTCAACAATCAAAGCATCTCATCACATCACTCAGGTATGATCTCAAGGTAAGTTCTATCTCCATGATCTATCCAATTGTCTAAAATATTTAAAAACCCTAAATACTTCAAAACCCCATTTTACATTTTTTTAGATCTACTTAGATCTAGTGGGTTGTTGGGCATAATATTGAAAACCCACCTCTATAGCATCCACGGCATCCCGGATCTATAGTTTGGTGAGGATTGGCTTCCGTTTGACCCCTCTCCCATACCAACTTGGCTTCTCCCAAGCAAGGCGCACTTCACTGATTGAGCAGGTTGACCTAGATCTAAGTGGTGGGTGTTTGAGATTCCACTTGATTTGACATCTACACATCCAATAACATACACCCAGGTTGTCCCTTTCCTGAAATTCACCTTGTGGGCCCCATTCCACATTTTAAGGGATTTAATCCCCATTTTGGGCCACTTGGAACCCTCAAACTCAGATCTACTAAGATCTAACCGTTGGATTACCACGAAATTACAGATCCATACTCCTACTTGACCGATCTACCCGGATCTAAAGTTTGGATGCCATCCGACTTGTTTTGACCCACCTAACCCCCCTTTTAGGCCTCCCTGCGCAAAGTCGCACCACCTTGGAGAAGTGAGTTGACTCACTTCCAGGAACTGGGTACTTGAGATTTTTGGAGATCTGAAACCAGAATAATTCAAAACCTAGGTCTAGACTGTCACTTTGTCAAATCTTGCCTTGGGGATTGCATTCCTTGTTTTAAGGGATTGTGGTCCACTTAGGTCAAACCTAGATCTAGACTCATTCATCCATCAAGACCTCTATTGCCCACTTGTCCCAAGTACTAGGCGTCCTAAACCACAAGTCAACCCTACTTTGACTCCACTTCCCAATTCCCAAGGCACTGGTTTCTCTCCAAGTTAATTCAACTTTCCTAGATTGTTAGATTGATTTGTGGATTGACCTATGCATGGTGAACCAAACCCTTGAAGCTATCATGTATCATGGCCAAACTTGTCATCTGTACTAGTTAGCCCCAATACAACCCTTAACTACCCTGCATTGGACACGGTTCCCAAGGCAGTGGACTTTCCAACATTGAACTAGTACACTAGCCCTAGATCTCACTACAAACATTATAAGTCACTCTTACATCAACAATGAATCAAAGCTAAACCTATTGAACCCCTCACTTGGCTTGTGACTTCAACCAATTAGGTCTAGGATAAACCATACACCTAACTTCACTTAGAAATACCCTGATTTGGTGTCTTGGTTTTGATCTCTCCTGTCGGGAGTAGATCGGGTCTCCCCCTTTGTTGTCTGGGCTAGACAACATAAAGCGAAGGTTGCCTCGACTGGCGTGACAACCATACATATTGGAGGTCGAGGTGATCGTGGTTGCACCTTTTGAGTTGCCCTTCCCTATTGCCATCCATGACTGGATCCATCCATAGGGGTAACTACATCTTAGGTGATAACACCACCCATAATAAAAGTTGAGTCATCTGAAGCTGGTCATCGTGAAAATTGCAGTGAATGAAGGAAAAAATGATAATTGGCTCAAACACCTCATCCAGCAACTAATCAACTCGACACGTGGATCCAGATAATGACACCACCGAGCCTTGAAATGCTCCAAAAATGAGAACGTGGAGCCTACCCTGAGTGATTCCCAAGTCGGGCTTGCAGTGCCACTGTATGCTGTAACCTCCGATCAAGCCCATCATCGCTGAGGTTTGGTCGATTTCTTGAAACTCGAACTTTGGTGTAACCCTGCATTAATCAATCTGGACGAATTGCGTAGGTGAAACACAACTGGTTCATCATTTGGTAATGGCCCCATTAAAAATTAACTTATGTCCACGATGGACCCCGAAATTCACGTGGAGCAGTGGGAGACTGTAATGAGAGCACCACAAATTACCACCGTGCTAACAAAATGGCATGACCCCCGATTAAAACCTTAGAAACTGCTGCGTGTTTATCATTTACTGAGACTCGAGCTCTGCAAACAATCAGCGGGCAGTAGATACGTAAAAAACTCTGTGTCGAAATTGATGTATGAGCACGTCTCTAACCTTATAGGGCATCGATCTTAATTATTTGTTGTGGCTGTCAAGATGACACGTGATCCGGGGGTCGACTGCTACTTCGAAATTTCCAGTGAAACAAAATTCCCGATCAGCGGTCGAGTGAGCCTGTGATCTTCGGCGAATTGGAGTCACCCTGAGATCTCCGTGTGTCAATCATTGGTATTACAAAAAATAACAGAGTTATTCGTACGAACACGCTTTCGAGCTTTAGCAGTGGCTCGATTTAAAATATGACCTCCCGCAAATGTTCAACAATTTTCTCAGCTCACGGCACATACAGCAAGTATAGCAGCAGTAAACAAGTACAAGTGAATATGTCATGAGATCATTGTAAGCCTGCTCTGGAGAAGTGGGGATGGCCGTTCCTCCCAACATGCTGTTTAATGGGTGATTTTCTTTAGCAGTGGCTCGATTTAAAATATGACCTCCCGCAAATGTTCAACAATTTTCTCAGCTCACGGCACATACAGCAAGTATAGCAGCAGTAAACAAGTACAAGTGAATATGTCATGAGATCATTGTAAGCCTGCTCTGGAGAATTGGGGATGGCTGTTCCTCCCAACATGCTGTTTAATGGGTGATTTTCTTCATAAATGGAATGTTGGGAATGTCTGCAGCTTCGAAAAATTTGCTCATACACTGATCGGATTGTCTTCTCTTTGACGTATTCATCAGGAGGCATTGTTGAACATTCATTGTTTGACAATGATGACACACAACTAGAGTAGCTATCAAAGAATCGTGAAAAACTTGCTGGCCTGAGAACCCTTTTTAACCCCTGCTGACGTAATGGACCAATCTGGATTATTAGGAGAATACCCCTGTCTATCAACTGTGCCAAGATTTCTGAGCCGGCCCTGCCCTAGTTCTGTATTGGTCAAGAGAACTGCAATTGCTGCAAATTGAGAAAAACATCAAGAACTGGAAGGTTGTCACGAAGATCTCTTTAACTCGGAAGCATAAATCTTGGAACTTTCCCCTTTTCTGTATGTGTATGGTCAACAAAACCAAAATGCCTCTTGAAAAGCATCACCACATATGTATCGTTGATGGCCTAAGATTTCCTCACATAAATCACCCAAACTGCAATCTTGGGACATGTTGATTTGAGCACTTTCAAATAGAATGCAAGAGCACTATTTCCTGGAAATTGACACCCATTTGTTTGTTGTAAAGGATCTGTTGTGGTATTCAAGTATAGCTGTTGCCGTAGTGTTATCAAAGGGAACTCCTGATGCTGAGAAGTATGCCTATGCTGCCATAAAGTATCTGCCCTGTGGTTGATCCGCTGCTATCAATACATCAGTTGTCTGTCCAGGAGCAAGTAAGAGGATGTCCATTTTATATGGCTTGGTGTAGACAACATCTGCAGCAACAACTCTTTTACTAGCTACGCATGTGGACACCCATGCAGAAATGGGAGGTAACAGTGGGATCCCCTCTCCTAGGGCGATTTTGTCCACTTATGGTTATATTTTATGGTTGATCCATGTATTTTATTGTTGAGCTCATCTCAACCATTGATTAGATCTTTTGATCTTTTAATCTTAGCCACTCATGTAAAAAGTGGTTAGGATTATGGTCTCTCTCCATCCTATTTAAGGAGAGAGCCTCTCATTGTAAAATCATCTAGAAATTTGTGGCTCTTGGCTCTTGGAATAAAATTTCTATCTTTTCGAGTAAATGCTTGGGTTGGAGTGGATGTTGGTTGTTTTGATTGTAAATGCTTTTGTCCATTGCACTGGAGGATCTATTGTAGCTATCTTGCATATTTGCCATATCTTTTTATAGGTGGAGAAGACTTCTTCAACAAGTGCGAATTGGTGGGGAGGCTTTCCCTTCAAGCTTGGAGGAGGACGTTTTGGGTTAAACAGGGAGTGGTTTTGTCTTTGCACCAACTATTCTTTGCTTATCTCTTTCTTGCTTGTATCTACCTTCAACATTTTAAACTGATTGATGCTTTGCTCCTTGGTTTTGACAGGTTAGAGGGACGCATATGTGGCTTGGAAAAATCGATTTGGCAAGAGGGCTTCAAAAATTCTCCATTTGATATTTGGCAAAAGTAATCCTCATCTCAACTAGCATTCATCTCTTCATCCAAGTATGCTCCAAAGGTATGATCTTCTTCTTCTTTGAATCATCCATAATTTCTAGATCATAAAAACCCTAATTGATCAAAACCCTTATTTTGGTTTTTCTTAGATCTACTTAGATCTAGCCTTGCTTTTGAAGAGATATTAAAAACCCACCTCTATAGCATCCACCGCTAGTTGGATCTATAGTTTGGTGGAGATTGGATTAAAATTGACACACTTTTCAAGGCAATATAGCCCTCTTGAGGCAAATCGCACTTCCTTGGGAGAGGCTTGTTTAGTTAGATCTAGCATGTGGGTAGGTGAGATCCCACTTGATTTGCAATCTACATATTTGATAACCTACCCCTAGACTCTTACTTTGGTGATTTCTACCTTGTGGGCATCATTCCACATTTCAAGGGATTAAAACCCCATTTTGGACTACTTGGCATCTTAAAACTCAGATCTAGTAAGATCTAACCCTTGGATTGTCTTGATTTTCTATATCCACATAGATCATTGCCTAAACTACTTGGATCTATAATTTGGTGGCCATTGGACTTGATTTGATGCCCCTTTTCCACCTTTTAGCCCTCCTTGAGCAAGGTCGCACTTCCTTGGGTGAGTGAGTTTGCCCACTTTAAGGACGTGGGTAGTTGAGATTTTTGTGGATTTGGAAAGAGCATAATTTGAAACCTACATCTAGTGTGTCATTTTGTGACGATCTGTCTTGGGGTAGCATTCCTTGTTTCAAGGGATTGTGGTCCACTTAGGGTCATATCATGAAACATTAGATCTAGAGAGATCCAACCAATATATCTCAATTAGCCCACTTGATTTGCCTACTTGGTGTCCCGATCTACACTTTGACATACCTTTTGACTCCATTAACCCATCCAACAAGGCACTAGTATTCCTTAAGCAAGTCGCACTCCTTGGGAATTGTGTCAAACCTTAGATCCCATAAGTGGGTATTCCTAATTTCAACTTAGATCCATAGATCTACTCATTATATGCCCCTTAGTACCAATTTCATCCCTTAAAGTCCACCTTGTAGGTCCCATTTGAGTCATTCACATATCCCAAGAAAGTGGGTCCCACTTGTGTAATACATGGTACTAGATCTTGTCTTTTTAGCTCATCATGTGGCCTAAATCATACATTGATTGAAACACTAATCATCTCTCAAACCACCTTCAACCATACTCTAATTTCTAGGTCCACTTTGCCTTGCATTGGTTTCTGTAACTTACCATCTACTCATCTTTAGGAACCTTTGTTTGGGTCCAATCATCTTTGATTGGTAGTAGGGTCTCCCCCTAGGTCTTGATTTATCTAGATCTAAAGCGAAGAGTGCCTCGATTGATGTGACTCCCACCTTGCATTGGGAACCGTGGCATCTCTTGGGTCACCTCTTTAGTTGTCCATCTCCTCTACCATCTCGAATGGGATACCAATAGGGGCAACTACAAGTTGTGTGATAACAGAACCTCACGGAGTCTTCGGATACGGATGTGAGTTGTGAGATACTTGTTAGATGACTAGTGGTGGTTTCCCTGCACTATACCCATTTGTGAGGCACCGCCCTTCCCCGTGTTCTGTCATGGCATACTTACCTCAGTGGACCCCGCTTTCCCGAGTTGTCCAAAGGGTCACATGATCTTCATCCTTGTCTTCCCATGTCCTTTGCCTTGTTGTCCACATCACCTAAAGTCAGCAAAGTGGTTAATTCTATAGATGTGCATAGCATTTTAGTCTTTTGGGAGGTGGTGGGCCCACTTCACCGAGGCCTTCTATTATCTCGGGATTTAATGTATTTTTTATCACCATGTTATCATTACGTTGCTTAGTAATGTACTAACTTGTATAATTGAGCCTTGTCACTCCATGTTTGCATACAGGTATTCAGCTAGCACTATTGTTGACCAGATTTGACATGGTCAAACTGAGTTGACTAGGCCAAAAATGGGCCCGAAAAAATGTTGCAATCGGAATTTCGATTTCGATCAATTATTATCTACAGGGATCCCATATGAGCATGCAAGTGTCGGAATTGCAAAATATTGAAGCGTTTGAGAAATTTTTAATTATTATTGGTCAACTTTGACCTGTTTTAATTAAAAATTATGGATATCGGGAAAATAATGCCAAAGTGATGGATCGAGTCATTCGAGTGGTCATCACTACTACTTTTGGGGTCCACGATCGCATTGCAACAAACGGTTCAGCAATCCGAGCACTAAAAGTGGGTCAAAAGCCCAAATTTCATCTTCAGCCATATAAACCAGCAAAAATTACATGGAAAATCAGAATTTGACTAAGGCAACTATAAGCAAATGGAAAAATCAATGGTTGGCAAAGGTAAAGGTAATCTCTAAGGTAAAATGGTAATGTTTGACAATGTATTTGGGCATTGTGGGGCCCTCCATTGGACAGCTCACACTAGAGGTCGAATTGCCCATGAGGGGCGTTTTTCTCCACCTTGGCAAGTTCGATTTCATGTTTTTGTTGTATGTGGGACCATATGTATAGTGTTGGGGGGATAAAACCCCATATAGACACCCCCCAACATGGTTCCTTGTGTTGTATGGACCCCACATGGGTCCCCTCTCCTCCTCCAGTGCGCTCTCCTTGGGCAATTCGCACCCCCACTTAGAGACAATCTCCACCATTCAATTTTGATGGTTGGGGAGTAATCTGCACCCTCCATTTTGGGGGGAAACCTGTTTTGGGAGCGTCCATTCTCTATAAGAGAAGGCACTCACCCTATTGTACTTCTTGGCATTTTTTCTAAACGTGTGAGTGGTGAATAGAGAAGCATTTCTTTCCATCTTCTTGTGTACATGGTGATTGAGTGCTTAGATGATGACTCTTAGCTTATTTCTGATGCATTATTGAGTGTTTGGGCGCTATTTCCATCCATTTCTTTGGCCAAACGATTTGCAGGTGAACTGACCACTTGAAGGGGGACGCAGCCATTGAGCCTGGCAGCTCCACGCTGCTCTTTCTCTTCGGGGTTTCAACAAAAGGAGTAAAACTTACTGTGTATCTTATTTCCTTTCATCATTTGTCATTTATTTATTGATTTCTCCTTGCTATTTGCCATAGTTTCTGGCTTAGCTCTCTCTCTGGCAAGTACAAGGGCGCACTTGGTCAACTGGCTGCTCCAAACGTTGAAGGAAAACGCTCAGCTGCTCAATACTTGGACTTCAAAATTTGTGTTCATCATCAAGCTCTTCTTCTCCATCGTCTCAGGTAGGAAATCCATGCTCGTTTCTCTCATTTCCAGCCATTGTGAATGCTAAGCTGCAACCATAAATAAAAACCCTAAAAAATTAATAACTTAATTTCCAACCGTAGAAACTCCTTTTTTATTGCAAACCCACATTTTATTTGAGCCTAATCGCATAAATCTAAAGTTTCATTAATTTCCAACTCCATTAACCCATACTTTAGGCACTGGTCTACCTGGCAAAAACGCCCTACCTAGGGCGTTTTTCTCTCTTGCTGGTTTGGGTCACTTTGGGGTTCTAGGTACTCTTGATTCTTATTTAGAGCGTCATTTTACCTTAGGGAATCAAGTTTCATTAGCTAGAAGTGATAAAAAAACCTTAATTCTACGTTGCCCTAGGTCTACCAGCTCTAGAAACAATCTCTCCCTTGGGCAGATTCTCATTTAATAATCACTTCTTGCATTGTCTACTGCCTTAGTTACTTTCAGCCATCTAATCTACTACTTTCATCATAATCTATTGCTGGTCACACTTCATCTACTCGCTTGTTTCATTCGTGTGTCCAATCTGTGGCTGAAACTAGACTTAGGAGCCCTTCTACACTCATTCCTTGTTTTTTATCTCTCATCTTTCGGTTTGGGTGTGTCTTTTGTCTCTCGACCATAACTGGTTGAGCAAGGTCTCCCCCTTGACTTGGCTTTCACGCCTTGTCTAAAGTGATTGTAGCCTTGTCCGGTGTGACTTCTATCCCTTGGACAGAGGACCTGGCTGCTGTTGGTTACACATTCATAGCTGTCCATCCTCTACCGTCCCTATTGGGATATCTACCACAAACAGCTAGAGATAGTGTGATATCATAGCTTTTGAGCTTACTTTCCCTTGGACGAAACCCTAAGGGAGAGGGAAATGATTTCGATGGTGAAAGTTTGAAACTATCCACCCTAGTCGTCTTGAAGGGAAAAGATCACTCAGATCTTGCCATTGTGATCACTGAGAATCAGTGTCGTGGAAAAATATTGAGTTTTCCTTGCAGATCTTTGAAGGTAGAGCAAGTTTCAGAGTCCTTTGGCAAGAGGGCACATATGTAGTTGTGTTTGGCAGCTAAGAGAGAGGGCGCACTTGTATTTTTTCTACTGCACATGAGGAGGGCATACTCCAACAACTAAGTCTTCATAAGCTGAGGTGAAGGACCACGTTAACTTCCATATATTTTCCATTATCTGTTGCCATTCCTGTGCATTCATGCCCAAATCTATAAACAAGTGTAAATCGCTGTGGGTTGTAGAGACTGTGGCCTGTACAGTGTAGTGAGGGCGCACCAGTGGTAGAGGAAACCCCAGTGTAGAGTTGTGGTTGTCTCTTATTGTAGTGCCAGGAGGAGAGCGACCCCAAATAGTGTTGGAAACACCAGTAAGAAGATAAAACCACATTGTGACTATTCAGTAAAGGGTGCATTCCAACAGTGTGTATACACAAGTTGAATATAAAGTAACTGAAAGAAATGACTGTGCATTTCATTTGATCTCCATTGCTTCTGATCATTCAAAGTCATCCAAATTGTGTGGGAGAAAGGGGGTTTATCTACTACTGTTAAGTGACTGCTGTTATATCAATTTTCGAGGGCCAACTTCCCAAGTTGTGAGTAAAAGAATATTCATAAGTTATCTGCTCCTACACGAATTTTCCTCCATTGTTGTGTTGATGTATTTGTAACTTCGGAAGATATTCACTTGTATATTGTATGTATTACATTTGTACTTTATTGTATCCCCAACGGAGATGTATTATTCCTCCGATTGGAAGTGTCGTCATTTGTATTTGCAAGTGTCGCAAGTATTATTGTAAGTGTTGCAACTTACATTTGATGGGTTATTAGACCACCTTAGAGGGGTCGACCCAGTGTGGGTTAAAGGGTTATTAGACCACCCTAGTGGGGTTGGCCCAGTGACATGTGGATGAGTTATTAGGCTTCCTTAGGAAGTCGGCCCAGTTAGAGTAAAAGGCAAGTCAAAGTAAAGTATAAATAGAGAGTGTGACTCTCTCATTTATTCATTCACACACTCACTCACTTCGCATTAGTGAGAGAGAGGAGGAGTGCGCACAAGTGGAGGAGGAGTAGCTGCTGCAGACATTTATCTTTTGGGGATTCATCCTTGTGATCTTTGTATTGGTGCTCATTCTATCTCTGAGGAAGTTGCGGGGTTTTTCACCTTCTTGGTTTTCCCCGGTGAAATGTTTTGTGGCTCTTGTCTCTTGTGCTTGTTATGCTGTACATGTTGTTCTCTCAGTTAAGATCCTATATCATATTGAATTAAATGATGAAAAACTAACATGTTCATTTTCAGGAGTCTGCAAACTAAAGGTACTTACCTCTTGTGTTGTGAATGAAATGTCTCTTTAATGCTGAGTTATTGAAACTTCTACTATCACTTGTGTCTAGTTAATGTGGAGATATTCTAAACAGTCATCTACAGGACTGTTTGGTATTTTATATCAGATCTGAACCTTTTGTTGGTACATGCTTAAAACTTGAACTTTGGAACCATTTGAAATATACATTAAAGTTCAACTGGTAAAAATCTATGATTGTGGGTGAGATATACATCTGAGACAAAGAACTTCAAATTTACACCAAACCAGTTAGCAACATCAATCCATATTTTGCAGAGTGATATGCAGTGCAGCATAAGCACCTATGATTCCAAGTGTTTGACGAAAGATACCAACCAGATTACCCAGCAGTTGACCAAACTTAGGCTCATACTTGCATAGGGTTCTTACAGGAGGGGTGTCCCACATGTGCATACTCTCCTAGGTGTTTCCCTTGTGACAATTGTTGACCATCTTTATGGATGTGAGGAATTCTATGGAAAGGTGTCCACTTGATCATGTTGTTCAAAGGCACCCCCCTTGTTTCATGATATTTTGATGGTTAGATTGGGTCAACTCACATGTATGGGCAATTTCCCTGGAGCATCCTATCCACCTTTGCTATTTTGGGCATGCATTGAGTATTTTAGGTGGTTAGCTTGTGGAGCACTCCCCTTCTTCATGGAATTTTGGCACATTTATTGATGAAGATCGTAACCACCTCCATGAAATTCTCTAGGGTGCGTCACTTATGTCATTTATGGAGTTGGTTGGTGCATTGGAGAGAGAAACCTACCTACTAACTTTGCTATGTTTGGCATGAGTTAGGTACACATTGATCCACCTTGCACATTTATCTAATTGGCATTTCTCAAGGACACACTTCTCCATGGTCTATTTTATGTTATCTTGGCTTGGTCGATATGGTCCGATTGCACACTTATCAAGGGTGCATCTATTCTCATGTTATATTATATTATATGGCCAAGTCAAAGTTTCCCAAAGACCTTGCATAGATATCAAGGGCACACCTCCTCAAAGATTATTTTACAGATTTGGCTCTAGATTTAAGGAGTCAAAACCACCAATTATTGCACATGTTTCTAGGGTGCATTTTATGATATATTGATGGGTCAAAGTGTTCCCAAGGACTCCATATGCATAAGGATCAAGGATTTACCTCTTGTGGAGATTATTTTATTTTATTTTTTGGACAATGCCTCCATATGAAAAAGGATCAAGGAAAACCCTCTTGTGGAGATTATTTTATTTTATTTCATGGACAAGGAGCCTCTTGGAGAGGGTCCGCTTCCTTTTGACTTGGAAAATATTATTTAAGGGAGAAGAGGACAAATGGAACCTTGCATGGGGTTGCATGAGCATGATTGCTTGAGAAGGAAGACATGTGGAACTCTCACTTATGTAGACTCACTATTCTATGGCATTTTGACTTCAAGCGCCCTATTATGCAATATTTTTATCCCTTTTAGTGTTTTTCTAAAGAAATAAGTGGATTTAGATTCCACTAATAATATTTTAGTATTTTATTGTAAGAGGACATTGAGCTCAAATCTATATAAGGATTCTGTCTCTCCATTTTTAATAGGGTTGGATTTAGGGAGTTTCTCCTATGAGCTTATAGAAAATCTTGTTAAGGAAACATGAAGTTAAGCATTCTTAAGTGAAACATCATGTTTTTGGGGCTTATCTTTCTGATCATAATGCTGGACATCCTTGCAAATAGATATGTTATCAAGAGCAAATTCATGGGTAATACTCTTCTCTTTTAAAAGTAATTTAATTGTGGATCTTTTCCCTCTTAAATAACTTTGCATTTTTTTGTTGGAATTGTTAATCTTATACCATCCATCTTAATTAGATCTTGCTGCAAATTCACATTTTCCATTGATAGGAACACCCCCATGCATGTCTTAGGGGTTCTACTTCATTAGGTCTATAAACAAATTCTACAATTGTGGACAGCAAAGTAAGGATAGCACTAGCTTGTTTACCCCAACCCTTTTCTATACTTACTTCTCAAGAAAACACACCATTTAAGTTTGATCCTTTTGATTCCACATGCCCAATGGATTTGCACTAGTTTTGATCCATCCATCACTTTATAAAAATCCATATTACAAATTCTGTTTTGCTAAAGTCACCTTGAACTTCAATTGCATAAATTTAGCAATCCCATTATAGGGATACCCTCCTTGTGCTAGGGGAGAGGTGGTCTAAAGTGAGAGAGGGATTTATTATGGTGACAATTGGTAGCCCCTCTTACGTCCTCCAAACATCTTTCTTGAGCTTTAGGACTTTCATCTCAAGAAGTAAGGGTTTGAGTGGTAACAACTCCGATTTGAAGAGACGATTCTTTGTTGATAACCTTAGAGCCAATTTGGTACCTCCCCGGCCCCTTTGTGACCAAGGTTCGGTTGTGCAGTGGAAAGAGGTTGTTGTCAAAACCATTAAATTTATTGGGGGGTATAGATGACAATTTGCCAAAATTATGAGACTAAGAGAAAAGCAATATGGGGTACATAATGCCCTAATGACTAATACTTGGCTCAACATACAACCAGAAACTTGAGGCGTTCACAACTAGGTAATGAAAAAGCCAAGGAGATTTACAATTGAAGAACACTGAGCTCTATAATTGGGTCTAGTAGACAATGAATGGAGGTGCAATATGAAAGCTTATATTGAATTAAACAAAAGTTCACGGTCAAAAGAAATTACCATGCAAGTACTATACAATGCAAATACTATAGACCTCATAAGTTAATCATATTGATAATCTTTAATTAAAACATTGTAAAAAGAATTTACAATGCAAGTACTATGGACCTTATAGGTCAAAAACATTGTAAAAAGAAATTATGACCCAAATACTATGGACCCTACAGGTCAATAATATTGATAATCTTTAATCAAATGTATTGTAAAAAGAAATTATAACCCAAATATTATGGACACTCAATAAAATAGCAAATGAAATATTTATTAGAACTTCCTTCGTCACTGATAGCACTGTTGTTAATCATGGTCATATAGCATCGCACTGATGGCACTGCTGTTATAGGTCACTGATGACACTGTTGTTAGATAATCAGCTTTTTCAAGACAGGGAATGTTATATTGCATGGCCATGTTATTGTGCCAAAATTATTAGTAATATAAGGACTCTAGGAGCTGTTAAATAAATGGTGCACAAGTTGAATCAAATGAATCTTTATTTTCATTTGATAATTCAAAGTACTGATACGGCATGATAAACAACCAGGTCTTTCCAAGAAAACAGAAGCTGTGAAATTTGAACAATTATCCCACAGTATGCATGGTACTAATCATAAATATTCCTGGAAATGTAACATTTTTCAACGTTTGCCTTAGTATGGAGCTGAATAGAGTTGCACTGCATACCTGGGTTCCAATACCTGCAATCAGACCAATGGTTTCCAACCAGGCACAACACCAAGATGCAAATGGACCCCACTTAGGCCCAGCCAGATGAGCAGCCCAGAAGTACAAGGAGCCAGTGGTCTTGTTGGGTATGACAACCAATACACCCATTAGTTTATATTCAGATGAGTTTAGAGTGAAAAGATAGCAACCATAATATCGAAAGTAGAATTCAAATAAACCTTTACCTTATCTTGACACGCCCATCCATAATTCCTATGAATGTTTATAGCTGATATCTTTAAAATATTTCATATATCCCAATACGCAGTATAATAATATAATCATGAATTCAATCAGAATGAGATTTTCAAAATTTGAGAAAATGGAGAAACTACATGAACACACTTATAATTTTAGATACTCATAATAATTAGAGAAAATTCTGCTGTTTTTACATGATAGCAGAATTTAGTGCTTTGATCATTGGTGAAGGCATTTCCAACCCAATGATCATGAGTTCATCCTGCATCATCCGAAATGTGATTTTCAGTTTTTGAGAAAATGGGAAATCTACATGCACACATATAATTATAATAATTAGAGAAAAATTTGTTGGTTTTACATGAATAGCAGAATTTTATTTCAGCTCTCTTTTTCTGTTTGGTACTTGTCAGCGAATCCAGCCACTTGAGAAACAAAACATTTTCACAAATACATTTCATCCTCTTACCGTTATGATACATAGATAAAGTTCTTATCCCCTAAATCCCCTTGCATTCACTCAATGAGTTATTAGGTTAAGCCTACTCTATAAAAGTTTGCTCGACTTCTCACCTTACAACAAGCTTCTAATCGTGTATCCTTATTTGCCTAATACAAAGTGGCACCCCTAGATATCTAAAGGAATCATTTTATTCAATCTTTTGGAATCGGAGAAGTTGAGCATTTCAACCTGTGGCTGAAGCTTAGCTTCATCTCAAAAGTTATATATTAGTATAGATTCATTTTAATTTCAGATTTATTAAGCACCAAGAGGGATAAAAAAAAATTGAAATGTAAATTTCTCAATTCTTAAAAGAGAGTGTCTGTGTGTAACAATTAATGCTTGATATTATTTTATTAATAACAAATTATATTATGGATTTTTTTATTAGATCTCATCCATGCTGGGCATTGATTTTTTTTTAAATGAGAAACTATATTGGGCTGACTTATGACATGTATCACGTCAATGATGGACGTTACACATATAACTCGCATAATGCATTGTAGAATGCACCTCACTTCTCTCTAGTGCAAAAAAATCAACAACCTGTTTTTACACTTCTACTTCCTCCAAAACAACTATACCCATTGGAGTTTTTCTGCTGCAAATAACATGTGACTAGTTATATTTCGAAGAACTACTTGGTCACCCCTTATTAATCCTATCCACTCTTACCATACTATGAGGCTTGACAACACATCATCTACTAGAATGTACTAGTACAAAATTAACAACCTTGATGAAGAATGCATAGGGTGGAAAAGAAGGTCATTAGAGCACCATTTACCAAGACAACTTCATGTTCACTTGGGAGAATCTTGCTATGCATAGAAGGCTATGCCAAATACTCCATTAACTTTTAAGGTAGACATTCTAACTTCTCATAATCTTTCTTGAGATTAAGTTTTGAGAATATCATTCTCTTTACTATGTCTAGCTCAATGGAGAGATTCTCCCATCACTATGACATTGCCTATAATATTCCTCCCTAGAAATACAATGTCTAGCTCCTTGAAATTTGCGTGTCCATCAATGAAGTTATCGTTTTCACAAAAAAAATTGTTGTAATACTATTGATAGATATTGGACACTAGATTGCTAAATCATCTAAACGCATTACTTGAAGGATGAACTCTCCCTATGCCTTGTACCACTTTAATCAATTACCTCGTCAAAGGAATTACTCTATCAACAATTAGATTGAAAATATCAATTGGGAGCAGTGTTGAAAACCTCACCGAATAATCGGCGACATTTTAAAAAGTCGCGAGTTTTTCCCTAAGCCGAAAAATCAGCTGGGAAAAATCACGATTTTTAAAAAGTCGTGGAGATGCGACTTTTTCAAAAAAGACGCGATTTTTTGGTAAAAAGCGCAGGTTGACCTAAAAAGTCGCCCAGGCCTCCAATCTACGGCTTAAAGGGGGAAAAGTCATTTTTTTTGTTATTTCTTTCATTTCATTGTTGGAGAAGGAGTGTGAAGGGCAAGAGGGCACCATCAAGTTATCAACCACCTTGGAGGCATCCAAACACCATCTAACATCACCATTGAGAATTTTTGTGGAGAAAGGGTTCAACTTCAAGAATCAAAACTTTGCCAATCAACCAATTCCTCTCACAGGTATGTAGTGTTTCACTTTCTTCTATCTTTTCTATGATTTTTTTGCAAGTTTGCTTGCATATTTTCTTGCCTATCTTCCTCTATTTTTTTTGCCATTTTACCAATGACTTCCATGTCCATAAATATTAAAAATAGTCATAATGTAAGGGGGTTTTAGAATGGAATAACATGCTTGTTTTTTAGATCTTTAGCCACCCTCTTGTTATCATTTTTCATGGCTAAAAATATAAATTTAGAGGTTTGATTTTTTAAGTCGAATTGTTGCAATTTTTTCAAATGGGGTTTAATGTATTTTTTTTTTTTTTTTGTGCTTTAGGCTTGCATTTTGAGGTTGCCATTCCATTTGCCAAAATGCCAAAGCCATTGGACCCGTTTTGGCAGTATGGTGAGCCTGGGGATGGAACAAACAAGCAAAATTTGAGTTGCAAATTATGTGGGCATCACATGTCGGGAGGGGTTAATAGGTTGAAATACCATAGCTAAACTCCCTGGGCATGATGTTGGCCTTTGTACTGCAGTGACCCCAGAGATCATGAGATCTGCCCATGACGCAATCCATGAAAAAAATAGAAAGAAGGATGAGATCACCGCAAACAAAGCTGAGATTGCATCTTTTGGTGTAGCAAGAAATGCGGGGGCATCACTATCTGCCACTGTCGGTGAGGGTAGTACGAGGGGCTCCACTACCACAGATTCACCTACCGGGAGGGTGGGGGCCTCATCCTTTTTTGTTCCACGAACAGAAATTGGAGCACAACCTTCTATCAAGTCAATGGTAAAGAAAACAGAGAAGGTAGAAGCAGACAGGGTGATGGGGAGGTGTCTTTACTGGATTCACATACCTCTCAACATCGTAAAAAACAATCCATTTTGGCAGTCAATGTGTGATTCCATTGCAGTAGTTGGCCCGAGGTATAAAAGTGCCACCTTCGAGAAGTTGCGGGGTCCAATCCTTCAAGCAGAAAAGAAGGACATCGGTGTTAGGTAGGAGGAGTTCAGGCAGTCATGGGAGAGCACTGGATGCATAGTCATGTCAGATGGTTGGTCAGATGGTAAGGGTAGATCCCTTATCAATTTTTTGGTACATTGTCCTAGAGGTACCATGTTTATGAAATCAGTCGATGCATTAGCATATGTAAAAGATGCAACGCTTTTATGTGAGTTAATAAATGGGTTCCTACAAGATATTGGGGTGCACAATGTTGTGCAAGTTATTACGGATAATGTAACTAATTATGTGGCTACTGGCAGGATGCTTATGGAGAGGCACCCCACTTTGTTTTGGACTCCATGCACTGCTCGTTGTATTGATTTGATGCTGGAGGATATGGGGAAAATTCCCTTTATCAAGGTGGTGATTGATCAAGCTAGGAGCATCCCCAAGTTCATTTACAACCATACTTTTGTTCTCAACCTCATGAGGAGGCACATCAAAAACAAGGAGTTGAAGCATCCCGCAATCACACGTTTTGTCACTACCTTCATTACTCTTCAGTCCTTGCTTCAATGTCAGTTTGAGTTGAAGCAAATGTTTGTTTGTGATGGGTGGCGTGATTGTGCTTATAGCAGGTGAGAGGATGGGAGAATCATTGCCAAGTTGGTGTACACTGACTCCTTCTGGTAAGGAGTGGAAGAAGTATGCTCAGTGAGTGAACCTTTGGTAAAGGTTTTGAGACTTGTTGATGGTGATAAGCCCGCAATGGGATATTTGTATGAGGCCATGGATAGGGCCAAAGAGGCCATCCAGAATTATTATGTGGGAAAGGGTACCCTGGGGCACAATAGGAACATGTTGTTCTGGGAGTTGATTGATAGTCGATGGACTGGGATGCTTCATAGACCCATTCATGCAACAACACTCTTCCTCAACCCTGCATTTTCCTACAAATGCAAATTTGATTTTGATGGCGAGGTGTTGGAGGGGCTCCTCCCTTGTATTCAGAGGATGATACCTGATTATGAGACTCGCAATGCAATCAATCGCGAGATAGAGGTGTATCAATATGGTACTGGAGTATTTAGCTTTGGTGATGTTATCCATGACAGGATTGTTATCACATCCATAGTAGTCGGGCTACCATGATTGCAGAGCAGTTCAGTATATATTTTTGAGCTTTGCCTTTACACAGTTTCAGTGAGATCAGCTATGATGAGCAGTATTACTTATGATCACTCACACATCAGAGCAATAGTAGACCTTATGCCATGAATGAGCCTCTTGACCTCAGATTTGATGATAGAGATGACCTTTTATCCCATACAGAGCAGTGCAGTGCCTAGAGTATCAGCAACAGTGTTTCAATGGTTACATGTGATCTAGATAGATGATACAGGTATATGGCCCAACAGGTATATGATGTGCATTGGTTTTATTATCTTGCTCTTTTGTTCATTTTGATAGCTTGAATTAGTATATAGCAATATGATCTAGCAGTATTGTTATCACCTAAACTGTAGTTACCCCTATGGATGGATCCAGTCATGGATGGCAATAGGGAAGGGCAACTCAAAAGGTGCAACCACGATCACCTCGACCTCCAAAATATGGTTGTCACGCCAGTCGAGGCAGCCTTCGCTTTATGTTATCTAGCCCAGACAACAAAGGGGGAGACCCGATCTACTCCCGACAGGAGAGATCAAAACCAATACACCAAATCAGGGTATTTCTAAGTGAAGTTAGGTGTATGGTTTATCCTAGACCTAAGGATGAAGTCACAAGCCGAGTGAGGGGTTCAAGAGATATAGCTTTGGTTTATAGTTGATGTGAAAGTGACTTACAATGTTTGAAGTGAGATCTAGGATGAGTGTACTAGGTCAATGTCAAAAGATCCACTGCCTTGGGAACTGTGTCCAATGCAGGATAGTTTTAAGGGATGTATTGGGGCTAACTAGTACATAAGACAAGCTTGACCATGATTCATGATAGCTTTAAGGGTATAGTTCACCATGCAGAAGTCAAACCACAAGTCAATCCAACAATCTAGGAAAGTTGGGTTGTCTTGGAGATAAACCAGTGCCTTGGGAATTGGGAAGTGGAGTCAAAGTGGGGTTGACTTATGGTTTAGGACTCCTACAACATGAGATAAGTGAACAGTATAGGTCTTGATGGTTGAATGTATCTAGATCTAGGTTTAACCCAAGTGGACCACAATCCCTTAAAACAAGGAATGCAGTCCCCAAGGCAAGATTTGACAAAGTGACAGCCTAGACCTAGGTTTTGAATTATTCCGGTTTCAGATCTCCAAAAATCTCAAGTACCCAGTTCCTAGAAGTGAGTCAACTCACTTCTCCAAGGTGGTGCGACTTTGCCCAAGGAGGCTTAAAATGGGGTTTAGGTAGGTCAAGGCAAGTCGGATGGCATCCAAACTTTAGATCCTAGTAGATCGGTCAGGTAGGAGTATGGATCTGTAATTTTGTGGCAATCCACCGGTTAGATCTTTGTAGATCTGAGTTTAAGTGTTCCAAGTGGTCCAAAATGGGGATTAAATCCCTTAAAATGTGGAATGGGGCCCACAAGGTGAATTTCAAGAAAGGGACAACCTGGGTGTATGTTATTTGATGTGTAGATGTCAAATCAAGTGGAATCTCAAACACCCATGTTCTAGATCTAGGTCAACTTGCTCAAATGGTGAAGTGCGCCTTCCTTGGGAGAAGCTAAGTTGGCTTGGGAGAGGGGTCAAACGGAAGCCAATCCTCACCAAACTATAGATCCGGGATGCCGTGGATGCTATAGAGGTGGGTTTTCAATATCATGCCCAACAACCCACTAGATCTCAGTAGATCTAAGAAAATGCAAAATTTGGGGTTTTAATTAATTAGGGTTTTAGATGTTTTTTGACAATTGGATAGATCATGGAGATAGAACTTACCTTGAGATCATACCTGAATGATGTGGATGAGATGCCTTGATGTTGAGGAAGATTCCCGCAGAGATCAAATGAGAGATTGTTGATTTGCTTGCCAATTTGATGCCCAAGTCCACAAGTGCGCCTTCCTCTACCTGTCAAACCAAGGAATGAAATTCAATCAGTAAGATCAAGTATGGAAGAAATACAAGAGAAATGCAAATAGTAACATGAAATAGAAGGTCCTGGGACAGTAATACTCCCTGTTACCAACGAAGAGCTCCAAAGAAGAAGTAGGGAGAGTCTTCCCCTACCAATACCTCCTCCTCCAAGCAAATCGGCCTCCACCTGTAGATGCAAAATCGTGGTACAAAAGATATGGCAAACAAGATCTCCAATAACTCAGTGCAAAGGAAGAACCAACGAACGAACACCAAAAACATTCACCACAACATTGGAGATAGATGCAATAATAATTTTCTATTCCAATAATCCAGAGCCAAAAGTCCCTTTACAATGAGAAGCTCTCTCCTTTAAATAGGAAGGAGAGGCACCAAAACCCTAACCACTTTTTGAATGAGTGGCTAAGATTAAAAGATACAAATGTCTAATCAATGGTTGAGATGAGCTCAACAATATAATACATGGATCACACATAAAATATAACATAAGTGGACAAAGTCGCCCTAGGAGAGGGGAATCCCACCAAATCATGATGACAAAATATCATAAGAGGCTCATGGTGGGTCCAAGGGGTAATTTTATCCCTCCTTGGTCAATCCCCATGGCACAATAACCAATAAATAATCATGAATATACCAAATCGTGCCCCCAAGGTGAAGTCGTGGTCCTCAAAAGACCTCAAAAAATCCACAGAAAGTGCCATAAGTGATGGATGCGGGCCCCGATGAAGCTGAAACTGCAGGAGGAGGTGTGGAAGGTCCCGATCTATCATCACTGATCATCCCATGCCATAACTTTGCCTCAGTAGCCCAAATCGATTTCCTCAATAGCCATTTCTACCAATCCTGAAATGCCTCGGGAAGCGTGAAACTGCCCAAACAGCCTCCTGGAGTGATGGCGCTGTCAAGGTGAGGGCACCAATGTGTCCGGGAGGGGGGTAATATGGTAAAAACAAGTGGCTGGACCACCCCCTCCATCATCAGCGCCCTAGGTCAACCGGATAAAAGTCATCTCTGCTCTGACAGGGCCTCCAATAGACCAAAACTGCACTAGGACAGCCTACTGAGGCTAAATCATCCCTGTAAGTGCCCGGAACTGAAAACAAACTGTCCCATTGGACTCAGAAGGTCCAAATCCATCCAAGATGTGTACTCATACACCATATGAATCTCTGCATGATCAAAATAAATATCCAATGTACCGGAACAAGGCCAATAATAATGATCTGTAAATGTCCAAACACTGCTGTATCCCAAGAATCATCATCATAACCCTGTAGCTGCTGCATAGAATCATCCTGTATGTGTACATAGACCATATATCATCTACCCATATCATCATAAGGTCCAACATCTCATGTCCCATGGTCCTCCATGGTCAAACTAGGTCTAACCAAGACCAAATACAACTCAGACTATCATCCATAGCTGCTGCAAGGTGTCAAGGTTAATACATGCTTTACAATTTATTCAAATAGCTACTAAAACACAGAGTAATCATGACTGGCGATCTAAATCCAAATATATAGTGTCGTTAATTATTATTATTACTCAGACTAGACTTTCAGGACCATACTCACTTCATAGTTGTGATCAATTTGCTAGTGAAGGGTGAAGGCTGAAATGACTGGCTAGGCTAAGGGATGACTTGACTGACTTGACTTTGTGACACTTTGGCAAGGGAAAGGGAATACACACCATAGTATATACTGAATGAGCAATAACACAGGGAATGGCGGTGTCTCACAAATGGATGAGTTGTTTTAAAGAGGGTTTATTCACCTTCACAGATGCGCACAATCCATAATACAAACAAGGCCAGCAATTGTTTAGATATAACATTTAAGTTCCATTGCTTTTTGGGCCTGAGGTTTCCATAGCCTTGATCTATGTGTGTTTATAAACACATTGCATAGATTTACATTTATTTTTAGGCTTTCTGCTGCAGGTGTGTTTTTTAAGGCACTTGTTTACCTGAGCACTTCTAGGTGTGTCATGGACAACTTGTTTACCTAGGTATTTATTTTTCCAAAAGATATAACATTTTATTTTTCATGGCCATTTTCAATTGGCATTTCTTTCATATACCAGATATAGCATTTCATTTTTCCAGATTTTGTATTGATGGCAGCACTAAAAGTTTCAGGTTTAGCCAACACAACTTTAGTGACTAGGGGGAATTCTCAAGGAATTCCAACTCACCATAGGTAAGTTTTGTCACCAACTCAGAGCCGAGACACAATAAACAGGGAAGCTCATCCAATGCAGAGGCTACAGTGGGGAAAGGTCCTCCATGTCACTAGTCAAGTAGCAAATCAGGGTAATAATCTAAAAGGTAGGCCACGGATGGATGAAGACAATGAAATGATGGAGCCAACACTAGCAAGCCAGAGTATGGTGTAATGATCACCTCTATTCTCCCTAAGGAGGGTATGTACCAATGAGTATGAATAGTGAACTTCTAAGTCTGAGTAGGGACAATATGATATAAATAATAGGTCAACCAGGTCCATGTATCTATATGATCGCCAGATCATGACACTAAGTGCTAAGACATGCTATAAGAATAAGTATAAAAGCAACCTAACCATAACACAATAATATACCTGCTGAGTCATATACCTGACTGCACATCAACCTGTACCATCATCTGTCCTCTGGAACTGCTGCTGTAACTCTGGGCACTACTGACTGCTCTGTACCAATGGTATAATGGCTATATCGGGCATCTCTCTGAGTGTCCTGAAACTCAGTCATGGCATGGGGAGTATAACTGCTGTCCACAATCTGATAGTGATCCAATATAGATGCTCATCTCAGCATCTCAAATGCAAGGGAACTGGCTGAATAGTGTACTGGAATGAGAAAAATAATGTATGGTAGCCCGGCTACTATATATGTGATAACAAGTATATCTATATAAAATGAATATGGTTGTTATTG
Organism: Larix kaempferi; assembly: GCA_027924585.1. NCBI lineage: Eukaryota > Viridiplantae > Streptophyta > Pinopsida > Pinales > Pinaceae > Larix > Larix kaempferi. The sequence goes on along the minus strand of BSBM01000179.1, from coordinate 6,207,514 downwards.
ATTATCTAAATGGTTGTATTACTTACATATAGAAGCTCTTGTTTTATACTCGTTGGTTTTACCCTCTTAGGAGTGTGGACATGATCATTCCCACCTTATATGGCTTGCTAGCTTAGGCATCACTTTCACTTTCCCCATCCATCCGTTGTCTTTCCTGTTATCCACTGAATTGCACTTAGTGGATTTTGAGTGAGCCTGTGAAGACATAACAAGTTTACTTGTTCATATTCAGAAGATCAGAAGTCCTAGCAGGCCACCTTGGCCCTTTAAAAAAAAAAATCACATGTCCATGCCCTGCGGTGAAATTGTAAAAAATGTCTTAGCATGATGATTTTGTAACGGACTCGGCTTTCCTAGGACTTAGATATCAGTCCGACTAGCCCAAATTTTTTTTCCCCTTGTTAATTATATGTTGTTGAATAAACGACTTATAATTTTCGAGTTTTTCACTCATACCTCCAAAGTTGGGGTGGTCGGCATGATTTCTCGACCCTAGGAGGTTATTAGAGCCCAAGTGTCAATGTATATTACCATGCCAGACATTAGAATTGAGTTGTATGGACATGTGCTAGGTCCCCTTAAGTTTTTTTTTAAATTATGAGAAAAATAAATTTTCCCAAAAAATTAGACTAGTTTTTAATATTTTAATTGGAAAAATTAAAAATGTAATAAAAGTATGGTTTGTGGGCGTAATTTGTCAAGTGGATGCTCGTTTTCTAAGCCAGAACATCCACTAAACCCATAAACCCACTTATCCTAAGTTTTGAGTACGTATTTATCTCAGAAAATAATATTTACTCAAGAAACCCAAAAAGACCAATTTAATTGGCAAAAAAGACATAATAAAGGCAAAATCCCAATCCCACGAATCAAGGAAATGTGTTGGAATCAAATCTCCTTTAATTGGCAATCAAATCAGGGAGAATATTGAGCAAATAAATGATGATTTGATTGAAAATTGGAGATCCACCAAAGGGGGGGGCGAATTTGTGGTTGGAGATGTGTCAAGTGGAGGTTGAAAAGTGTCAAATGGTTGGAGAAAGGTGTCATTAACCTCCCCAAACCTCTCACATGTGTCAACAATCCTTTTCCAAGTGTATCAACTCATTTCTCCAAGTGTCAAAGAGTATTTCTCTTGGTTTTGCTATATAATGAGGCTTCATTCTCTCATTTAAAAGAGTTGGAGTTGTGGAGAAGAGTAGTCTTGCTATTTGTAATTGTCTTATGCTTTGCATTGTTGGAATAAAGAGTTCAAGCTTTGGAGGCTCATTAGTGTAGTGTCTTTGTGTTGGATGATCATGGCCATGCATGCTTGAGGTAACTTGTATTTAATTAAATTCTTCTTGCAACTTTGTTTGGTGACTCTATCTTTGGTAGGATTGTTATCAATCCATAGGAAGGAATCATTTAATAAGTTTATTTCTTGGTTCATTTTGCTCATATATGTTGAAGAATATAGATCTAGCATCTTAACAAGTTTATTATTATGCTTTTAGTTTTTCTCATACATGTGTAACTAGATCTCACAAACTTTGTTACAAGTATCTTTTGAAATAGCTGCAGATAACCGTGGATTGGAGTTTGAACAAGCTTGTTCTCCCTCTCTCCAAGCTTTCATCTGGCTTAGTCCAATTGCATTCCACCAAAAAGTTTCTACAAGAACTCTATCCAGCATCAAGATCGCTTCTCCTTCTCTTTCTCATCTTAAAGCAATATTTTCTCCTTGGTTACTTGCTATACTTATAGATCTATGCTTCAGATTTCAATTACTAACTAGATTTGATTTATGAGTTTAGTTTATGCTTAGATCTAAAGTCCTTTCGAAGTTTTATCATAAAAAATAGATCTAGCTAGGGAGCTATTTCATTTTGCAAGTTCTTTCAAAGTACAAATTTTATCTTGCATGTTAAATAGATTCTTTTGGGTTTAATAGATAAATCTAGCAAAGGTAGTGCTTCATTGTCTGCCCTCAAAAGCAAGCCAAGATCCTCAAAAGGAGTAGTCATTTTGAGTCATTTTCATTCAATTTTTTCAAGTACATTAGCCTAGATTTTTCCATAATTTTTGTAGTTGCCCAAATCACTTTTAAAAGTGATTTTGGGCATTTTCTAACACTAATTTGTTCGCTGTCCTAATTTTGTTTTTAGCAGATTTTTGGACTTTAGTGGCAAAAAATCAAGTTTGAGGCCAATCCAAAGCTTCCCGGAGCTTCCTAATTTCATTGGGCAATTTACACTTGTATTTTTGTAAGCTTTTGGATCTAGATCTGTAAAGATCCAAAGCATTTCTTTCTTCCAAGTTTATTGTAAATCAAAAAATAAAAAGAAGAGCAAGTGGGCTACCCAGCACCCACACCCACACCCCATCCCCCCTGGGGGGCTTCGCAATTTTTTTTATGGCATGATTTTTTCTAACAAGTTTTATTTTCAGTTTAAGCACAAACACACAAATACAAACATGTTGTATACTTTCAATCTCTAAACATCATAAATATTGTTTTAGTCGTTTCAATTTTTGCTTCAAAGTAATAAATTTGGTATTGCTTTCCCGAAGTATGCTCTCGCCATCACATAAAGGGCTTTGCCTGAGTACGTGAACGGATGATCAGAAAAGAGACTCCTTTCCTGTAGTAATTAGTATAACACTTTACTTCAATTATTTACCTTTTGCAATCAAATGGAATAAATATTTAGTTCCAACTCAAAGTATGCTCTTTCCCCTTGCGGGCATTTGCTTGGGCCTGTGGAAAATCAGAAAGAGTTGCAATTATTCCTTAATTTTTCACATTTAATAAAAACTCATACTAATAAAATTAACTACCCTGAACATAATGAAAATCCGACACTCAAACCTTAATTATTATGTGGGGAAATTTCTCAGAAGAAGCGGGAACCACTGGGAGGCGACTTCAGGGCATAGTTAGGCTACACCCTTGTTGGTGTAGTGTTGAACACCGCCCTCGAGACTCCATTCCAGCCCACATGTCTTCGTGAGGAGCCACCTTTAATTAAATTTCCCGACATTACTTCTTGTACCTTAGGGTATATATGGGGCTCCCTTTCTCCCGTAATCAAGCCTCATCTCATAATAAATTAAAACTGACCAAAAAGCACTCGCAAAACATTTACAATACAACAGCACGCATTTTTTACTCCATTTTGGCACTGATCTTGTTTATAGTATTTCAATCTTTTATCAGATCTTGTATTGCTTATAACTACCTTATGCTGTTGATCTTAATTCATATTTGCAAGTGACTTTTTTGCTTTCAGTTAAATCTTCAAAACTCCTAAAAAACTTACTCGATCATAAACCTAAAGCTTAATCAGCCTTAGTAACTAATAGGGACTACCCCCCTTGGCTTCGTTAGGAGTTTTGCCTAAACGGAGGAGTCAAGATCAAGTGACAATACTTGACTCGAGACTTGCCACCCAAGGAATGCACCTAAGTAGCTTGAAGATTTCTGCTATGATAACCCCCGGGTGCGTGTTCCGGAGGCAACATTTTTTGGCATCGTTGCCGGGGATAAATCTTTTTATTCCCGGGTTACGAATTTTGTTTTCTCCTTTTTGTTTTTGCTTTGTTTGATGAATGTTTAGAGTAGATCTTTTTATTTTCATCTCGTGACTCCACTAACCTTTTTTCAGTTTTGTAATTTTTCAAAGAAAAGCAAAAATGTTGAATTTTTGTGAGTATTTTAAATGCATATTTTTATTCTCACATAGCGACTCCATTGAAGGGATAAAACCCTTGTATCTCATATTTTGTTGAGATTTGTGTGTGTAGATGAGCCCATACAAATACATAAAATTTTAAAGCTCATTGTTGGACAACTTTGTTCTTTCAGTACTTGAGATTCTCCTTGATCAACTCAAACCAAGGTCTGATTTATTGTGATATGGATATTAAAAGAGGAGAAACTGATGCTCGAATCTCCCTTGCATATCCTCCCATTGATTACTTTAGAATTCCAGGCTTTCCTAATCAGTTTGAGGGTGAAAAGACATCTTATCCCCTTCCTATGTTTTATGGTCGTGATGGGGATTATTCAGCCAGATTCCATGTTATGACATTCCTTACACGAATGAGTGAATATAACATATGCCATGAATATCATATGATACATGTTATCACACCATAGTAGCTGGGCTACTATTCTTGCTGAGCAGATATCTGCATTTTTCAGAGCTTTGCTTTTACAGAGATCAGCTACGATGAGCAGATTCATTTATGATCACTTACACATCAAATCAGTTTATATCAGACATTGTGTAGACCTTGTGCCAAGGCTGAGCCTTGAGAGCTTAGATTTGATGACCGATATGACCTGTTGTTCCATACAGTTTCAATTCAGTGCCCAGAGTTCCAGTTATATTATTGCAGCAGCGTTTCAGTGGTTCTAAATGATGGTTATTTATGATATGCAATGATATGACCATTAGACTTGTGATTGTTAGCATTGGACTATTATCTTGTTGTTTTAGTCATCTTCATAGCATTAACTTGGTATATAACTCATGATGTGGCAATATTATTTAATAAACGAAATGAACTATCTTGGTTGGATGTAAATAATGAATTGGATGTAATACTTGCACTTAAAGGTTTACTAACATTAGGGGAATTTTGAGGTAAAAATGGGCTTCGAAACAAAAAATGTACTATCAAAAGCAACTTTTAAAGAACCAATCACATTCTAGAGGATGACATCATCTATAATAGTTGAGGTGGCATTGGTTGAGTTAAAGATGCTTATTTGTCAAATTCTAAATAGTGAATGAAAACCCATAGTTAACCATATCAATGTTGTAAGTAAAGTACTCATAATGAAAAGAGTACTCTTAGATTACTTTTGAATATAAAGATGGAGATTGCTTGTGACAAGGACTACTTCCCACAAAGATCAAATGCCAAACTTGATGAAGCCCTTCTTGATGGCGTTTTGCCTCCTTCAACCAATTCGGCCTCCCTATTCCTGTCAATCAAGGACACAAAGATCAATCAATTAAAAAAAATGGAAGTAGATGCAAGCAAAAGAGATGAATACCATGAAATTGTTGGTACAAAGACAAAACAACTCCCTGTAACCCAAAACGACTTGTTGAAGATAGTAGGGTAGGCCTCCCCACCAATACGCACTCCCTCAAAACGTCTTCTTTGCCTGCAAATCGTGTTAGTGAAGATAAAATCCAAGATGGCCACCAATGTCTGTCAATGCAAAGGAAAAATCATTTACAATCACCACAAGCATTCCAACTCCAAGATCCAAGATGCCCAAGAAAATATTTTTATTCCAATAGCAAAGAGCCAAAAATCTCTAGATAGTTTTAACAATGAGGGGTCTCCTCCTTTTATAGGAGAGAAATACCAAAATCCTAAACCACTTTTGAAAACTAGTGGTTGAGATCAAAAGATATAACAATCTAATCAACGGCTAAGATGAGCCAATACAATATAAGACATGGATCACTTAACTAAGTGATGATGTCATAGCCTAAAATGCTCAATGAGGGTGATGTCATACATGGGGGTGGCTAAACATACATGTGCCACAACCATAAGATCTAGACAAGTCACTAAAAGCACATGGTGGGGCTAGGAGGCATTAATCTCTTTCACTAGCATGTCCCCATGGCACAATAATATAAAATATAAGTCTATGACATGTCCAAGTAACACAAATGATCAAATCCTGTCCCCATCATCATAGAGAGAAGTACAATAAAAGAGCTACTGTAGCCCATGTGGACCCCACTGACTGGTGCAAACAGATCTGGAAGAAGGGGGGTTCACCATGGATGACCTCATAGCATACCAAGTGCCAAAACCTTGCCTCAATTTCCCAAATCGAATTCCTCAGTGACCTTTTTATTCCATTTTTTTATCCTCCTAAAAACCCTAAAAGTGCCCAAAAATGCCTCTAGGGTGCCTGCGCTTTCAAACTGAAGGTACCATCATGTTCGGAAGGGGGGTATAATGGTAAAAACAAGTGGTTGGACCACCCCCTTCCTATGTAGTGCCCTAGGAAACGACTTGCCTCCAATGCTCTTGCTGGACAGGCTGGATCAGCATGCCCAAACTGGTCGACAGGTGGATAACTGCAACTATCATGCCCAGAAGTGCCCGAAACTGAAAGATAAGTGTCTCAATGGATCCAGAAGACCCAAATCCACTAGAGATGAATACTCATACACCTCATGATAACGTGTGGGGTCATATGTAGGGTCCACCATACTTGGATAGTGTAAAATATGATGATATGGAAATAATAATAAAACTGACCAACTGCATCAATCATCATCTGAAGCATATGTCCAACATATGGAAACATCAATAGGTGTATGTGGGACCATAGATCAACATCAATAAGCACAAGTGGTCCATCTCATCACAGATCCCAAGAATGACCATGGTCAAATTATGTTTGACTAGGTCAAAATACAACCAAAGACTAGATTATAACACATGACTAAGACATGTTCTTTTAACCATATTCACAGCGTAACTTGAAGTATAAACATCATTCAGTGGAAATTAATACAGATATATTTCAATGTTGTTTATAGTTTACTTGCACAAAAGCTTTAAAGACATACTCATCCAATGGACATGGCCTAACTGCTAGCAAAGGGTGAGGGGTAAGGACAGGGCTAAGTAAGAGGGATGACTTGACCAAATCAACTAAGTGACACTTTGGACGGGGAGAGGGGGCTACACTCTATGCTGGACAAAATAAACAAAGGGAATGGCAATGCCTCACAAATGGGTAAGTTGTTTAGAGAGTGCTTATTCAACTTAGGCATCATGTCTACATCAAGTTGATCCAAGTTCATTAGAATCATTCATTTAATTTCCATGGCCTTTTTGGCCTATATGACCCCTCTAGGATTTTGCATGCGCTAAAAAGCACAACTAATCGCAGCTTGCATCCAGGGCATATTTGTTGATGTATATGTAACTTTGGAATGTATTTCACCTATGTATTTCATCTATGTATATTGTACTCCTATAGAGATGTTATTATTCCTTTATACGGAAGTGTCATCATTTGTATTGACAAGTGTCACAAGTGTTGTAACTTGTTGATGGGTTATTAGACCATCTTGATGGGGTCAGCCCTGTATGAGTCATGTGGGTAAATGGGTTATTAGACCACCAAGTGTGGGGTCGGCCCAAATTAATATAACCATGGGTTATTAGGCTAAGTTAGACAAGTCGGCCCCACTAGTTTATTGGGCAGGACAGGACAAGTATAAACAGAGATCGGGAGATCTCTATTTGATCATCTCACTACTCACACTTCTCTCATTCAGAAAGTGGCGCACTTGTGAGGAGGAGGATCTGCTGCTAGGAGAAGACTATCTCTTGTACTTTGGTTGTATCATTGCTCTTTCTATCTCTGAGGAAGTTGCGAGATTTTTCACCTTCTTGGTTTTCCCCGGTGAAACTCTGTGTCTCTTGTGTGCTTGCATTATTGTGTCCATGATTGATATGCTGTACATGTTATTCTCTCAGTTAAGATCCTATATATCAGATTGAAGTAAATTCTGAAAAACTAACATGGTAACAGAGCTAGCCTGAAAGAAGGCATGGTATGGCATGTATGACACTTGTTGCACTTGCGATGCTAGGGCTTGATATAGAAAAAACCAGTCATCGTAGCACTTTCGCTATAAATACATTTCGGCGAGGTTTCAGGCTCTGGAAATCTTACAGGTCGAAGATAAGATCCCCATGTACCTTGTATCCAAAGGGAAACCTCTAATTTGTTGTACTTTGTGATTTATGATCTGTACAATATAGGGTTTCTGCCTCTTCTAGATCTGAGTCATAAACAAGTGACCTAGGAAAAAAGGTCATAACTTGGGCTAGGAAGCTCCAAATGAAATTTTGTAAAAAGTGGCAGGTAGGGCACGGACTGTACTTTCACAGGCCAAAGGTTCAGAGGCCGAAAGTGAACCAGTGACACATGGCACTCCGTACAAGTTCGCTCTCCTGTTTTATCCCATAAACAGGTCACGTTGCGACACTTGGCATAAATCTCTCTCAGAGAATCCATTTGAGGTCAGACCTGTGGGGTTGGAAAGATAACAGGCCAGGCTACCACAGGAAAAAATTTCAGACCCTGTAGATCTGAAATTTCGGAGTTACACCAGAAACAATCAAGTGCATATTTATGTCAAAACAGAATTGGATTTTAAGCACCTTCATTCATGGCTCCGGGAATTTAGGGCTTTGGAGAAAGTTGGAATTTTTGTAATCGAAGACCGCGGCTGGATGCTCCTCATCAAAATCGAAATTTACAGACCAAGATCGAATTTTTTGGTTGGGCAGAAGGCTGGGCTTGATCAAACCGTAGTTCGGGATTTTGATCGGAAAGGTGGAAAATTAGGGCTTCTGCAAAAGTTGGAATTTCTGAAGTCTGTGACTACGGCTGGAAGCTCCTCAGAAAAATCGAAGTTTGGAGCTTTGGATCGAACCTTTTGGTTGGGCAGAAGGGTGGGCTTTATCAAACCCTAGTTCGGGATCCTGTCTAAAAGATCCGGAAGTTTCAAAGACAATTTTGAGGGGTGAAACTTTGCAGTTTTCAAACTCTGAGTATACCAGCTTGATCAACTCATCAAGGCGCATATTTCTATCTTTCAGAAGTTTGAAATTCAAAGTTTGAATTTTTAGGGTTTCTTTGACAAACCCGAATCCAGCTCCAGATCCAGTTTTTGCAAATCAAGTGGATTGGGTTAATCCTAGAAGAGAATGGTTTGGTCACCTGCATAAGTGAAAAAGTTCCTGTTTCACAGGGAGATGAGGCTAAGGCCTTACATAAGAAGATTACAAGCAATCTCGACAGGTATGACTTATCCAGGTATGTTTCGAGATTTGTTCATGATTAAGTTTATGATATGTTTGTCTTCATATTATTACGGTTAGTACAATCTTGATTAAATTTAGACTTGTCGTATCACCTTAATAAAATTATGAATGCATGATAGAAGATATTCATTGATTAGGGTTTTGACACTTATGATTGTACTAATGCATTGTGGTGTTGTATGAGGTTGGTGTTGTATGAGGTTGATGTTCTCCGCTAACATGAAAGGTACATCAAGAAAGACAAATCATGTTCTAGTTCAAGAACATATGACCATGGACAAAGATTCATCCATTGCCATGGATCACATAGAAGATCTACTTACAAGGTATGTATAACTTGGTTCTATAATGGTTAACCTATGAGATATGCAGGTTACTAGCACAAGTCACTTAAGAGAACAAGAAGACATCATGTGGGTATGTTAGACAATAACCAGCTAACATATTAATCCAGGTATGTTTTTCCTATATCAAGTTAGAATCTTACCTTGTGTTAGAATCTCTTATATAAGTATACATGGCATGATTGATAATGATTATTCATTGAAGTTAGTAATCATGGGTTTAGGCATATTATGCTTCTTACTTTAATTGATGATATGACTAATCAGAAGAGTCCTATATAAACCTTGAATACTAATGTTTATTATCTGTGTTTAAAATGATCATTACTATACATGTTTAAGATTATTGTGTTTCTGATAATATTGAGATTATACTAATAAATGTATGATTATGTATGAGATCTCGAGGATATCACAATAATGATACTTGTAAGCATGCATAAGTGATCGAGGATGGATATAAGTTCAAGGATAGGTAATCCAGGAAGCAAAGATCAAGAGGGAGCACACTCCAATAGTTTCTGCAAGGATGCAGATATTCAAAGGGAGTCGACCACTTCTCACAATCCACATCAGAATGGAGTTGCAGAAAGGAAGCAAAGACTGAGAGGGAGTCAACCCAACAAACAAACAAAAATAAGTATTTGAATTATCATTTCTTGCATATTTGATTGTTTAAATAATACTGTTCAATGATGCATATACTGATGTTCGTAGAATTAGATTGTGTATTTTGGCATATTAGAATAATTGCATTAATGAACAGCATACTACTAATATGCATGTAATGGGTAAGTGGCATATGGCACTGTACAACATTTCATTGCTACTTATCTAAAATGAAACCTCTTTGCTGACATGTTGGGGGTAGTGCAAACTCTTAACAATGTTCTGGTAGAGATTGGAAGGCATCTAGAAAGTTACAGGATATGGATGAATGTTGTATTGAAGCATTGGCTAAAATAATTGCATGACTGTATGACATATTTATTCATGTGTAAGAATTTGTTCTGAAAACTATGAGAAGTTTCTAATCATGCAATTTAACTTGTTTTGTTGGAAAGATCATATACGAGCACCTACAAAAGAAGGACTACAGCATTTGTTTCAGCAACAAAGTTATCTATTAAAGATATTGAATATATTGAAGTTCCCAGGATTCGGGAAGAATGCCATGATCGAGGAGTACCAGTCAATCATGAAGAATGATGTTTGGGATGTAGTCCCAAGACCTGAAGGGAAGTCTATTGTGACTTCCAATTGGATCTATAAGATCAAGCATGCTGCAGGTGGCAGCATAGAGACTTTTGCTCCTATAGCCAGATCCACTTCCATCAGATCAGTACTTGCTCTGGCTGCAGTGATGAAGTGGAAGATACACCATATGGATGTCAAGACAGCTTTCTTGAATGGTGTAGTCGAAGAGAAAGTCTATGTGGACCATCCACTCGGTTTTGAGACACATGACAGAGAGTCATATGTGTGCAAGTTGAAGAAAGCCTTGTATGGCTTGAAGCAAGCTCCTAGGACTTGGTATGGTAGGATGGACAGCTTTCTATCCAGTTTGGGCTTTACCAAGAGTAAAGCAGACTCTAACCTTTACTACAAGGTTGAGGAAGGCAATCCTGTGATGCTACTCTTGTATGTGGATGACCTGTTTGTAACAGGTGAAGATAGTTTGATTGTTGATACCAAGAGGAAGCTTGCTGCCGAGTTCGAGATGAAGAAGAACTTGGAGATGATGCACTATTTTCTAGGTATGGAGGTGTGGCATAGTGCAGATGGAATCTTCCTTGGACAAGGGAAGTATGCGGTAAAGATCCTGAAGAGGTTTGGGATGATGGAATGCAAGGCCATGGCCACACCTATGGCATCGAACCTAAATCTTTTGTGTGATGCTTCATATGATCCTGTTGATGTCACTGTGTATCGTCAGATGATTGGGTCCTTGATGTACCTGACGAACACAAGACCAAATATTTGCTTTGCGGTGAACACATTGAGCCAGTTCCTGACGGATCCCAGAGGTGTTCATCTGGTTGCTGTAAAGCATATTCTGAGGTACCTTAAGGGTACAATTGATTATGGGCTCAAGTATGATGCGAATCAAAAGTTTAACCTGCAGGGTTATGTTGATTCAGACTGGGCAGGCAGGGATGCAGATAGGAAGAGCACTTCTGGGTGCTGCTTCAGTATAGGATCAAGTGTGATCTTTTGGTTTAGCAGGAAGCAGTCCTGCGTAGCACTGAGTACAGCCGAAGCAAAGTATGTTGCAGCTTGTTCGGCTAGTTGTGAGGAAGTATGGCTCCGGAAGCTACTGTCTAAGTTATTTGATCTCCCGTTGGAGGCTACTGGTATCTTTTATGACAACCAGAGTTGTGTGAAGTTGTCTGAGAACCCGGTGTTCCACGACAGGTCGAAGCACATTGAGATCAAATATCACTATATCAGGGATATGGTGCAGAGAGGAGCAATGAAGCTCTTGTATGTTGCAACGGATGAGCAGGTTGCGGATGTGTTGACGAAACCACTAGCCAAAGTGAAGTTCGAGTACTTCAGAGAGAGGCTTGGTGTTCCTCAGATTGATGACACTTCGAGGAAGAAGTGATGGGCACATTTGTAGGAGCCATTCCAAGCATGGTGAGAGGAGGATCCTTCCCATGGCTGTGGATATAAGCACTGTGTGATGAGCATCAGAACGCTACTCCAGTTTCTTCTCTATATGCATCATGTTGGATGCTTGTTATGATCAGTTGGATCATGTATATGTATATGCATCATGTTGGATGCTTGTTATGATCAGTTGGATCATGTATTTGTATATGTATCAGGTGGATACATTGTATGATCAGGTAGATCATGTATGATTATATGTATCAGGTGGATACATTGTATGATCAGGTGGATCATGTATGATACATTGTATGATCAGGTAGATCATGTATGATGATATGTATCAAGTAGATACTTGGTATGCATCAGGTGGATGCATTGTATGATAAGGATGATCACAGATAACGAGCTTCAGGATGTTGCTCCAAATGATATGCATCAGGTTGATGCTATGATGATGATCAGGATGATCATGTGTGATGAGTATCAGGACGATGCTCTGGACGACATGCATCAGGACGATGCAATGATGATGATCAAGATGATCATGTACATCAGGATGATGTATGGTGAGTATCAGGATGATACTCTGTGGCCGTGGACAGGTTGTGCAGATAAGCATATAATCCAGCCCTGGGAGGTTTGCAGATAGTCTTTCGAGGTTTTTCCTATGGCATGTAATGTGGCCCTGGGATATCTGACAAACGCTCTTTCGAGGTTTTGCTTTGGGAGGACATATAATCCAGCCCTGGGAGATCTGACAGGTAGAGTTGTGTGCTCGTAACAGCCTAGGATGCTCTTTCGAGGTTTTGTCCTATGGCATGTAATGTGCTCCTGGGAGATCCGACAGGTAGAGCTGAGTGCTCGTAACAGCCTGGGATGCTACAGCCAGGTTTTTCCATGACCACATGTAATATGCTCCTAGGACATCCCACAGGTAGAGCCGTGTGCTCGTAACAGCCTGGGATGCTATAGCCAGGTTTTGTGGTGAGATCACGTGTAATGTGCTCCTGGGAGATCCGACAGGTAGAGCTGAGTGCTCGTAACAGCCTGGGATGCTACAGCCAGGTTTTTCCATGACCACATGTAACATGCTCCTGGGAGATCCGACAGGTAGAGCCGTGTGCTCGTAACAGCCTGGGATGCTACAACCAGGTTTTGTGGTGAGATCACATGTAATGTGCTCTTGGGAGATCCGACAGGTAGAGCTGTGTGCTCGTAACAGCCTGGGATGCTACAGCCAGGTTTTGTGATGGGGTCACATGTAATGTGCTCCTGGGAGATCCGATAGGTAGAGCTGTGTGCTCGTAACAGCCTGGGATGCTACAGCCAGGTTTTGTGACGCACGTAATAAGTCCTGAGGATTCCACAGTATGGCCAGTGATGATGAAGACCTACAGATGGTGGGCCTACATCCAGTATGAAAAAGGACTGGCTCTGTAGAACTTCCTATGATGAGTAGATTGGAGATTGATTGAGATAGAAGCAGTAGTGACGATGACGATGATTCGAGGATGATGATTCGCTGAAGATGATCCAGAGAAGAAGACTTGTGATAGCAGATCTGTGTCGAGAAATACCTTCCTAGTTAAGAGGGAGTGTTGATGTATATGTAACTTCGGAATGTATTTCACCTATGTATTTCATCTATGTATATTGTACTCCTATAGAGATGTTATTATTCCTCTATACGGAAGTGTCATCATTTGTATTGACAAGTGTCGCAAGTGTTGTAACTTGTTGATGGGTTATTAGACCACCTTGATGGGGTCGGCCCTGTATGAGTCATGTGGGTAAATGGGTTATTAGACCACCAAGTGTGGGGTCAGCCCGGATTAATATAACCATGGGTTATTAGGCTAAGTTAGACAAGTCGGCCCCACTGGTTTATTGGGCAAGATAGGACAAGTATAAATAGAGATCGGGAGATCTCTATTTGATCATCTCATTACTCACACTTCTCTCATTCGGAAAGTGGCGCACTTGTGAGGAGGAGGATCTGCTGCTAGGAGAAGACTATCTCTTGTACTTTGGTTGTATCATTGCTCTTTCTATCTCTAAGGAAGTTGCGGGGTTTTTCACCTTCTTGGTTTTCCCCGGTGAAACTCTGTGTCTCTTGTGTGCTTGCATTATTGTGTCCATGATTGATATGCTGTAGATACGCTGTAGATATGCTGTACATGTTATTCTCTCAGTTAAGATCCTATATCAGATTGAAGTAAATTCTGAAAATCTAACCATATTTACATTTATGAGGTCAGCAATCTTTAGATATAGCATTTATTTAACCATTGCTTTTAGACCTTTTTGGACCCTTCGAGGGGTACTTTAGTGTTTCATTGCTTTAGCCTTTAATTCATCGTGTGTTAAGAAACACATTCTAGAATTTAATTTCCATAGGATTTCATAAGAGATTTCCAATATAAGTAGTACATGTGCTTTCAGTTTTAGCCAACAACAACTCATGTGATTGGAGGGAATTCCGCAGTAAGCCAAACATCGGGGCAACCAACTAGAATGATCTAGGCATAAAATCCAACTCACCAAAGGCAAGTTTTGTCACCAACTCAGAGCCGAGACACAAAACAAACATGGATGCAATCCAACACAGAAGTAGAAATGGGGAAGTCCTCCATGTTAAAAAGTCAAGAAGGCAAGTCAAGGTGAAAGCCAAAATAAGGAAGGTCATGGATGGATGGAGTCAAGTGAATGTGATGCCTAGGATAGCAAACATAAAGGTCAGGAAAGACCATGTCCATGCTCAAAGGAGGGTAATGAAACCAATGAATATAGTCAGTAAACCTTAAAGTGCAAGTAATAAATCCAATTTCATATTTTTAAATCCATCCAAGATATTTCATTTCATTATTTAAATAATACTGCCACATCATGAGTTATATACCAATTCAATGCTATGAAGATGACTAAAACAAGATAATAGTCCAATGCTAACAATCACAAGTCAAATGGTCATATCACTGCATATCATAAATAGCCATCATATAGAACCACTGAAACACTGTTGCAACAATACAACTGGAACTCTGGGCATTGAATTGAAACTGTATGAAACAAAAGGTCACATCGGTCATCAAATCTAAGCTCTCAAGGCTCAGCCTTGGCACAAGGTCTACTTAATGTCTGATATATACTGCTTTGATATGTAAGTGATCATAAATAAATGTGCTCATCATAGCTGATCTTTGTAAAAATGAAGCTCTAAAAAGTGCAAATATCTGCTTAGCAAGAATAGTATCTCGGCTACTATGGTGTGATAACATGACCATCTAGGGGTTGAACATACACCATGTACCCCAAATCTCATGAAGCACACCAAACATGGTGTAAACACTTTCGTCATAACCAGAAAGTCTAACATTAGAGTCTCCTCAATAATATTTTACTGTAAATTAGTTTATGAGGAACTCTATAAAAGGAAGACTCCTCTGATTTGGCAATCAAAAGTGTGGATACAATCTTCCTTAGAAGGCCAAGTGTATTGTGAATTCGTAGGTTAGAGGGAGGAAAAGCTTGGGTGAATTATGTTATCTTTTGTTGGAGTATATCCCACATTAATGCAACTGTTACTAGATCAAATTTTGTAGCTATATGTTTCTATCTTCAAATTTGATACACATTCTTGTGGATTGTTTGGGTTCTAGAGAAGCATGTTTTAGATAGGTATTCACTCTCTTCTTGTCCCTTGATGTAATCAATGTTTGCTAATGAAGATTAAAGTTGTTGTTCACTCTCATTTGATGATTGTTGTTGGTCTCTTTGCTTTATTGATTGCATCATATGCTGGTTGTTTTGAGCTTGTAAATGATAGAGCATCTTAATGTGCTTATCATATAGTTTTAAGCATTAATGTGGTTTGAGTTATTTGGTGATGTTCATGTATAACATATTTTTTTATTTCTATTTTATATTATGAGCTTATTAATCAAGAAATTTCTTTAGTCCATTTACTCAAAGGACAAGGAACTCCTTCTTACTTGTCTTCTCACCCTTTGTCTAAAGAAACTCATTAAATACACAAATCAATAATCACTAATCTGATTTTTGAGATTTGTGTTACTAGATAGATTAGTGCCATTATCTTAGGGAATCTCTCCTATACTAGAGGAGAGATGCCCTAAAGTGAGAGAAGTGGCCACTAAGGTGATAGTGGGTGGTACTTCTAAGTTACCCTAGGGTTTGTATTTGGAAGATTGGACTTATCTTGTGTGCAAATCCAAGAAGTAACAAAGCCTATGGTTTTTATTTCACATCTAGTTTTGAAAGAGAGTGAGGAGCATTGGATTGATTTGGGAGTATACTTCGTCATGCGGCCTTACACTTCTTGGCATATGATGGGCATATTTGGTGGAGGAGACTCACTTCTCCTTGTTGATGATCACATTGGATGGTTTCATGGAGGTTGCTTCAGTTGTGCATCTTGTTCTTTGCAGTTTGATGGAGGCACTTTTCATGTTGGATCAATGGTGGGAAAATCTCCTCATGCTCAAGTCACTACTTTCACTTGCTTGTTGTGTGGTTAGTTCATGTCTTGTTCTTTTTTTTATTATCTTGATGATGCATTTCCCTAGTGTTTTCCTAATATCATTTACATTTCCTCACATTTCTAACATTTTACTTAGGTAATTTGCATATTTCATCATATTTTCACTTTTTACCTTAGTAAAATCCATAGTACACTTGCACTTCATCATTTCCCCCTTTTTAGAGGGTGCATGACACATATTGTTTTCATTTCCCTAAGTTTCATTTCATATTAACCCTTTCTTTTTCCATATTTCCACTTTTCATTATTTCTAGTGTGAAATTGGTCTGGGATACTTTCATTTAATGATTAACAAAACCCAAACCTTAGGATGTGTACTGCATTAATTTTTCTAAAGTTGTCATTAGGATTTTTAGCCTTATTCCCTAAGTTTTAATTCAATCAACCACAAGGGTATGCAACTTTAAGTCATGTCTCTCATTTGAAGGTAGCGCACCCCAATTTTGGCACACTTTTTGAGGCAATATACTAAAATGATAATATTTAATTGTGCCTCTCTTCATAAATTTGTTTTTCTTGACCATTCGACTTCACTCATCAATCCATATACACATTCCTCAATAAACATTAGGTGGTGCACTACTCTAGGAGGTCCACTTGCATCTTTCAATGGGTCTTGCTTGCACATCAAGTGAAGTAGTTAAAAGTTGGTTAGATCTATCTCTCTTAGAAGGTGCACCTGTGGAGGTTATAATCACCTAAATACTTTATTATTTGTCAACTCAACTCATGGAGTCAGTTATTTGGAGAAAACATTTAGCTGAGCTAAGGCCTTAGCTCAATTAAGGATCCCATCAGCCCCCGATCACACAAAGGAGTGTACCAAATCCCTTATGCATGTGGTAAAATCTACATAGGTGAAACTGGGAGGTCAATAAACACAAGAGTCAAAGAACACAACTAGCAGATATTACCCAAAATAGAACAAGAAGATCTACCCTTGCAGAACATGCTCATAATAGTAAACACTACATCAATATTGGAGAAACAAAAGTCCCAGTGACAATTGATCATTGGTCCAAAAGAAGAACTAGGGAAGCAATTGAGATTACTAAAAACCCTAATAGCTTAAATAGGGATGATGGCCTAGCCCTAAGTAGAACTTAGTTGCCTAGCATTAAGCCTAATTAAATCCTAGGACTTAATGATTCAACCTACTAATGAATAAGAATTATTAATAACTAATAATTATTATTGAAGTATTAATAATTAACCTACTTAGACTATTCAAATAGTTATCTTCTATTAATAATTGACCTACTTAATGACCTACTTATTAACAACTATTACATAGTATAATTTTTATTATTATTATTTATCTTAACCTTGAAAACATTCTTATTAATTATTATACTGGGTAATATAGCTATTATTATTATTAATTATAATCAATAATTATCCCACTCATTCTTTAATAGGTTAAACCAATTATTAATATTACTTAATTATATTTAAATCAATTAATATTATAATTTCTATCGTGCTTCATACTCTTAGCTTTAATTATTCATCCCTTTTAACTAATTAATTCTCAATTCTTTAAATTGAATTAATATCTATTTTATAGAAAACAAATTATAAAAACTATTACAAAACTATCAAAACTATTACAAAATTATCGAAAATTATCTTAGGGCTCATGTAATAACTTTTGGCAAAAACATTAAACTTGGTTGGCTCTTCACTCCATCTTTTTTCATTAACTACCTATGGGTTGTCCTTATCGGATTTATTCTTTGACAATTATCTTTGTCCTGAGGATGAACCTCAATGAAAGGTTCGAAACGTTGACAGTTTTACTTTCTCCATTGCAATGTAAACTCCAAGATACTCCTACAACATGGCGACCTGCAAATTCTTAGTTCACAATATCTCCCCAAACATTCCCAAATCTAGGAAACCCAGCCATCAATGAACCATCCTATCCTTGGATCCATGCGATTGGTATGTGGACTCATGCCACTTTCTCGCTAATTGGACTTATTTTTGGCCCTATGAGTTGAACAATGCCCTAGTTAGTTAGAAAGCCTATTTCAAGTTCCCAACATTCCCAAGTTAGGAAACCCCACCATCAATGAACCATCCTATCCTTACATTTGTGCAAATGGTATGTGGACTTAGATCTTTTACCAATATAACATTGTTAAGTCCATGAAGAAGTTGAAGTGTTAAGAAGTAGTGTCTCCATTTCAGGGACCTTTACACATGTAGTATCCTTATTATCTGTATAGCAACTAATTCAAGAACCCACATATAAAAAGAACAATTAACTGCACTATACCCAAAATCAAAATCTACACAATCTATTCATAGTTGTGTACATTCAATATAATTTTCCTTACCCCACTGACCACCAAACTTTTCTCTCATATTTTACCACCTTAAGCTGCCCTAATTTGAGAGACCTTTATTCATGTGGTATCATTATTATTTGTATAGCAACTGATTCAAAAACCCACACATAAAATAAACAATTAACTACACTATACCCAAGATCAAAATCTACACAATCTATTCATAACTATAGACACTCAATATCAATTTTCCATACCCACCACCCACCAAACTTTTCTCTTATATTTTGCTACCTCAAGCTCTAGCTCTCCATCCACACGCAAGTATGGCTCTTTCCAATTTGCAATAGAATTTTCGATCGACACTCATGACCACTAGCTAGCGTGTATTACATGACTCTATATGGAAAAGATTTACGAATTGCAAAAGTGTAATATGACTATGGGAATTGAACTCAAGACCACCCATTAACCAATTGCAAAGTTGTATTCTATGACTTGTTTGGAATCAAAGTCATGGTAACCAATTAATGAATTGCAAAGGTGTATTTTTGACTTTATGGGAATTGAACCCATAACGACTAGTTAACCTATTGCAAGTTGCATTATATCAGTTTATAGGAAATGAAGTCAAAACTATTGGTTGGCAGATTACAAACGAAACGCATACAATATGACTCTATGGAAATTAAACTCATGACGACTTGTTATGGAAATTAAACTCATGGCCACTTGCTGTCAAACTGCAAACGCATATAACAAGACTTCATCATAAAGTAACAGCAGAAAGGGTGGTGTACTTCCCAGATTACAGTAACCCACCAAGCATCCATCTATTTAATTTATAATTGGTGATAAGAGCTATTGATCTCAGTGCTGAACAGTATATTCTTCAAAGGTTCTACAGCTCGATAAATTAGTAGTTTAATCTGATTGTAAAATCGCTTCATAAAATTATAATGGATAGGCAAATGCATATAATAAGACTCTATGAGAATACTGATGACCTTTGGTGGAAATTAAACTCATGGCCCCTCTATGAGAATGGCTCCTCTATGGGAATATAGAACTGATGACCTTTGGTTGAACTGATGGCCGTTGGTGGAAATTAAACTCATGGCTCCTCTATGGGAATATAGAACTGATGACCTTTGGTTGAACTGATGACCTTTGGTGGAAATTAAACTCATGGCCCCTCCATGGGAATATAGAACTGATGACCTTTGGTGGAAATTAAGCTCATGGCCACTTGCTGTCAAATTGCAAACGCATATAATAAGACTCTAGGGGAATTGAACTGATGACCTTTAGCTAGGGAATTGCAAGTTTTATTATATCATTCTATGGAAATTGAACTCATGAACATTGCATCATAACCATTGCCTGGAAATTTTCAAACGCATATAATAATGATTAGAAATTAAACTCTTGCAAACGCATATAATAGGAGTCCATTGGAATTGAACAGATGACCTCTGGTTAGCCCTTGCAAAGTTTTATTATATCACTTTATGGGAATTGAACTTATGGAGATTGTTAACTGCAAATGCAAATTGAACTACTGACCACGGGTTGGCAAATTACAAACTCATATAATAAGCCTCTCTGTGGGAATTGAACTCGTGCTCACAAATGAGGTTAATTTGCAAAGTAGAGAAAGAATTGAATGCCCAAAAAAACACTCACAGGAAATGAAGAGCAGATCTCGGACATGGCAAGGGCAACGAACGACATGAAAAACGAGACCACAACCCATCCCCAAACAAGAGGCGCAGGCCCAGCATACTGAAGACACGACCCATAGAGCGGGGTTATCCCGGTGAACACCGTAATAGTCGAGAACGAAATAGCCATAGTCTTGAACATTGTCTGCACAGAAAATTAAACAGAAATCACCTCCTCTATCTATTAAACACATTGTATATACATTATAGTTGAGAATGTAGATTTCCCAGTTTATTTTGGACGTAAACTGGTAACGTTTCGTTTCATCCAAAACACAGTCCATAACATTATATCTATTAAACCCAAAAGATAGTTTCAAGCTCCAAGAAAACAAATGAACACCATTTCTCTTCTGAGCTCCTGCTTGTATCCGAGCTCGTTGAGGCGCCGCTCCGCAGGGTCGACCCCATCGCCTGTACTGGATTCGCCAGCTTGGACAAAGCTGGCTTCGGCATTACCAACAGACATGACGAAATATTGATCTCGGTGAGATTTTGCGACAAGGGGCTGTAAATTTAAGCACTAGACGAGTTCAGCGAAGGCGCGGGGTGAGCCAGCTTGACGTGCAGAACAGAAGACTGCTACAGGAACCTTAATTTCTGTATGGGTGAAAAGACTTTTTCTTAGAGCAATCTTAATTTCTGTATGGGTGAAGTGACGTTTTCTTAGTCCGTTTATCATGGTATAGCGCCTAGCGCCTACTTTAAGATTCTTATTAAAAAATAATTCACTGATTTAATGTTACTTTAAGATTCTTATTAAAAAATAATTCACTGATTTAATGTTACTTTAAGATTCTTATTAAAAAATAATTCACTGATTTAATGTTAGGTGTTATTTATCTTCTTGTAAGTGATATGGACATGATGCTTTTGTTGAGCTTTTATGTATTGACTATGCCAATCTTTATATCAAATCCTGGTTTAACTGTGGTGTGGGATCGAATATGCGCAATGAGCTCATTGCTTTCTAGTTGGTTCTATATATTGTTGTTGGTGGTAACATCCCACTTGTTCGCATTATTGGAGATTCCTGTGTGATCATAAAGTGTGCTCGGGGTGTCTTTTCACTAAAGGTGCTCCAACTTGATTACTGGCTACGTGATGCTCGCGGGCTTGTCAATTGTTTTGGCCAGATTTCTTTTGCTCACATTTTTCATGAATTTAATGTTTTGGCGGATGAACTCTCCAAACGGGCCCTTAATTTTCCTGAGGGCACCATTTTTGTGGAGGAATGGAGGGGTAGCTTTCTTGTTGAGCATTCCTATGTGGCATTTATTTCTATTTGAGTGGGCTTCATCATGTTATGATCTTGTTCTGTCTTCATGCAGGTTACTAGTTCTTGTGTTGCTGCCTCCTTTGGGGCTTTCCGATCTTTCTAGTTTTTATGGCTATATGGGGGCATCCTTTTGGCTTTTTTGCTTGTTAGTTGTGGTTCTATTTCTGGTCTGGTTCTGTGAACTTTGGTGACTATATCCTTTGTCCTATGGGGACTCCTTTGTTATGGGTCTTGGTATTTTGACCTGTTGAGGTCTACCTGTGTTATCCGGGCTTTGTTGTTTTTTGTTTTCATGTTTCGTGTATGTGGACAGTTGTTGGTGTGGAACTATATATCCCACTTTACTATTTTTAATATAAATGGTAAGCTTTTTTCTTTGTGAAAAAAAAATGTATTGACTATGTAATTCTGGTAATACCTTGATTCTTCTTAATAGCATGTGTTGGCATTTCTCCACATGAAAAAAAAATCTATCTTCATATTAAAATAAAAGATGGATAGCAAAATTTTTTGTAAGTGACATGGACATGATGCTCTTGTTGAGCCCTTATGTATTGACTATGTAATTCTGGTCATACCTTGATTCTTCTGAACAGCAGATGTTGGCATTTCTCGACTTGAAAAAAAAAACTATCTTCTTATTAAAATAAAAGTTGCTAGTTTATGGATAGCAAAACTTTTTGTAAGTGACATGGACATGATGCTCTTGTTGAGACCTTATGTATTGACTATGTAATTTTGGTCATACCTAATTCTTATAGCGGGTGTTGGCATTTCTCCACTTGAAAAAAAAATCTATCTTCTTATTAAAATAAAATTTACTCGTTTATGGATAGCAAAACTTTTTGTAAGTGACACGGACATGATGCTCTTGTTGAGCCCTTATGTATTGACTATGTAATTCTGGCCATACCTTGATTCTTCTGAATAGCACGTGTTGGCATTTCTCCACTTGAAAAAAAAATCTATCTTCTTATTAAAATAAAAGTTGATAGTTTATGGATAGCAAAACTTTTTGTAAGTGACATGGACATGATGCTCTTGTTGAGCCCTTATGTATTAACTATGTAATTCTGGTCATACCTTGATTCTTCTTAATAGCAGGTGTTGGCATTTCTCCACTTGAAAAAAAATCTATCTTCTTATTAAAATAAAAGTTGATAGTTTATGGATAGCAAAACTTTTTGTAAGTGACATGGACATGATGCTCTTGTTGAGCCCTTATGTATTGACTATGGAATTCTGGTCATACCTTGATTCTTCTGAATAGCAGGTGTTGGCATTTCTCCACTTGAAAAAAAAATCTATCTTCTTATTAAAATAAAAGTTGCTTGTTTATGGATAGCAAAACTTTTTGTAAGTGACATGGACATGATGCTCTTGTTGAGCCCTTATGTATTGACTATGTAATTATGGTCATACCTTGATTCTTCTTAATAGCAGGTGTTGGCATTTCTCCACTTGAAAAAAAAAACTATCTTCTTATTAAAATAAAAGTTGCTAGTTTATGGATAGCAAAACTTTTTGAAAGTGACATGGGCATGATGCTCTTGTTGAGCCATTATGTATTGACTATGTAATTCTGGTCATACCTTGATTCTTCTGAATAGCAGGTGTTGGCATTTCTCCACTTGAAAAAAAATCTATCTTCTTATTAAAATAAAAGTTGCTCGTTTCTGGATAGCAAAACTTTTTGTAAGTAACATGGACATGATGCTCTTGTTGAGCCCTTATGTATTGACTATGTAATTCTGGTCATACCTTGATTCTTCTGAATAGCAGGTGTTGGCAGTTCTCCACTTGAAAAAAAAATCTATCTTCTTATTAAAATAAAAGTTGCTCGTTTATGGATAGCAAAACTTTTTGTAAGTGACATGGACATGATGCTCTTGTTGAGCCCTTATGTATTGACTATGTAATTATGGTCATACATTGATTCTCCTGAATAGCAGGCATTGGCATTTCTCCACTTGAAAAAAAAATCTATCTTCTTATTAAAATAAAGTTGCTAGTTTATGGATAGCAAAACTTTTTGTAGTGACATGGACATGATGCTCTTGTTAAGCCCTTATGTATTGACTATGTAATTCTGGTCATACCTTGATTCTTCTTAATAGCAGGTGTTGGCATTTCTCCACTTAAAAAAAAAATCTTTCTTATTAAAATAAAAGTTTCTCGTTTATGGATAGCAAAACTTTTTGTATTATAGTGCTATGTGACTAGAAAATCACTTTAAAAGTTAGTTCTTTATTGGTAATTAGGTTTATTGGTATTATGGTCTAAGTGTAAATTTCATTATCAAATCACTTTAAAAGATTTAGTGACACTAAGGAGACTAGCATTGTTTGTGGATTACATAAAGCTTACAAAATTTGATCATTAATTGGTTAATTGGTCTGTTGTCAATAAAAATTCATTACCAATGTAAATACTTTAAAAGTGACTTGTTCATTAATAGTTAAGTCTATCTCCATTGTGGGGTCAAGTATTGTGTTAAGATATAGGATAAAACATGGAACCCATGAGATTTAAATTTTTTTTCTTATTTTTTTAATAGAAAAAATCATTTTCTTAAAACACATATTTATTATATTTATAGCCACACTTATTTAGGGTTTAAATCTACATTAAAACTAATACAAATCCCATCATCTCACTACTTACTATTACTTACTAGCATATTAATACAAAACCTATCATCTCTCTTTACTATTAGATGAATAAATAAATTCTTTTTAATAAGGAAACTATTTTTTTTTTCAGCAGAAAAAAACTGTACTATTGCTATTAAAAAAAAAGAATCAAATAGTACAAATGTTCGAGTGTCCAAATCTCAGCCCAGTAAACCAAGACTTGACAATATTATTTGTAATAGTTCAAGAACAAGTAATAACCTCCTAAAAGACTAAAAGAGTTATTACAGTCATCCCAAAATATTGATCTATAAAACCTTCAGATATCAAAAATATGGACAAAACCAGATTCAATCAATTCAAAGTCAATATGTTCTTCCCAAGAGATCGTGCCTTCGTCCCCAGAATAAGCCTCCTTGGATAGTGTGTCTGCCATGGAGTTGAAATGCCGGTAGATGTGTTCAAGTGAAAGATGGTCAAAATGACGAAGTAAATCTCTAATCCTGCTGCACCAGTGAGACAGGGGAAGATTATTCAATGCATATTCCCCTCTAACCCATTTGATGGTCACACGGGAATCCCCAAAAATAACCACAACCACATCAAAAAGACCAAATATGAAAGCCACTATAAGAACACACCATAAACCAATAAAATCTTTCATTACTATTTTTTAATTAAAATGTATGAATCTTGTAAAAATTAAAACATCATTAACATCTTCTCTATAATATAAATAATGATCTTTCATTAACACAAGTCATACCTAAAAATTTAGTTAAATGTTCTGACACAACTAATATATTTTAAAAATAAAAACATTATCTTATTTCGCATGAATCCATAGTTTATGTCTAAAAACTTGGTCAATTATTCCCATATGAAAAGCACACCCAAACCAAAATTTGACTTAAATCATAATCATCTTTTTGTGATAATCCAGTGATCATTGTTTTTTTATTATATTTATATCTTTTATTATTTTAATTCTTGCAAAGAAATTTATTTTAAAACTTTTATTCATTGTATATCAAAATATTAATGTCAATTTATTATTAGTATATTGCAATTGCTTGAACTCATTTTTCGTGGGTATATTTTAATATTATTTACATTATCAATTCTCTTTCAATATTATATATATTATCAATTCCCTTTATATTTCTTTCAATATCATATATTATCTCATTTTAAATATTTAAAATACTTATTTCTTAACAGGTTTCTTTAAAAAAAAAAATATTCCTAATTTTTTTATTAATTTTTTTTTTAATTTCAACTCAGTTATAAAGATGTGTCTAAGCATACAAAATTACAATATTTAAAAATAGTATGTATTATCTAAAAAAATTCCAATATATTATTATTTGAATGTAAAATAAAAAATTATTTACTACAACAACAAAACAAAATAAAAATTAATTTTATATCCTAATATTGAAAAATATTTTAAAAATGGATTATTGTGCATTATAATTTTATATCACAAAAGTCAGTCAACCAATTATTCTCACATTAAAAAACACACTCAATATATATTTTACTTAAAAATATTCCAAAAGTTGATTATTATGCATTATAATTTTAGATCACAAAAGTCACCCAGCCAATTATTCTCACATGAAAAACATACCCAATATATATTCTACATAACCAATTAAATAGTCATTGTGATGATCCAATGATCATTAACTTTTTATTATATTATATTAATCGTTTTAAAAAGATTTATTAAAAAATAAATTTATATCTTTTATTATATCAATATTTGTAAAGATATTGTCTAGTCTCACTAGCGCAGTTGGTATTTGAGGTGTTCTATCACAGTCTCGGTCAGCAGGCACCTCGACTAACCACATCACCTACAAGAAGCTTCACATGACTCGACATGGTTGGCTTGGTAAGGAGGCATGACAAGTGCACTTGGCCAAGAAACCCTACTTGGAAGCCCCACAAGATGATTAGCAACATGCAGGAGCAAGTTGTGGGACGTGCACCCACATTGGGTGGCACCATGCCACGATGCTCGCGTAGGCAGGTAGAGCAATGGATAGGTGGAAGGCTTCGACTAGCGGATGCATCGGCAACATAGTTTGGAAGCCTCGCGTAGGTGCACGCCAAGTGTGGAGACCATGGATGTCGACTAGAGTGCAGACAACTAAGAGCATGGATTGGAATCCCAACGAAAGTATGACTTGGGAGCTCGGCATGGGATCTCACTAACATGGAGAGCATGGCTTAGAAGTCCGACGAAGGACACACCAAGTGAGTGGGAATCGACAAGAAGCAAGTGTGGCAGAGAAGTTGACCCGACGGGAAGGTGGGTGGATGATCACACATTGCGGGACCAGTTCGACGAATGGCATAAGTAGGTGGATCGGAAAACTAGCAAGTGGGCATCAACGCATCTAGAGGCTTAGCGTGTGGAAGGGGGCGGCCACAAAGGCAAAGCCCATGGGAACCCATAAACCCAACACATTAGTATAAGAGCGTGCGTAGAGATGGCTCAAAGGCATTCATTCAAGAAATGAGCTTGGGAGAACAATGAAGTCACCAGTCAGAGCACTAGAAAGGATTTCGGGGGGTGCACAGTCTTGTGTTGGAGGCAGTCTGGGAAGATGCAAGGACTGGTGGAGTAGTTGGACAGAGTGACGGGAGTCCGCAGTAGGTAGCCCCATAGGTGCTTCAAGAGGAGACCAAACAGAAAGTTTGTCACATATGTTGGAGTGGACGAAATTTCTTGGGGTTTCTAGTGAGAGTCGTTTGTTGGATGCTCTCCCAAGTTGCAACTAGTTTAGGTGCACCCATTTTATTGTACTCTTTGTAACTATGCTATATTTATAAAAGGGTTTTAGGCACACCCGGCTTTGGGTGCCTCCCAAATAACTTGTCTCTTGTTCTTTCATTTTGGCTAAGTGTATTGTGGGATGTTCACATAATAAAAATGGCTAAGTATATAACTGTATAAAGAGATAAAGTGTTATGCAATTTAGACAGAGTCTTCCAAGATCCCAACCCGAGTTGGTCTCACCACCAGCTATGGGAGTCTCGAGCAATGTCACACGAGCCACTAGAAGAAAAAGGAAAACCGATGTTTTGAGTTGGGCTATTTTCATCCCCGTGATAGGTGGTATTAGAGTTGCATCATAGAAGGCGATTCTTCGCCATGAAGCAGGAATTTGCCACAGATTTGTTGCAGTTGGGAGCAGTGTGGTGGCATGCCAATAGAGTGATGGAAGGAAACACTGAGCAGCAGTGTGCCTGACCTTTCTATGGGTGCCCATAAGGTAGAACGGTCAGTAACTACCCTAAGGAAGGGTGCGTAAGTAGATTTGTGGAGGTGCAGTGCACGCAGGTCTATGGATTCGGGAAGAAGAGTGTGTTGGGTGTTCTGATTAAGTCGTAAGTGGCGGCTCATTGGAAGAGCATTGAGCAACAACGCGCCTAATTGTGTTGTACTGTGCGGATGGGACACAAAATGGCAGAAGTGCTCAATTGACCCAAAAGTGAAAGAGTTACAGATGTTATGGACTCTTGACAAATTCAACAGAAGGGTAAATTGCAGTAGACACACTTTGGTGGAAGTGCACCCAACACTTGGCAAGTGCACCCGATGGAGTTTGGGAAATTGGTAAGTTTTGTTGGGGTTCTAGTGGGCTTAGTTGACACTTCGGTTGATGCATGATTGCACCCGGTGGGAGTTGCAACATGGTGTGCAAGGTGAAGAAGAGTCATGGAAAGTCGCAATGCAAGGCGCAAGCCATGACAAAAGCCTTGGATCAGTATGGCTATGAGATGAGGCATATGTTTTGGGATCATGAAGCGAAGGTAGAACAACTGTGCTTGCGAAGTGAAGATCCGGTGCAATAGTTGTAGGTGTTGGAAGCACAAGTAGAGACTTGGGAGGTTCCTAGGACGGGGTAACTCTATGTAGTGAATGACACCCAACATAAGCTGAAGACGCAACCATCATCCATGAAGCCAAGCAAGAATATGCGATGTTTCCTTTGCGACGAAAACCACTTTGCAAATACTTGTCCAATGAAGGAAGAGTTGAAAGCCCACTTGTAAGTAGACCAAGGGTGACCAACCAAGATGATGTTGGAAACTATGGGGGAAGTCAAAGTGCAACAACCTCCAGGAGAAGTGTTGGGAGTGGTTAAGGAATTGACGGCATGCCTGGGCAACTTGATGGAAGGTTAAGGCATTGGTTCGCAAGAAGTAGACCAATAAGTTCTTTGCTTTGTGGAAGTGATGGTTAGTGGGTTGAAGGTTGTCGCGTTGGTGGACACCAACCCACCCACAGTTTTGTCACAGTTTTGTGAGCAACATAACCGTGACGGCAGTTCATAGTATTTCTAAGGGCAGCAAGGCCATGTTCAAGGTGGTGAACTCGGAAAGGGAGTCGGTAGTTGGGATGGTCCCTGCAACACTAATGAAATTTGGAAACTAGTATGACAAGATGGACTTAACGGTTGCTCCGTTGGATGACATTCAATGGTCTTGGGGCAGAACTTCCTTAGGTTGACCAAGGTAGTACTGGCTCCTTTCATGAGTTGTTTGGTGTTCTTGGGTGAGACCAAGACTTGGAGCATGCCGATGATGCCAAGAAGGAAGTTGGGGTGCATGCCGAGGATGTCCTCCATGAAGTTGGTTGAGTAGCTGGCATGCTTGCGAATGGACCTTGTGGCATCGCACGATAGTAGGAAGGATCGTGCAGCAAGAATATAGGTGCAACAAAGAATGTTGATCACTTGGAAATAAAGTTGGTTGAGTTGGAGTTGAGGGCATAATTGATTGTGAAGAAGAATGAGCATTTGTGCTTTCTTGTAGACCATCTGTGGCACATTGAAGACAAGAGAAATCTTGCACCAACAGTGGCAGTAGAGGTTGCGGAAGAGGCCACTCCCGATGAGACTCCACATAGAATAAGTGACAATAGTATCAACAAGGCATCCCAAGAGGTGGGTTCTCTGAGCAATATTAGTAGAATTTTGACGATGAGTATTGTGACGAGGTGTTTTCCCAACAACCCAAGTAGTGGGTAACAGGCTTGGTGGCAGATGCAAAGGATGTTGAGGTGACAAAGGTGCCTCAAGCGGCTGCGGCAGAGGATCAAGGTGACAGTGGAAGTGGATACTTTTCGACATGTGATGCACATACATCATAGACTTTTGCATACATGCCATCAGGATCCCAGAGTCCCAAATGATGCTCGATAAGTTGAAGGAAGTAGGTTGTAGACCATTTCAGATGAAGGAAATCCTAGCATATTTGGAAACGAAGTCTCATCTACACAACAAGTTGAATGAAGGGAAGAACACAAAGGTTGAGGCCGCTTTAGGAACCCTTAAATAGCATGACAACCATCAAGATGAGAGACTTGCCTCTAAGGGCTCACGACACTACGAGGGGTATGTGGGAAAGACTTGGTCGCCTTTCAAAGGGATGAGTAAGGGAGAAAAGCGAAGAGCCAAGAGGATACAACAATATGACGAGATGGATGAGTCACCTTTGGTGACGACAGACCATGTAACAAACTTGTGTGAGTTAGCTTTCAAAATTCAATGAGTTTGAGATAACGACAACCCAATTGGAGGAGTTGGGTTGTAGCTCTTCGAGAGCCAAGGTTTCCTGGAAGTACTTGTGCAAAAAACATGAGATAGATGGGTGGATGATTGATGGTTTTGGGATCTTTGGAGGTGGTGGCCTTGGGAACCACTTGCCATTTTTCTCAGGATGAAAAGTGAGCAGATCAACTCACTGCCTTTGGCGTAGGCACCTTGTGGGGGTTTCCTTAGGCAAATTCAGCCAAGTATATGTGGAAGCATGTGGAAAAACTGTGAAGTAGTGTCATAGTTGAATCTTGAGTTGTGGAAGGTAGTTCAGCAGTAGTGTGGTAAAGGTGAGGACTTTGCCCAGGGTCGGTAGACTTGAACAAGGTAAACCAAAATGCAGATGGGAAAATATAATTTTGGCTTGAGGAATTTCGTTCTCATGGTGGTTGAGCGCGACGGTTGGATTAGATACCCAGCTAGTTTGACACATGACAATCGACAACGAATAGAGGCTAGATAGAATTGGCTGAGTACCATGATAGTAGTAGGTTGGGTAGGAACATTTTCCGGAAAGGACTTATTAGCAATACTTGGTTACAATAGCAGGTGGTAGTGGAAATAGTTGTGGTAGTTGTTTCTAGGGGCAACATGTACCTTGGAGACATTGTTGAGGACAACAACAACTTGGAGTGGGGGAGGATATCACATTCTTGGCAAGCAGGCTTCCCAACCAACCACATCACCTGCAACAAGCTTCGCATGACTCGGCATGGTTAGCTTGGTAAGAGGCGTGGAAATCTCACTTGGCCAAAAAACCCAACTCCAGAGCCCCACAAGATGATTGGCATCATGCCGAAGCAAGGCATGGGATGGGCACCCACATTGAGTGGCACCATGCCCCGATGCCCCCACATAGGGTGGTAGAGCAATAGATAGGTGGAAGGCTTCGTTTACTAGACACATAGACAACATGGTTTGGAATCCTGGCGTAGGTGCACACCAAGTGTGAAGACCATGGATGCCGGCTAGAGTGCGGACAACCAAGAGGATGGATTGGAAGCTCAGTGCAAGTATGACTTGGGAGCTCGGCATGGGAGCTCGGCAATGTGGAGAGCATGGCTTGGAATCCCAAGGGAGGATGCACCAAGTGAGTGGTCATCGGCAAGAAGTAAGTGTAGCAGAGAATTCAACCTGGCAGGAAGGCGAGCGCATGACCATACATTGCAGAACAAGTTCAATGGATGGAACGAGTAGGAGGACCAACGAGCTAGCAAGTGGGCATCAATGCATCAAGAGGCTTAACGTGTGGAAGGGGGAAGCTACAAGGGTGAATCCCTTGGGTGCTCACGGAACCAACACACTGGTATAAGGATCTAAGATCATGCGTAGAGATGGATCAAAGGAATTCATTCAAGCAAGGATGTGAGAAGAATAAAGTCACCAGTTAAAGGACAAGCAAGGAGTTTGGGGTGGGAACAGTCTTGCAGAGGAAATATGGGAAGATGTGTGGACTGGTGGAGTAGTTGGACAAAGTGATGGGAGTCTGTAGGAGGAAACCCCACAAATGCTTCAGGAGGAGACTAGGAAATAAGTTCGGCACATCTATTGGAGTGGATGA
The DNA here is from genome assembly GCA_027924585.1 of Larix kaempferi. NCBI lineage: Eukaryota > Viridiplantae > Streptophyta > Pinopsida > Pinales > Pinaceae > Larix > Larix kaempferi. The sequence continues at coordinate 6,176,016 of BSBM01000179.1, read as the reverse complement.
AATTTCTTAGGGTTTTTAGTGAGAGTAGTTTGTTGTACGCTCTTCTGGGTTGCAGACAGTTTGGGTGCACTCTTTCCATTGTACTCTTTGTAACTTTGTTATATTTATAAAAGGGTTTTAGGAACCCTTGGCTTGGGGTGTCGCCAAAATAACTTGTCTCTTGTTCTTGCATGTTGTCTAAGTGTAATATGGGATGTTCACATAATAAAAATGGCTAAGTATAGAATTGTATAAAAAGATAAAGTGTTCATAAGGTTAGGCATAGTCTATCGGGATCCCAACTCGAGTTGGTCTCGCCACCGACTGAGGGAGTCTCAGGCAGTGCTGCATGAGCCACCAGAACGAAAAATAAACTTAGTCTTTTGAGTCGGGCTAATGCAGCCCCGTGACAGGTTCGGTTTGTTAGGAGACCCAAAGTTTGAAACTTGGTGATAATGGGAGGAGACATAGAAAACATTCCATGCTAACGATTGGTGTGGCAAATTAAGAACATGATTCTAGCAAACAATTTTTTTTTATAAATATATTCATTGTAATAAATATATTCATTATTTACTAAAGTTTCAATTTCAAACTGATTATTATGCACTGTATTGTATATCACAAAAATCACTTCACTAATTATATTAATCTTTGTAAATTTATTTATTTTAATAAATTTATTCATTATTTATCAAAATATCAATATCTTTTTTTTTTTCCATGGAAAAATTCGTAATTTTATTTCAATAGATTGAAAAAATTACATTCTGCACATGTAATAGAATCATAGTGATCCCTACATTGTCACATATTGCTGTTCAAGTATCTTACAGGTCTATGAGACCCAAACAATCTCAAAATAAATGTTGTCCATAACAGCACACCAATAGCCGGTTACAAATTTCAATAGTAACTTCAAAAAGTATACTCAGTCATCTGCCCTAAAGCACCATACAGAACAGATGTAAGCAAGTTAATGCTCCATCACTGTTCCATCAAAGCCATATAGACCAATGAAATACCACCATACGTAAAACTTGTTTCAGCATCACCCACATATTGGAGTTCCCTGATTAGGCACAGCAGAGGCTGCCTCCTCTGCTGCAAGCGATTTCCTTCTAACAATCTGATAGTTTTCAGTAAGAAATGACTGAAAAGATTTTCAACATTTGTAGACTCCAATGCAGATGTTTCCATGAAAGAAAGTCCCTCTTTTTCAGCAAAATCCTGTGCATCAACTATTGACACAGCCCTCGTAAAGTCAGATTTATTGCCAACCAACATGATAACCATGTTTGAATCTGCATGGTCTCTCAATTCCCTGAGCCACCGCTTCAGAAAGTAGCGTTCTTTGTAATATCATACACCAACAAGTCTCCCACAGCACCTCTGTAATAAGCACTTGTGATTGCCCGATACCTCTCTTGGCCAGCTGTATCCTATAACTGTGCCTTGATTGTCTTGCCTAATTCAATTATAAGATTGTCGTGTCCATCTTTGTTCAATTAATTGTTCTTCATTCAATACAGCCCGTTAATACAGTAAACTATGTATACAGCCCGCGCATGATAGCAGCGTTTCATTTTTCCAGCCTGTCCTCCATTTATAATTCCTGTGGGAAGCCTCCCGATTAGTGATCGGCGATCAGCCATCCCACTATTCCCCAGACATCAAATGTGTAGTGGATTAATCAGAGCCTCCTCATTGTCCTCATAAAATGGACTGTGATTATAGCTGAAGGTGCCTTCCGGAGAGTGTATAGTTATCCTCCAGTTTCCATGTGCTAAGTTCTGCTGCGTTGCCTCCTTGGATAGCTGGTCTGCCAACTCATTCCTCTCCCTATACACATGTGTAAATGTGATGTGGTTAAATGACAATTTTAACCAGTTCACCTCCTCCAGGATAGGTAAAAGAACCATCACATGACACTGTGAGATCTCCTTAGCCCAGTTGATGACTAACAGGGAGTCACCAAAAATCTGAAGCGATAAGCAGCCTTGTTCAAGCGCAAATAACATCAGCAGTTTTAGAGCCATGAGTTCTGCATAGTTATTTGTGCCTCTTCCCAATCCAGCCACCAGATGGAAAAAATGCTCCTCTGTTTTGTAAAGGACTCCCCCCCCTCCACAGACCGATTGTTGGTTTAAGGAGGCGCCGTCAAAAAAGGCCCACGGCATGGAGTGATCAATCGTTTCTGCCCGCACGGGTCTAGTCCTGCACACTTGTACCGGAGCCACATAATGAAGGAAAACCGCCACCATTTGAGCCACTACAGATTCCAGAGTGACCCTGCAGTCCTGGAACAACACCTTATTGCGTGCGATCCAAATGCCCCAAGTGTAGACGCACGGGAATGCCCGGAAATTGGAGGAATAATGAACAGACCACCACAATTGGAAAGCTTCCAGCACATTCGTTCCTCTCCACTTCACCTTAATATCCATTATCTTGCTGATCTCATTCCAGACAGCCTGTGAAAAGCGACAATGAATAAAAAGGTGAGCCAAGTTCTCTTCGGCTTCCCTACAAAGTGGACAAATCCCCGGACCCTGGAGAAAACGTTTCTGCAGAATGTCCCAAGTAGGGGCCTTATTTTCCAGGATCGCCCAGAAGAGTAATTTTGCTTTACCCGGGCATCTTAGCTTCCATAAGTATTTCCACCACCACACCAATGCCCTGTTATGAATTTCCAAATTGAGCTGGATATATCCATGTTTAGGTGTATATACTCCGGAGGGATGGTGATCCCAGATAAGTACATCAGTCCTATCTGTCAATCGAATATGAGAATGTCTTAACCTCCGAATATAATCCCCCCATGCCCCCTGTAGTTCAGCCGTGATCCCAAGATGTCATGCAGAAATCCATCCCTGTTGCCAAATAGAAGTAGCACCCGGATCCGCTAAATCAGCCAGATAATGACATCCTTTATTAGCCAAATGGGACCTCAGTTCCACAGAAAGGACATGACCACCCCTGCATCCAACCCAAGGGTCCATCCCAATCCGAAGGAGACGCCCATCGCCAATCCGCCACACTAATCCAGATCCGACTAAAGTGAAATGCTGCACCACTGCTTTCCAGACCACAGAGCAGTTTGCCCTCGTCTTATTATTCAGCCTGATCCATTCGAGAGTGGTTAAAGGGGCAATATATTTATGATATACCACTCTAGTCCAGAGACTCTGTGTATGGATTATACGCCACGACACTTTGGCCCCCAAGGCTTTGGCAAACATAAAAATATTCTTTAATCCCCACCCTCCCAGTGCTTCAGGAACAGCAATTTTCTCCCATCTGACCCACACCAATGCACGATGATCACTCGAGCCCTTCCAAAGGAAAGCAAAGCACAGTCGCCTTATCTGCTCCAGAACTCCTATGGGAATCCAAGCAAGAAACATCCAATACACCGGAACTGCTTCCAAGACTGATTTTATCAGAACCAGCCTCCCTGCCCGAGAGAGCCATTTATGGCTCCAACCATGAAGACACTGTTCTAATTTAGCAATTAATCAAAATATCAATATCAATTTACTCTTTTAAATATTTTCATCAATATTCATGCCACCAATTATAGTTTCTTTCAATATTATTTACACTCAATTTCCTTCAAATTTCTTTCAATATTATTTACACTATCCCATCTTAAATTTTTAATTGAATATTGTTTACATTATTCCATTTTAGATTTTTAAGATACTTAAATTTATTTCAATATGATTTGCATCATCCCATTTTAAATTTTTATTTCAATATTATATACACTATTATTTCAATATTATGTACACTATTCCATTTCGAATTTTTAAGATACTTCCCTTTTAATATACCCATTTTTTAACATACCCCTTAGAATGTCTCTTTTTTCTACTTTCTTAATAAGGTTTACACTATCTCATTCTTGACTTTTTAAGATATTTATTTTATTATATATTTTTTAGAATGTTTATTGTTTATTTTATTATATATTTCTTAGAATCTTAATAAGAATCACACTATCTCATTCTTGACTTTTAAGATAATTGTTTTATAATATAAGATATTAAATTTATAATATATTCCTTTTAAATTTTAAAATGTCTCTTTTTTCACCCTTATTTTGAGTTATGTTGACTTATACAACTAGTGTATGAGAATGTAAAAAATAACCATTTTTTAAAATAAGATCTGCTATTTAAAAATATTAAAGATATCTATTTAATATGATGAGTTATGTTGACTTATACAACTAGTGTATGAGAATGCCAAAAATAACCATTTTTAAAAGTAAGATATGCTATTTAAAAATATTAAAGATATTTATTTAATATGATGTGATTCGAAAAAAATTACTTAATTCTAATAATAATAAAATAAAATATTAATTTTATATCAATATTAAAAATATTTCAACCATTTTAATTTAATTTCAATAATAATAAATAAAAACCATTAAAAACCATTGACTTTATATAAAGACTAAATATAATTTTTAGTCTTCATGATGTTCTTGTTGAGTTTCTATGTAATGATTAAATGGATTATGTAATCTAGCCATACCTTAATTCTCCATAATGGCATATTTTTGAGTGAAAAAACAAGACTACAAAATCTCAATTGTTGACTATTATGCATTGTAATTTATATCACAAAAAATAATTTTAAAGTATACTTTGAAATATTCTCCAACGCATAATCCAATCCAATCAAATCTAGGAGGACAAGTTGGTTTGTTTGAAGTGAGTGATTGTAGGTTGGTGTTTGGTAGGTAACTAAGAGAATATGAAAGGACTTGGAGGCGAGCATGGAATGATGAAATGGATAGCTAGGAGGAGTAAAACCATGGATGACGAAATCGCATGCATGTAGAAGGTACTTCCTTAAATGAAAGAGGTAATATATGACTGCTTGTTCGTGATTATTCATTTAAAAAAATTGAGTTTCTATCTCCATTTCTTGCTTTTTCTTTCACTTTTGCTTTTTGTTTTTTAGTTTGCGTGCAAGCTTTTAACCTAGCGTCCTTTGATATTGACTTCCAAAATATTTGTTCTATGCACAATATTTAGCCAAAAATTGTAGCATGTGAATTTTGATGGCACTTTAGCAGTCTTTTCATGATATTTCTCTTCCATCTAAAACACGCAATTCAATATAGATTGCATCGTCCCCCGCCTTGGTACAATTGATGGCACTCAATAGATAAAATCACAAGGGATCGTAGATCTGTAATTATGACGTGATTGAGATATATCTATCAATATGTAAAGAAGAAAAACTCAAAACCATACTTACTGGTCTAGCTTAATTCTAGAATATGATAGTGTAACTATGGACGAATAGTCAAATTTGTGCGCTTGGTCGTAGATAATATAAAGCACGGATTAGAGCACTTAATTTACAACGTATGATTTTGTTATAAAGGGTTTAGGAATCCATTGAATATAGACATTGGTCTATAAGTATATTTTTCAAGAATAAATCATAATCATTTTGTTAATTAATATGATTGAAGTAATATATACTATATAGGTTTACTATAGCGGTTGGGGATTTGCATTGAATAGACATATTGATATGGAGGGAGGACTAAAGAAATCACAATAATTAAGATGAAATCCCAATTATTTGTGATATAATTTGCTTAAAGTTTAATTAATATGATTTAAAGGAATTTATAATGTAGATGGATAAGAATTGCATTGAATAGGGCCATAATCCTAATCCCAACTTGACTTTTTTAGCAGTTTGACTTGGTCAACGTGATCAATCAATAGTATGAGATCCTCACACAATCATATTTGGTCATGTTTCAACCTTTGGAGGCCAATTGGACCCCTCCAAATATCATTTTGAGCTATTATGGATTAATAGGCTATTAATGGATTAATTTTCCTAAGTTTCAGCACATTAGCCTAAGTATTTATTTAATTATTTGGAGTAGCTCTACATATCACATTTCATATAGGATTTTGGTGATAATTTGATGCATAGTATGGTTTTAAGGGGCAAGGAATCCATCTATGGCACCATATTTCAATTTTGACCAAGGGAAGACCAAGATCCAATTTATAGTGAATTATTAAAGTGGCATCCTAAGGTTTAATTTAAAAAATCACCATGGTTGAAAATATATGGTAGTAGACTCCGGAAAGGAAAAGTAATTTGACATGGGTCCACATGACATGGGCCCCTAGTGACATTTTGATCACTTCCTAGTCACTACAACTTGTTATTCACTTGATCTAGCATGTGCTCCTCAAGGGGGGCACACTTCTCTTCCTAGGGGCGAATTTGAGCAAAACAACCAAAATAAAAGCATGAAAATGAAGTTATAACTCAAAATTCATGTAATTGGGGACCCCCTAATGATCCCCCCATGTCTCATAGGCATTTAAATTGCCAATAAGTCGTAATTTCATGATGTAAAAGTGGGTTGCAAGAGGCAATTGACCCCCCTCTATTTTAGCATCATTTTCCAGCTTGAAAAAATTGCAAAATGAGATTATATATCAACCATTTATCTATGCTCTTCATGATGTTTTAATCTCATCCCTTCATCCTTATGGTCTAGGTATTTTGCTCACCTCTTCTCTAGAACAGGGAGTGAGCTCTCATTTGTAAGGGACTTTTGGCCGTTTTCATCAATTAATAGAGAACCATATTTTTAGATATTTTATTTCTCATGTGTTTTTTGTTTGAGATAGCTAAATATTACTCCTTTCCATCTTCTTTGTGGAGTAGAATAGCTGGTACACTTGTTGGAAATTTTATTTTTTAGATTTCATGCAGGTTTGAAGATTAAATTCACCCCATTGTGCCTTGATATTTTTTTATGAAGGGGGTTTATAACCCAAATTTGTTATACTTCTTGTTTTCATCTTTGGAGCACCTTCTTCTCTCTCTTGCATGCCACTTCTTTTGATTTACAAGTTAGTTTCTTGTTTATGTGTGATTTATCTTAGATTTTCACTCATTGAACTCAAATTTATTGCTTGTAGGTGGAGAAAACCAAGAACTTCAAGTGCACCCATCTTGTGAAGTAGCCATTTTCATACCAACATTCAAATCCCATTGCTAAGAAGGGTGGGGAACTTCATCTGCTCATAAAAAACATAAGGTAAGTGCCTATACCAACTCTATTTCATTTGTCAGTCCACTAGTCACTAAATTTCTCTTTCTTTTTCTCTATTTTGTGTTGCATGCTTGGGATTTTTCTTGTTTCTTCATGGTTGTAGCTTTTTGTGTTTTTTCTACTTTTATTTTCCTTTGGAAATATAAAGTAAATGACTCCATTGCACCCTAGGAATAGGCATTGGTAATCTATTGGTATTTTTAGCGATTTGGCTACTTGTAAAACTTCATGCATGTTTGTTTTGCTTGTTGTTTTGTGTGTTTTAATTCTAATTTTGATAACAACAAGCCCATTTAGTGTTAAGAACACTCCTAAAATCTACCCATCTCTAATATTTTTCCCATAGATCTCACATTTTAGGTTATAAAAGGTTAAATCACTCTAAAATTAACTCGTATAGAGGCTAATATTTATCCTTCTTAACACCTTTCTCTAAGGCACTATTTTTCTTAACCATCTAGACTTGCTCTACAAGTTGTTCTGATTTTCTGCATGACTAAACCCTTATGGAAGCCACCTAAATCTGAGTCTACTGATTATTTTCATTCTTGGAAGTGCAAGTGTAACCTATGATTTTCCCAACCAAGAACGACACACAACCTGAGACCTTAAATGGTTACAATTGATTCCATACATGTAGGGAAAGGCATCATGACTGGGTGGTGGCTAGTTGGAAAATATCACCTTGTAGGTGTCCATTTGTGTGAAGTCTAGTATGTGTTGACATCTCTTGGGTCTTTTGTATTTCTCTCATTCACGTGACCCATGCTTTTATTTTCCTATTTTTCTGTTGCTTGTTTGACCATTCTAGGCTTTCTTATTTCCGGTATTTAAATAATCAAATACCCCCTTAAAGAGAATCCCCCAAGGTACCACATTTCACCTTTGCTAAGACTTTAAGGTGGCCGGTTCCTTTAGAAATCGATCCTACAACTATTGTAAGAAAGTTGATTTTACTGAAAAGTATCTGAGTAAGTTGGATTGAGGACACCTCCCATGGTTAGTCTGGATCTTCTTTCAGTGGATCCAAGAAACCTAAAGAGAGAGGACCTTTCCTAGTGTGACACCTTGGGTAGAGTCTCGAGGTTCCACCAGTTTGGCGGTCATTATTCTTTTCCATAGAGACCGCCACATCATGTGACAACACCCTCATAGTTCCACCAAGGTCTTGCTTGTGCTTTAGGATTTTATCACAAGAAGTAAGGGTTTGGGTTGTAACAAAGCAATTAGTGGATCTAAAAACCACTAATTAATATTTATTTAAAAAAAATCAAGCTAAAATATGTACAAGGATTTGCACTCTCCATTTTCTTAGTGGTTGGATTAATAGAGAACACAGTTGGAGCCTATTTGAATATATTGTGAAGGCAATGTGAATGTAAGGGTTTATATACATGTGTGGCCTAACTTAAATCCCAATTTATACCAAGACAGGACCCAAAAAAACAATATTTGAGAATCCCTTTAAAGGTAAAGTGTAGGCAGACAACCTCCAAGAGGCTGGAGGCACCCACTGGCTAGAAAAAACAATCAAGCTCACAGGGCTCAAAGTTCCCCAACAATTTCTCTTGAATATAAATAAACAAAACCAAAGAACAAATAGATTTGGAACCCAATTCAATTGTCCTCAAGTGTAAGGCTGGATAAAATTATAATTGGGTCTGAACAAGACTTACCACATCAGAACATTCACATGATTAGTGGTGAGGAAAAATACCAAATGCATCCACACTATTGAAACCCATTGTTTGATAACCTGTAATGTCCTAAGCCTAAAGCATGTATGAGGATATGGCTCTCCCAAATGCTTCACCCCTCATTCCCCTATATAAATTAAATCCGATGCAATGTGGCCCATCTAATGGTAGAATTTGCATGCATGAGAACTAAATGAATTAAGTGATGGGATTGAATACCATTACACCATTTTTATTTAATAAAACTTTACCCATCTTAGTGGCTAAAATGGCAAGGTGATCTGCTTTGACATTGAGAGAATGAAGAATGTGATGGAATCATATCTACTTGAAACAATGAATTTATTTCCTTGTTATCTTGACGATTTGTGTTAGGATGTTATCCTCAGGTGAAGAGTTGAAGTGAAAATTTTGAATCATCATGGCCAAGTCCCCAAACACCATTAGTTTCCTTACACTTGACAAAGAAGCAACCCTGGTCCCTTGAAGGAGTGCATAGGCCTATGCATGATTGCTTGAGCCCTTTCTTAAACCCCATGAGTTGTTTCTTTGTTGAGTTCCTCAAGCATTGATGAGGATCCCCCCCATACTTTACACCCCTACCTAGTTGTAGGTCATTAACAAATATTGAAATTTTAATTATCTTAGTGGCCTACCTTTCCTTCCTTCCTTTTCCTTCTGCTCTCTTTATTTCCCAATTTTCTCCCAAAATTCAGGTGGAAACTTCAAACCTACCAAGTGTTCTTAGCTCTATAAACCTTTATTTGGTAGTGTGACATTGGGGATTTCTTGTTAACCCTTTCATTCTTCAAGCAAATGGTTGCCTTTAAATTTTGACTAATATTCTCCCTCATAGGGAGGTTCTCTCACAAATGACCTTTCCTCCCTCACAACTCAATCCCATTACTAGAAAAACACCATGACTCTAGTGGTTTCACCCCAACATGCTTCAACACAACCTTTTATCTATCCACATCAAACCAAACCTCAGGTTTCCTTCTCAATAGGAGTCTTTCAACCTTGATATACTAACCTTATCCAAATCAAGTCTTGGATTAAAATTTCCCCTATTCCATTGACTCAATCCCTTATCTCCTTGAGTCTATGAACCCCCAAGATTGTCCTTCAAATTTCACCTTAAAACTACCCCTCAAATTTTAATGCAAGTCAAAGAAAAACTATTCCCCCAAAAGTTCCTAAAAATAATTCCATAAGTTCATACCTTAAAACCATCCCACTTGGGAAACTAAAATGGATCACAAAACATTCCAAACATGAGGCAAGAAAAGTTCGAACTTTGACCATATTTCACATGTTCAACTCGACCCTCATTACACAAACATTCCTAACATGAATGTTTCCTAGATGAACACCTTCAACATGCTACCACCCAACATCTCCATGCCCCTTCACAACCCCACTTGTTATCCAAGAATGAATCCAACAAGCACATAAGCCTTGGGCTAGGGTTACATACCAACCATGACACATTCAAATCAAATGCACCCTAAAAAGAAAATTTCCAAGGAATTTAGAGCCCTAACTCAAATGTAAACACGTTTAACACTAGCGAGTTCTCTAGACTTTCCTATAACTTAACATGGGTTCTCACCCTCCCCTTAACCTCGGTGGCGGTTCAAGACTTTTTCCTCCAAACAAGAACAACCTTTTTGACAACTTCCTAATCCAAAACCAAAACAATGGAACCCAAAATCACTCTTCCTTTCAGTCCGGAAGGGGATCTAAAGCACTAATAAATATCGAACAAGAAGTGTAGTTGAATTCAAGGAGTCATCAACTCCCCTTGTAGACACTCCTATTCCCACTTCTTTCACAACCCTTTCACCTCTTAGATTGGGACAACTTGTCTCTCTCAAAATTTTCTTGGCCTCCCCAAATTCAGTGGAAGCCCTAACAAGGATCCCATCCAACACATCAAAGCCTTCTCCTTGCTTGTACTAAGTTTTAACTTGACAACAATATGTCCTTAAGTCTTTTAATTCACTACCTAATTGGGTTCTACCAACTATTAGAGGACCCTATCTATGACTTCTGGCTTCTCGTACATAAATTTATCCAACACTTCAACATTCACAAAGTTGATGAATCAGGCCTTTCTACCTTATTTAACATTAAACAAGGAGACATATAATTTAACTTAGAATTTATTCGTAGATAGCGTAAGTCCCTACATGACTCCATGACCACCAATCCACCTACTTCAAATATTTTCTAATGGATTTAAAGACCCTCACACTATCAAAGATGTTATTAGCTACCTTATCACACTTGAGAATGTACATAAAAAGGTCACTATTGGAAAAAATAAGCCTAAAAATCCAAACCATCATCAACGAATAGAAATACCACTGATGATGGGCTCACTTAAATATTTCCCCCTAAAACTATTCACATCACGAAAGCTAAGGAAAAACTTGATGCATTGCACTCCAAAACTAGCATGTGGTAAATATCATCTTTACAACATGCATAACATTGGATATAGTTGTGCTCTTAAATGAAAATATGTAAGAAAAACTATTGATCAAACTGGAAACCAAAACTCAATGTCATGGAGGAAATTTCCAAAGTCGGAATTTTACAAGACCCCATGAAACCTATGGAACCAAATATCCTTCTGAAAAAAAGAAATGTATTCTTGAACTTCAATCAAATTATTATAATGAAGAAGAAGAAGAAGAAACCCCCAAACCTTTTAGAAATACGTATTTTCCCTCTGATTCCTCCTTTAGCCAAGGTCCTACCAAGGGTAAGGAACAAGATAAAAAATTCATGAATGTCAATATCTCACCTTACTAAATCATTATGTCACCATACCTTTCCTTGAACAAAGCTATCCCATGCATAACCTTATTGGCCTAGAGATTGTTTTGCATGTTCACTAGTCTAGTTCCAACATAGTTTACCCAACCCATGACTTCTTGATCTTCACTGATATCGATGGTCCCCTACCTTCTCCCTAGAATTGAAGAACCTCTAAGACAAATGTGAAAGGAAATTTTGAACTCCCTGACTTGTCGTCTCCACCTACTACCCATGAATATCGTCAATGTACCTCGTTACCTTATGCACCATCGTTTCGATCTACTCATTCTTGATTTCTGATTCAAGGAACGAAAGGCATGTTTGTTTAATTAAAAAGTGGATATAAGTCGAGAATAGAAAGGAAATGGTTTTGTTTGAAAGCATAAGTGATAATATTAAACCCTAGCTGTCGATGTGAATGAAATCTACCTGTCTATATTGATGTTTTTTTTTTTAAAGAACAAGAATAACAACTCTTGATTCTGCAGTTAAAAAGTCTATGGTAATGAAACCTTCAATTGGAAACTATTTAAATGTTTACAAATAATAGTGTGATGAGACAGGTCAACCCTAGCTGGGTGTAGAGATACTGTAACTCAATCTGTCAATTTAATAAAGCTATGTTTGTCCTAGCTGTTAATAACTTGGTATTCTGCGATGTAAGTTCTATCACATGCAATTGGTAATTCAGGAAAAAAAAGAACAAGAAAATAATAGTGCAATCGTCAGATAAAATGATTGCTTATGAATATACAGTTTTTCTATTCTGACTATATATTCTTGTATTCGTCCATTTTGGGCCTCCGATGAAAAAAATAACACAGTAGCTTTCTTTCTTTCTGTACAATATAATACAGTGACGACAATATTTATATAAGATCAATCAGATTCTAAAAACAATAAGAAGATAGAAAAAAAAGGAATATGGTTAAACAGAATGCATGGTATTGTTTTTCTTTGAAGTAATTAGTAAAGATCAGTGCCCTAGTTGTTAACATAATGTTCACCTCCAGAAATCAGAAAAGGACCTACTGCTATAATTGGTTTCTGTTAAGTTGTTTCAGCATACAGAATTGAACAGTAAAACAATACATGCATGGATCTAATCTACAGCTGCTAAAATATAAGATGCATGACAACACAGTCTGTGCATGGGTGGTCTTTTGGTTTAGATATTTAGATACATGCTAGGTTTTATTTTTTTAGCTGGGAAGATTTAATGCTACCTCTTTGTACTGGAGTACGATGCAGCTCCATGCATGGGGAAAAATGCAAAGGAGTCATTTTATCAGTTCAGTAAATCTAAATTAATTAGGATATGACATTTTCTACTATTGATTAATAATTACAATACTAAGCCATTTTTTGAGAGCATTCATATGATTTGAAAAGAAAACACAGCAGAATAGAACCTGAGTGTAATGGTAGGAACAAAGCACTAAAGAAACCTGTTCCACCCAACCTGCTCCCAAACAACCAAGATGTCTGCCTTAGGACCCTCGAGCCTATCCACTGATCCACCAGGAGGAAGAAGGTTCTGCAACTTAGGACTTCTGCTTGCAGCAGTAAGAAAATTTATATATCCATCCTTACAGGCTTAGTAATCAATGGGACTAGCACCAACACCTCTCTAGTCTGTACTTCTCATAACATTTGCAGACTTATACTTGAGCTCTCCACAGCCTCCCCTATTCGAATTTCTCAGCCATCACCTAATGAGCATGAGGAATGTTTATGCAGAAAACATTGTAAGAGCTGCCTGCTCAATTCGAATTGCCCTTTATAGGCTACCTAGGTCTTTTGAAATTAACTGGTCATTAGTGAGCTGCCTGCTCACCTCTCTCCACCTAGGGAAATGCCACAAAATTAGGGGGAGTTGTCTCATACCAACAGCTAATGGTAGAGTGCAAATGCTGCCATCTGTCCCAATCCTTCCAGCAGCTTCCATTCCTCCTAGTGGGCCAATGGATACTATTGTAATAGATTTCTTGAGTGTTTGTCTCCAATTTTCATTTATTAAATAATAATAATGAGTCATTACATTCATTTTTGACCTACTTGGTCATAATTACAAACTTGTAATTATAATTTAACACAAAGTATTTTTTTTGCAAAAAGGATAATAGTAGAAAATAATTATTCTAAAAAACCAGGTAGGTGACATATTCACCCTTGCACTCCTTGAGTAAAGTAGCGCGCCTTATCTCTTGCTTTTCCCTCCTTTCCTATGCCCTGCTCAAGGCCAGTCCCACTCAATTTCCTACACCCCCTCTAGGAAAGTTACTAATATTTTGTTCAAGTTGTTGTTGGTCTCATAGGTACACACCTGGAACATGTCTTATCGATTGACTACTTGCGATATCTCGAGGTTGTAGTAGCCACTAGAATCAAGATAGTTGAGTCAAGTCAATTGAAACTCTAAGGGGCTGAGTTAGATCTCTCTTTGTTATCTTAGAGTTTGACACATTGTGGGTGAACATCAACACTATTTCATCTTCAACAACTTGGCACCTTTCACATGGATCTCAAGGTTCTCTTTAAAGCTTCCACAAGACACCATGGGAAAATAGGTAAGTGTAGGGAGGGGAAATTTTAAGGGTCCATACTTACCTTAAAAGTGTAGAACCTGGACGAATCTTACTAATTCTTAAAACGACAACTACAAAATGTTATACAAATTTTTTTTTTAATTCAAATTTCTAAGGATTTATATAGTTTCTATAAAAAATTAGTGACTTTTTAAGTAAAACAATTTTATCCTATAGAATTTGGGTGAATTGTTTTTGGAAAAAAATGAAAATCGGTAAATCATTTTTAAGTAAAATGGAAAATTATTTACATGACATGATTCATCCCCTAAAAATTTCTATGATTGAAGGTGCAATCTTTCCCCTTTCCTCTTTTACCTTTAGATTTCACTGTCATAGTATAGTCGTTGATTTCCTTCTTGTGTGGTAGTTAGTTTTTCTTTCTTCCCTCCCACTCTCAACATTCTTTGATGGTCACACATCATTACTTGTCACCTCATTTTTCTCTATATTTATTGCTTGTTGGAATACACCCACACATTGTAAATGTGCAATTGCACTTTACATCAGTGTAGGGGTGAGTTGGGTCATCATGTTGATTATGAACTCAGTTTTATTGCATAACAATTCCTTCCTTACGTAAGGGAATTTGATTGTGTTTCCTTTCCCATTAGTCACATATCTATTTTCACTTGCATCCTCTCATTTTCCTACTATTTCCAATTTGTTTTCTTTGTCTTCTACTATTTTTGTGCTTTTTGATCTTCTTTATGGCATCTTGTTGCTCTATTGGTCCCCCTAAATTGTATCTCTTGCATGGGGGTGTTTTCCACTAATTTTCACTTAGGTGGAATCCTTGTGAACCTCATAAGACTTGAACAACTTACATTGTTCATTACCAAAGTTCATAAGTTCATTAGGCCAAATTTTTGGCCCTTTATAAATTTTACATGTCCAGACCCCCATGGGGGAATTGTAATAAGTTGGTATAAGCATGGTACTTTTGTAAAAGGCTTGGACTACCTTAGGTTTAGCTATCAAGGGGATACTCTAGAGTGCTTTTTTCCTTAGGAATTATGCGCTGCGCTTCAGTGGCGTATAATTCCTGAGTTTTTCACTCACACCTCCAAAGATGGAGTATTTTCCACGGTGGTCGAACCTAGGGAGGTTATTAAAGCCTAAGTGTCTATGTATTTTTACATGCTATCCATAAATAGTAAGTTGTATGGACATGCACTAGGTCTCTTAGGAGTTTGAGTTGATCCTGATATATATATATATATATATATTTTTTTTTTTTTTCCATAAAATTAGACCATTTTTTAATGGTTTAACAGGGAAATTTCGAAGTGTAATAAAAGCATGGTCTGGAGGCGGAATTTGGCACGGGGATGCTCGTTTTCATGCTAAGAGCGTCCTCTTTAACCTAGGACCCACTTTTCCTAGATTTTGGGAGATTAAATTGTCATTTGTGGCATTTTTTCTTAAAGAGGCGACAAAATGGCATTTATATGCTAAAAGTGCTACAAATTACACAAAAAGACAAAGTTGGAAAATAAAAAAAAAATGTTTAAAAAATGTGGGGAAAAGGTGGAAAATTAGTCTCAAATGATGTGCGACCTCTTTAAAGTGGAAAAGCATGGTTTAAAAGTCATTTTTTAAAAATTGGTGGGTGATGTCATGATTGGAGTGCGCCATTCTTCCTCATGTGGGCATTATTCCATGTGAGACAATGTTACACCTAAAATCTACTCATCATCAGATTCAGTGTATACATCCTTGAAGTCACCTGGACCAAGTATTCATATGGGAGGATTTGCACTCAATCCTGCAAACTTCTGAGAGGTCGTCGCAGGTTGCACACTAGTAACATGCGACGTCGCAGTCTGCTCCACTGCAGGGTGTGATGAGGTCTGTTAATGGGCAAAAATAGCCTATTCGAGATCCTTCTCGAAACTTGCTCATTTGGGACGTTATCCCTGACCTCCAGGAGAGTTGACACTCAACCCCTAACCTTTTGGGAGGATCCCCTATCTCTCTCCTACCATCTCTCAACCTACCCTATCCACTTAGTCCTATATAAGTGAGGCTCACTCCCATACCAAATGGGGGGAAGGTCTATGGTACCCTTATGCTGGTAGGATCCATACTGGTGATTGGGAGTCTTGTACCATCTTGGAGGCTTGGCTTGGACATGTTAGATGGAGGATGCAACGTTGAGGCTTTGGTTGCAGCTTCATCCTTTCTATGTATTCCCACTTTTATACAATTAATATAATCTCTTTCCATAAACTGTTGTTTCATTGATGATGATGTTTAGAGTTTTCTTCCTTAACTGTTAACTTAGATCAATCATATGAAATGTATGCTTTCACTGTTTGCTAGTATCTATATGTTCAACCGGATCTTGCAGCTGGAGATCTGATGACGTTGGAGCATTGGATCAACAAAGCGCAAAGGGATCTGCAAATCTGAGGTAAGCTATCTATCCATTAGTTTGCACTTCTATTAATATAGGAAAGTAGATCTATATTCTGTTTGATTTGTTCTAGACCCACATTGAGCTAGGGAGATCATGTCTTAGATCCGTCTTTGGTAGATTGTTCGTTAACAAATTTGGTGACTCCACTGGGGAATGAACATAGTTTTTGTTTTCAATCTGAATGTCAGTTTCAGTTGATTGCTTTTGCAAGACATCTTTTTGCCTCTGAAGCCTTTTCACCATCAGATCTTCACTGTGAAGAGTCTGATTACCTTCCTCTGAGTTTGCACATCCCATTTGAAGACCTGTTTATTGCTCATTATCTGGAGAATTGGTTCATTTTTGGACTTAGATCTCGCCTGTCGCACCTGGTCAGTGTACCTAGAGTGACACTATGTTGTTTTTTATCTTTGTTCTTTGCCTGTTAGTTTGTCATCGCATCCCTTCCATTGGTATACTGTGATGTCGTCGCACTTCCCGCACTAGTGAACTGCAACGTCGCACTGTGCATAAGCACAGAGTGCCCCGATCTACCATTTTTTTTCCATATAGGCACCTTTTCTCCATTTATGATTTGAGTTTTGGTTTGTGTGCAGACTCCTCTGCACTGTACCTTCTAGGTAGAGACCCTTTTGTCCATCAGTGTTTTGTTTGGCTTGTTTGTATTGGTTTTTGGGTCTTTTGAGTTTTGGATTCATGTTTGGCCCCTTGAGTAAAAACTAGTGTTTTGCTTGCATTTTTAAGCAAAATGGGTTCTATTTTTGAGAAAAAAATCCCCCTCATGAATCGTGCATTCTTCAGTCGTTTTGACCCATCTCAAGGTTTTGAGACCATTTTTTGGTTTGGCGTGATTGGCTTGTTTTAAAGACTTGAAGAGTGTGGGATATCCATGTCTTTTTGAGCCTCTTTTTCTTGGGTTATGCATCTTGTTTCCCTCACATGCTAAGCTTTTTGGGAAAGATTGATTCTTTGTCTCCGCTTTAGTTCAAAGAAAAGCTTGATTTTGTCACTCTTTTGCTATATTCATGAATTTGGAAAACATAAATATTCTTCTTACTTTATTTTGATCATTTGATATTCTTGGTCTTATCATCATAAGTAGAAGAAAGGCTTGTTTCAGATTTGTGTGCATTCGAGTTAGATAAGATTGTTAAGTGCTTATCTTTGTCTTGCATTTGATTGGAAACGTTTGTGGAATCCTTCTTTCCATAGCTTAGATGTGTCTTTTTCAAGTGTAAAAAGATAGGAAATGAGTTATAATTATTGCATTTGGTATATTTTGAGCCTCTCTTGAGTGCCTTTGAGTTGTTTGGGTGCTTGCCGTTTTTCTTTGGGAATTTCTGAAATATCAGAGTGTTGTAGATATCCTCTCACTTCCTATATATAAATATGAAAAGCGTTTAGTTATCAAATTCCATTTTTGGTACATGCATTTGAAAATTGAAAGTGCTTCATTATCTTGTCTTATACATTGTTAAGATTAGCTGCATCTTTCATTTTCTTTATGCTTTTTGGCTGATTATTGCAGAAAGTTAGAATTATTGCACTCTAGGAAGGAATTCTTCTTTTCGCTACTACTTAAGTACTTTTGGTTTGAAAGAAAGAAAAATCTCTCCCTACCTTAAGTAGTTTTCATTGAAAAGGAAAGGAAAATGTGCATTATCATGTAGTTGAGGATTACATTATGTTTACATTTATGTACTCACCTCATGCATCCATCTAACCGTATAAGATAAAATTAACACTAGCTTAGGTTAAAATCATTTAGTAACTGTGTGTAAGTTAGAGACGTGTTCCGGCATCATTAAGCGTGGTAGCTGTCATTATTTTCCAGCACTGTAGTCCAGGGGTATTGTAGTCTTCCACATACATCGGCATATCGAGCTACTTCACATACCCACCAAGTACCATAATCTGTACTTGGCATATATCGAAGGGTGTATCACGTACTCGAAACGTATATCGGAAGGTCTCATGCCAACGACTGTGCATTAGACAGCACCACTATGGATTTGAGCTCCCACGTACCTTGCGTATATCGGGAGACACCATTAGGATTCCTGAAACCAACCAAGTTAACCATTTGGCCATCTTGGCAAAGCAATACACTGAGAACAACACTCGGGGAGATTAGCATGTATGTACTGTCCAAGTAATCGGGTATGCAGGAAAGGGTACGGTCCCAATCCTCCTTGTCGTGTCATATTGTTGGACCCTGTAGTATATAGCAGTTTGCGATGCCTTGACAATCCTGTGAGGTTCCAGACTTTGAATCCACTCCTATTCACACAGTTTGCTTGTTGCTTTTAGACTTGAGTAGTGCTTGACTTGTGTGGTACTTTAGAGACTCTTAGGAAGTTTAAATATGGAAGATTCTTCTGGTACTACCAACCAAGGGGCCCATTTCCAGGGTATGTCATTTGTTATTCCCCCTTGTGGAACTGTTGGTCCTCCCTTTATGGCTACGTTGAGTCTTCTTGGATTGACGATAGGATTACCGGTATGGTTATTCTCAAATCCAGTTACACCAAGTGCACCAATTGTGTCGGACCTAGGTCCTTCACCACATGAGCATCACTCTCATGATGACCCTTCTCCTTCCCCGTTGAAAGTTGAATCGGCTTCCATCTCTTCCTCTTCTCCTACTGAAAACTCTGATGTTAGTAAGAAGGCTGGTGTGAAGAAGAAGAAAGGGAAGATTAAAAAGAAGAAAGATAAGAAAGAGACCAAGCGTCAACCATCTGCCTCTGATGGCACTCATTCTATGAGAACACCTCATAAGCCAAAGTTCCCTTGCAAACTTTGCAAGGGTGATCACCTTCTCAAGAATTGTCCTGGTCTTTCCCGTGTGTCAGAAGTGTGGTCTAAAAAACCAAAATCGTTTGTATCGTCAACCTTTGACCATCATATTGATGATACTCCCTCGACCAGTGACCCATTGGTGATGGGTCAGAAGGGTAGAGCTACAGACCCTTTCTAGATATGCAAGGGCTTGCATCGTACTTACCTTTGTCCAACATGGATGAAGCTTCACAGTGGTTGAAAGATATTACTAGTTCTCAACAAGTGCTTCCAACAAGCGATAGTAATTTGTTCCTCGATCCCCCACTGGTTGACCAAGTGATCAATTCAGTTTCATCTGTAATTGGTCCCACTCTTCCTTCCGAGAGTGAAGTGATTGAGTCACTGTCATCTCCACTCGATCCCGCTCTTTCATTGGAGAAAGTCCAGATTGAAGCAGTCACCATGACACAATCTTCGTCTCAGTCTTATCTTCCAAGTGAGAGTGAATTGGAAACCGCTGATGTTTTCCTAGTCAGTTCAAAATGTCCTAGGTAAGGGGAAACCCTGTCCATTTCTACAGGACCCCCTCCAAGTACTGAGGTCATTTCCTTTGATTGAAATGGTCTAATGGAATCTCGTCTTCCTTCGGGTATTCCTTTTCAAATATCTGTAGGAGTTTCCAATAAATAAATCTTTCGTATGATAGTTGATGAGGGAGCTTCTATTAGTATTTTATCCTCAACTGCTTGGCAAGCCATAGGTTCACCTCAGCTTGTGCCAGTAACTGACCAGAGTTTGGATTTTAATAGAAGGCCTACCGGACCTTTAGGGATTCTCCCGCAGTTACCTATCACGTTGAGAGGTAAAATTGTTTATGTTGATGTCATGGTTGTCCAAGGTCCTTTAGATTTCAATATGCTCCTTGGACGTGATTTTGTCTATGCTATGAAAGCTGTAGTGTCCACGCTCTTTCGAGTGATGTATTTTCCTCATCATGGGAATATTGTGACTATTGATCAGCTTTCCTTCATGACACCCACTCATCATATGACTCCTAGTCATCAGACTTCCCTGAATGTTCCACATGTTTTAGTGGTTTCTTCCCCCTGAGGATGGGGGGTACGAGCATAGTTTATGTTCAGTTTCAAGCTCGTTAAAAAATGAAACCAAGCTTCAAGCAAAGTTTCTCTTTGATTTCAAGCTTGCATAAAAATGAAACCATTTCACATGAGCATAGTTCCCGTTCTATGTCAAGCTCGTTAAAAAATGAAATAGGTTCCTATGAGCACGGTTTATGTTATGTTTCAATGTAATGTCTCCATTTTGACCCCCTTTTTATTAAATCGTAAATGATGTAAATATTGTTATTTGATCATGGTGAGGAGCTCAAGGCCAAGGCCCCACCATTGATTTAGCGTTTTATGTATCGGCAATTAAAAATAGATGCAAGTGGTTCTTGTGCTAGATAGGCACAATGTAATAAGACATCATGTAAATACGAATTTTAATGAAATACCCACAACTAGTTATGCAATGCAACAAAGAGATGGGGGCATGATTCTACAAGGAATAGGGAGGGAAATTATTCAAACCCTTGAGCCAATGGTGTTAATCCATGTGTCAATGAGAAAACCCATAAACCACCAACTACCCATTTTGGGTTATGGACCCAATCATTTAATTCTTCTAGAAATTGGTTGAGGCAGTTAATGCCTTGGGAATGAAGAGGTATGGCAGCCAATTTCGTGCATGGGCAAGCCATCAACCTGGGAATTCGTATTTTTGCTTCTTGGGCAAGAAAACACCCATGAAATGGTGCCCAAAGCCATTCTGAACAGTCAGTCTCTCCTCTCTCACGCAGTCTGAACTACTGGGTCTTTCCTCATCACGTTTTTACCAATTTTTCTGCATTTTTCCATGGCTGGGAGCTCGGTTTTGTGTTACACAGTGGCTGGGGAAGGAGGACCACAATTTGGGACTGTTATGGAGGCCGTTTTGCCCCAGAATGTCTATGGACGTTTTTCTGAAAACGGATTTGGCTTCCCAGGGTTG
The DNA here is from genome assembly GCA_027924585.1 of Larix kaempferi. Taxonomy (NCBI): domain Eukaryota; kingdom Viridiplantae; phylum Streptophyta; class Pinopsida; order Pinales; family Pinaceae; genus Larix; species Larix kaempferi. The sequence continues at coordinate 6,154,551 of BSBM01000179.1, read as the reverse complement.
TTCCCCATCTTCCAGTTTTGTTTTTGGGTTTCCCACGTTTTTATGAAGTTAATGAAAACCCCATATTTGGGCATATCACTGTAAAAACATTTCTTCATGCCCAGCACTTATACTTCTGCTGTTATGTGCATCCCTGTTTTGGTTTGAATCTGTGAGCAAGAGATTTGGAGTGGTAGTGGACAGAATTGGCTTGATAAACCTAGTGGGGGGAGATAACCTCTCAAGAAGATCGAGAGGGCTGGCTACTCTTCTATGCACACCTGGGACACTCTAGAATTGGAAGGTATGGCCTGAGGGACTGTGAATTGGTGAAGGGAATACTTCCTTGAGTGGGGTGTGTAGGCATTGTGGGTGCCAAGCTAAATAGATCTTTTAGAGGTATCCATAGCTCTGTGGTTGAGCTCACTAGCTTAGTAATTCTTCCTTTCCATTTCCTAGCATCCTGATAAACCCAATTGTAGATTGGCTTGGCTCATCTTGGTGTATGCTTGGCTATGTGTGAGTATGCTGTTCCCTGGTTCCTTGTAGAGATCATGCCCACCTCGGGGGTGGCAGTTGTATCAAGAGGTTGATAAGCACAACTAGCCTATGGTTGGGTGGAACGTTGCAGTTGCATAGCCAGTTGCTTGGGACTACTTTGTTAAGATAAGTATTCTCTTGTGTAAACTTTGAAATTATTTATTTGATGAATATCTTGAATGTATGATGGATGTGTTATTGAAATTACTTCCGCTGTGTTTTCTAATCATTATACATTTCCATATGATCTTTTATATTATGTGAATGCTTATTTAGTAATTTCATGGGGCTAGATGCCCGGTTTTAGCATCACGTCCTCTCTATCATGCTGGTATGGTAGGAGGGGATGTTATATTCAAGCTCGTTAAAAAATGAAACCAACCAACCTAGCATAGTTTCCCTTTGGTTTCAAGCTTGCATAAAAATGAAACTAATCCATTCGAGCATAGTTTTATTCTATTTCAAGCTCGTTAAAAAATGAGATAGACCCCTCTAAGCATAGTTTACTTTTGGTTTCAAGCTTGCACAAAAATGAAAGCAATCCCCCTCGAGCATAGTTTTATTCCATTTCAATCTCGTTAAAAAATAAGATGGCCCCCCTCGAGCATAGTTTTATTCCATTTCAAGATCGTTAAAAAATAAGATGGACCCCTCAAGCATAGTTATTGTCTATTTCAAGCTTGTGTAAAAATGAAATAGATCTCCCTCCCTTTGGTTCGAGCCTCTCGCTAGAGTTAGAATTTGAACCTTCATTTCATTTGATTCTCGTTTTCCCCCCCTTGGTGAACATTTTCATATTAGTATCTAGGTTGGTAGTTGGGTTAGCAAGCATCATTTTCATACGAAATGAAGCTTGGGGGGCATGTCACATGTCGTACCGTCAACAATCATGTTGAAGGAACACTAACATGTCAAGCCACTAGTAATCATGCTGGGGGAATTTACCAACCTCTGGGCATCATGTTGGGAAGGAACCCGTCAATGGGCCTTAACCTATGAGCATAGTTCCCATTCTATGTCAAGCTCGTTAAAAAATGAAATAGGTTCCCGTGAGCAGAGTTCTAATTCTATGTCAAGCTCGTTAAAAAATGAAATAGGTTCCTGTGAGCAGAGTTCTAATCTTGTGTCAAGCTCATTAAAAAATGAAACAACTCATTTTTCATTGAGTCGAGTCTTCCCATTGACTTAGTACTTGAACCTTCTTTTCACCCGCCTATGTCTTAGGCGGATGAAATGAAGCTTGGGGGCATGTCTTCAACCTCTGGAAGTTACGTTGAAGTCAACTCGATCGCCTCTCCACACCACATTGGAGATAAGTCACTTACTTCTAGCAATCATGCTGGGGGCATGCACTAACCTTTGGATTTCATGACGGGAAGAAATCCACCATTGGAAACATTTTCGAGCATACTTTCCCTTTTTAGGTTTCGAGCTCATTAAACCATGAAAATTATCCCGAGCATAGTTCATTTTTTGCTACAAGATCGTTAAAAAATGAAGCAGACATCATGAGCATTCTTTCAACATATCTTCGAGCTCGTTAAAAACAGTAAGATAGTATTTGAGCTTACTTTTTCACTTTTTTCGTGCTCTGGTTGAAACATGAAAAGTGGTTTGAGCTTAGTTTTTACTTTTTCGCGCTCTGGTTCAAATATGAAAAAGATTCTGAGTGATTTTGATACCATTATCGTGCTCATTAAAAATTTGAGTAAAAAGGTGTGTCTAATGAGTATAGGTTTATCACTTTATCCGGCTTCGCTAGACTATTTACAGAAAAGGAACTGTGCCGAGTTTACTTTTCCTTTGTCGTACTCGGTTATCAACCATGACAAAGTTGTTCATGGAGTCCTTTTAAGCTCTTTTCAAACTCCCTAAATAGGAAAAGATTGCCAAGCGAACTTGATGCTTTCACACTTGTAAAAGCATTTGAATGATAGTCTTTCTGGTGATAGTTTACCCCTTTTTCGGACCAGGAAGCACTATTTACGAAAAAGGAATACTCCAACCAATCATGGCTGGAAGAGTCCTCTCCCGCGTTGTTTTACCCTTTTTCGGGCGATGAGGCTAACTTTACGAAAAATGACGGTTGGAGTCTCCTTTAGTTCTTTTCAGACTCTCTAAATATGAAATGACGCCGAGTTTTCCTTCTCTGGACTCGTTAAATTTTAAACATTGAAGGGCCCATTATGGGATGAACCCCTCCTTTCCTAGGTTCGTAAAACATTTGGGATTGGACTCATCTATGAGATGAGCTATACCGAGCATTTGGTTACCCTCATCAAGCTCGTCAAAAAACACATGAGGCACTCATCAATCATGATGGGGAAAAAGGGAAGATTTTATATTACATCTTAATTACGGCAGTACATAGTCACTCTTGAACATGGCACTCATTTTCATTTGCATTCAGTACTTGGATAATCTGTTTGTCCTTGAGTCTTGTCAATTCCATGAGTCGTGTCGCTCCTTTGGATCAGCCAAAGAATGCTTCCACCATCAGTTGCATTAGGGGTTGGTATCATTCTCGTCATGTCAATACTTCCAAGTCATGCCATGCCCATGTTCAAGAGACATTTGTTACTCATCATCTGCAGTCAGTACACCTTCAATCATGTCAGTCTACTTTGAGTCAGTCTCGCACATTACTCTGCCATCCGATCTACTCTACACATCTTTTGTCGTGTTTCGTGTCGATTGATGGGGGGTTCATCATGGTCCTCCTTTGACGGATTCATCCTTGTCGACTTCAACTCATCATCCGAGGATTGAATCTAGAAACCAGTCAAGTACCTTGGCCCTGCATGACTCAATGGCAGGTTACCTCGCTTTCAACATGAGTTTACATCATTGACTCTTGATTGAAAGATTTCATCTTGTGTTCAACTTCAACTCACTTATTCACGCTTGATGATATGTACTGTGATACCTTGAGAATCATTGACATTAATGGCGATTTCCCTCGCACTTGTTAACGGTATACATTAATGACCGGTAATCAAGTGGTTTCTACCATGTTCGACTCCAAAACATTGTAATCACATGGGTAGATTCGTATCATTGCGGGTTCAACTTGAAGACCCTGGGGAGTCATGTTTTACCTAGGTTGCGATGGAGTTTGTATTGAGTCATAGTACACGGATCCACTTTTGTATTGGTCGTGGCTCTGTTATCATCTCATCATGGATCTACGCTTGTGTCTAGTAGCCATGATGTGTTCAGTTGGTCTTTACTATCATGGATCTGCAATGTATTGGTCGGCAACCATGTTTTGTGTTATATGAGACTTGTGGATCTCAGGTCATTTCTGCAGCAACTCCTTCCAACCAGCAAGTCTTTGCCATTTTTTCTTATTACAAAGCATTTCACCTGTCTCATTCTGTCAGCTTCATGCTTTGGGGGGCATTCTGTTACACCAAAATGTCGTCACCCTTGTGCAAGTGTTGCAAGTGTCATCATCTTGACCTAGTGTTGTCACCATGACCATTGCAAGTATCGTCATTATGACCAAGTGTCGTCATCATGACCGTTGTGATAATGTCGTCATCTTGACCATTGTGTAAACTCTTTGTTATTTTACCTAAACCCATTTTAGAGTAAAAACACATCCCTGAAGTTTTCCATGACTGGAGGGCTTAACTGACCTACTTTTCAAGGTCGTCGCAGTCTGCCCTTGTGCAACATGCGACATCGCAGGTTGTCCTAATGCAACTTGCGACGATGTAAGTTATTTGGATAAAAGAGTATCTTCGAGCCCATTCTCGAAGATGAGTGATGTGGAGGTCTATCCCTAGGCTCTAGGTGAGGTGGCATTTCGGTTCCTAACCTTATGGGAAGATCCCTTAACCATCTCCCCCTAATCTTCAACCTACCCTATCTCTTTAGCCCTATATAAACACCCACTCTCTCCATGGGAGGGGGGAAGGTCTATGGTACCCTTATGTTGATAGGATCCATATTGGTGATTGGGAAGCTTGTACCATCTTGGAGGTTTGGCTTGGACATGTTGGATGGAAGATGCGACGTTGAAGCTTTGGTTGTAGCTTCATCCTTTCTATGTAATTCCCACTTTTATATAGTTAATATAATCTCTTTCCATAAACTGTTGTCTCATTGATAATGATGTTTAGAGTTTTCTTCCTTAACTGTTAACTTAGATCAATCATATGAAATGTATGCTTTCACTGTTTGTTAGTATCTATATGTTCAACAGGGTCTTGCAGCTTGAGATCTGACGACGCTGGAGCATTGGATCAACAAAAAGCAAAGGGATCTACAAATCTGAGGTAAGCTATCTATATACTAGTTTGCACTTCTATTGATATAGGAAAGTAGATCTATATTCTGTTTTATTTGTTCTAGACTCACATTGAGCTAGGGAGATCACGCCTTAGATCCGTCTTTGGTAGATTGTCCGTTAACAGACAACTTGCTAAAGTTGGGAGTTGTTTCCAAGGTGAAGGTTGGCGCCCCTCTCATGAGGTGGCAGCCACCTCATCTTCAATCTCACCATCCAACGCTTGTTGAGGTTTAGATCACGCCCAGTTCTCTCCTTTAATTATGGAATGCTCCCCTCTTCTCATGTCCTCTACCTTCTCTTAGATTGCTTTATAAAAGCGAGGCTTGCTCCATTGATAGTGATGGATGCAAGGAACCTCTGCCTATATTGTAAATGCTTCTTGTTTATCTTTCTTATGAATAAAGTTGAGACTTTGGAGGTCAGTCTGATGGTGCAAAAATATTTTTGGTGAATGCTTTGCTCATAAATCGAGGTGATATCTGTTTAATCATTTTTTCATTTCATGCAAGTGTTGAATATTTAGCTAAAGAAGATTATATGCTAATCCTTAGAATATGCATTTGAAGTTTCAAGTTTCTTATTTATGTGAAGTTGTTTAAGATCCAAAAGTTGCATTCTATAGTCAATTATAGTCTTGCACTTTTCATTTTATTCAACAATCCATACTAGATCTAATCACTTGTGTGAAGGTTTTCCTAGTTTTTGCAGATCACCAATCTTGGAGTAGAGATCAGATCTCAGTTGCATCTTATCTTTATCCATCATTTTATAGATCTAATACTCTTTTGTACTGCAGGCTCTCTGTTTCTCAAGTTTATTCAAGCTTGGGCTTGAGCATTTCCTTTTTCTTTCATCTAAAGTTTCAATCATTTAAATCTTATTTCCCTTTTTGTTAAAAGAAGCAAGTAGATCTAGGCTTGTGAATTTTGAATTTTAAATAGTCTACTTAGCTCAATAATAGATCTAGAATTCTTAAAGAACCATCTCAGATCTAGATTTATGCTCTTTATTACTTGAAGCAATAATTGTTCCCATTTTTACAAGTAGTAAATTTGTATATTTTTGTGATTATACTAACAAATACTAATACTTTAACAAGTTTCTGTTTGCTGATTTTTTGTATTATTTTATAGAAAAGTGAGGAAAGGAAGCGAAATCTTTGAGCTTGAACCACAAAAAATCCCTTTTCTTCAATCCCCTTCTTTCCCTAAGCTTTCCTTGAAGGCTTAAAGTCTCTTGAATCTTGAAATTTTTGCGGATCAAGAGCACTCTCTATCTGAGAGTTATTAATAAAATTTTTGTAATAATATCTAAATAAAGAGAAAGTGGGATTACAACTCCCACACCCTTCTTCCCCCATTTGGGGGAAGCCTATATCTTCATATTTATTTTGCTTTCTACCTGCAATAGAACTAGAGTAGCATTATGTTAGGCTAGCCTTCAAAGTTTTTCAAAAAAGTTCAAATTCATCATTACTTAGAAGTTAAAATTTTGCAATTTCTTGAAGTTGTTTAAATTTTGCAATTCTTTTTAGATTTATTTGCATGCTAAACGAACTACTAATCCCCTTGCTTTCCCGAGTACAGTCTTTGACCAGAAAGAGACTCTTGGGTAGTAATTAGATAATTTATGATTTTTGCTTTATTTAAGTACTTTGTATATTTTATTTTGTTAATGTAGTTTTACTCATCAAAATCTCTTGAATCTCGCTTTAAGCGGATCAAGAGTGCTCTCTATCGAAGATTTTTTTCCCTTTTTTTAATCTCTTGAATCTCGCTTTAAGCGGATCAAGAGTGCTCTCTGTCAGAGAGTTTTAATTTTATTTTTTAAATCTCTTGAATCTCGCTTTAAGCGGATCAAGAGTGCTCTCTGTCGGAGAGTTTAACCAAATTGGAACGAATACTTCGCTCAATCTGTGTATGCTCTACCCATCGCAGGCTAGTCTATTCTTTGGGATATCAAAAGCGGTAGTGTTGCAATTGTTAATTTTCTCACATTAAGATAATTCAATCACATTAATAAAATCAAGTCCCCTTTAACCAACAGAAATCCGGCGTTGCCTCGAAAGTAATCAAAAGTGGAGAAATTTTGACCAAGGAAGCGGGAACAACTGGGAGGCGACCTCAAAGCACATTTGGGCTACACCCTTGTTGGTGTAGTGTTGAACACTGCTCTCGAGACTCCATTCCAACCCACATGTCCTTGTACAGAGCCACTTAGATCACATTCCAAACATATTCCTTGTACCAAAAGGTATATTGGGAATCCCCTCATCCCACAACTAATCAACTCACCTATTAAAATAATTAATAAAATAAACCAAGACCACTTGCATACCAGTTTCAAATACAACACTCCAACAGTTAGTGACTCCATTAGCACTGGTCTCAAGCACTTGCAATCATATTTTCATACCTCTATTTTTAATTTCGCAAGTATTGTTTATCTTATGATTATGTCATGCTATGGATGTGTTACAATTTATATTTGAGCAAACTTGTTTTAAATTTCGATAATTCATTCATAAACTCTTAAATAACAATCTTCCCATCACTAAACAAAAAACTCAAAAAGACTTAGTAACTTTTTTTTAGTAGGGTTTACCCCCCCCGGATTCTTTAGGAGTTTGCCTAAACGGAGGAGTCGGGATCAGGTGACAACACTTGACTCTTTTCTTTCCCCTAAGGACACACCGAGCAGCTTCAAAATATTTCTGCTGTGCTTCCCCCAGGTGTGCATCTCGGCGGCAACAAGGGGAAAATGTATTGAATGGGTTTTTCACTTCATAAAAGCCACACACATTCCCTCAAAGATCATTGTGTGGAGTTTTTTTTTTGTATTAGCCATGCCCGACCCACCTTAGGACAAGGCAAAGGTCCTACAACTCATGTTTTCAATAATTTGCATGTGTTGAAGTTTTCCTTTGATTATCCTTTCCTTGGTTTAAACATGTAATCTTGACCTTCCATTTGATCTTTAGTACCATGGTAGGACCCCCTAGTATTTGTCCCATGGTTTCATGTGTGGCCCAATTAAACTTCAAAGGCTCTATGCTTGTGTTAGTTTCTCACAAATTGCATTGGTCTTGGGACTTGAGTGTCAAACAATGCCTTAGTTAGTTAGAAAGCCTCATTTAGGTCCCCAAACATTCCCAAATCTAGGAACCCCTCCATGAATGAACTGTCCTATCCTTGGATCCATCTAATTGGTATGTGCATTATCGACTTAGGTAACTTTCTTGCTAATTGGATCATTTCTTGGCTCTATGAGTCAAGAACAATGCCCTAGTTAGTTAGAAATCCTATTTCAAGTCGCCACCATTCCTAGATTTAGTAAACTTTGCTATCAATGAAACATTTTGTCCTTGCATCCGTGCAATTGCTATATGGTATTAGGTCTTTAACAATATGACATTGTTAAGTCTACAAGGAAGTTGTGGTCTTAAAAGGAGGTGCCCCATTCGAGGAACATTTACACATGTAGTATCCTTATTATTTATGTAGAAACTAATTCAAGAGCCCACGCATAAAATGAGCAATCAGATGCACTAAACCCAAGATTAACATCTCCACAGTCTATTCATAATTATGCACACTCGATATAGTGTTACCCCTACCATACCACCCACCAAAATTTTATCTCATATTTTTCCACCTTAAGCTCCCCAATTGAGAGAGAGCTCCCCATCTAGATCGGATGTAGGTTTTTGTGGCTCTTTCTAATTTGCAATAGCATTTTCTATCAACACTCATGACCACTAGCTAGTGTGTATTATATGACTCTATATGGGAAAATAACTAAAGACCACCAATTAAACAGTTGCAAGGTTATATTCTATGACTCGTTAGGAATCAAAGTCATTCCCACCAGTTAACAAATTGCAAAGGTGTATTTTGAATCTATGGGAATTGAACCCATGATAACTAGTTAGTGAATTGAAAGTTTCATTATATCACTGTATGGGAATTGAATTCATGACCATTGGTTGGAATATTGGAAGAGCAACTCTATGGAAATTAAACTCATGACCATCGGTTGGAAAATTTCAAATGCATATGCATATAATAAGACTCTATGGGAATTGCATTGATGACTTCTAGATAGCCAATTGCAAGTTTTATTATCTCATTTTATGGGAATCAAATTTATGACCAATGCTGGTGAAATTTCAAACGCATATAATATGACTCTATGGAAATTGAGCTCATGACCATTGGTTGGAGAATTACAAACACATATAATAGGATTCCATTGGAATTGAACATATGGCCTCTGATTATCCCATTGCAAATTTTTATTATATCAATCTATTGGTATTGAACTCACGGATACTTGTTGGAAAATTGTGAATGAAAATTGAACTAATGACCATTGATTGGAAAATTACAAGCACATATAATAACGCTCTATGGAAATTGAACTCGTGCTCACAAATGACATTTGCAACGCAGAGAAAGAATTGAATGTTGAAAAAAACACTTATAGTAAATTGTAGTAAATGAAGAGTAGATCTCGGAAATGGCAGTGGAAACAAATGCCATGAAAAACAAGATCACAACCCATCCTTAAATAAGAGGCATGAGCCCACCATAATGAAGACACGACTCATAGAGTGGGTTTATCCCTGTGAACACCATGATCATTGAGAACGAAATTGCCATAGTCTGGAACAATGTTTGCACACACACACACAAAAATATCACCTCCCCATTCTATTAAACACTATAGTTGAGAAAGCATATTTTCATAGTTTAGTTTGAATGTAAAGTGGGAATGTTTAGTTTACATCCAATCATTATATATATTAAACCAAAAATGATTTTGGAGCTACAAGAAAACAAATGAACACAATTTCTCTTATCAGCTCCTACTTGTATCCGAGCTTGTTGAGGCATCGCTCTGTAGTGTCAACCCCATCACATGTGAATTCACCAGCTTGGACCAATCTGGCCTTGGCATTACAGACAATAGACATGTCAAAATACTGATCTCAGTTAAATTTAGAGACACGGGGCTATAAATTAACCCATCACTCAAAGAGTTCAGCGAAGGCACGGGGTACACTAGCTTGAGGTGCAGAAGAGAAGACCGCTATAGGAATCTTAATTTTTGTATGGGTGACTGACTTTACCTTCTAATATAGGATTCCATTTTCTTAGCCCATCTATTATGATGATAGCACCCACTTTGGGTAAGATTCAAATAGTCCCTATCGAAGTCCATGGTAACTATTGTTTTTGATCCATCGCTGGCACTCTATTAGTTTAGGTATGACTTTAAATTTCGTTGTTTTTCAAATGTTTAACATAGGACATCGTAGTTACTACTTATTATATTAATTATAATAAACCAAAATTCTTAAGTTTTTACATTTGATTGGCTATCAACTTGAAGGTATTATTACTGGTGTGGTTGCGCTATTGTTGGTAATACTACTTTCATTAACTACATTTTATCATGATGTTAACTTGAACCTACTACCTCCTACTTTCATTAGATACATTTGATCATCATCTTTGAACCTACTGTCTCCTGTACCACCTACTCCCTTCAATGCCTAACTGTTCTCATATTGCTTCATTGCTAACCACCACTGTTCATGACAACCTTTAGTACTGACTGCAAATTCCCCACAAATTCTTCCTTCCCTTCCCTGTCCAACATCCTTCTACAAAAGCTTCCTTCCCTTCCTTTTCCAGCCATTGATTTATCCATAAAGAGTGCATGTTGCTCCAATCAATGTTTATGTGAAGGAAGATTCCAACTTTCCAAGACAAGTTACAGGTGCATATTGTATATTGTATTGCTTCATGTTTATTTGAAACATGTAGTATCATGACTCAAGTTGTTTACCCATGAGATCATTCGAGCTACACTGAAATGTCTAGCCTTGAGCTATCTCAGGCTCTGTAAACTGCATGCTAGGAGAGTCATTAGCAAGTAGAGTGGACCAAATCTATCTATCAATTCTTCCAGGCAACTGAGAGGCAATCGTAGACCATCTGCATCACTCAAATCATTAGATTAAACTTAAGATTTTTTGTTGAATGTTGGAATATTAGAGCTACAACAAATTAAAACGTATACATGAATAGATTATACAGGAATAACTTTTGAGAAGGATCCTCCTTGTCCCTCTCACTAAGTTGAATTAATGGTTGGAATATGATTGCTGACAATAATGCAAAGAAAATGATGGAGATGGATGTATACCTCTCAACCTTCTTGAGCTTGCACTTGATAAAATTCTCAATCTCGAGGGGAGTGGATATTTTGGGAAATATGTTGATACCCATGTGATTCAGTTGCTTATGGATTCCGTTTCGGTTGTTTCTTGGTATCATGGGACCTTCCATTATTGCATTTTTTTTCTTCAGTTAGTGAGCCTACACGTCAACTCTGCATGTGAATTATTCATGTTGTTGTTGTGAGAAATGATGCTTCCTGGGCAAGTTGTGTTAAAGTTACAACGTCATGATTCATTCTCCAGGTCAATCTTGTTTGTCAAGATTGAGCCTTGTGTATCGAGGTAGTGCCTCATAGGAATCCGAGTTGGACTCAGGAAACTTGGAGAAGAATCTTGAGTTGGACACAAGATTGGATTAGCTTCATGTGTTGAGGCAAGTGCTTTGTATGTCAAAGTGATGATGTTGTATAGTCTTGCTAATCAAGGCTAAGGTCTTGTGTGTCAAGAAAGATCCTCATGTGTTGAGGTGGTGCCTCATCTGTTGAGGTGATGCTTTGCATGTTGAAGCATGTATGGTGTGTGATGTACTACTAACCATGGTTGAGCTATTAAGTCTCCTCTAGAGACTGACCACCTCTAGAGTTAATTAATTTAGCATATAACCACTTGGAACAATACTAGAACAATATGATCACATCATTGGGAAAATATCCTTAGTATATTTGATATGATAATTAAGTTGGAACATGTGGAACATGCAGATAAGACAAGAGATAAAGATAAGAGGTGATAATATATGAGAGAATTCGAATTGCACATAACAAATTAATTAAGAGAGAAATTCAAATTGTTAAACTTCAGTAAAGACTTTAGTCAATCAAAGGAGAACTCGAATTGATCACTGTAGTGATGTTAACAAGAAAGAATCAGTTAAGAGACTTAACTAAGTGATAACAAAGAAGATATAGTTCACTAAGTGTTATTGCATGACGACACTTATGTTAAACTAAAATACAACACTTATGTTAAACTAAAAGATGGCACTTGAGTTGTGACACTTACATGACGACACTTAAGTTAGCCACATAAGTAAGTGGGCAAGATTTTAGTTAGGGGCGATTTCATCCTAAGAATTAGTTCAGTGAGTTAATGCATTGCATGAGAAGTGGGCCACATTTCTTCATGCAAGATTGATGCATCTAAATGGAGGGCGATTTCATCATGAATTCATAAGCTAAAATAGAAGTCGATGCATGAGAAGAATATATAAATATGTTATATAGGATTGATGAATCCAACGTGAAGCGAATTCTCTTCTCCCTCGAAGGAAATGTGCTTATTCTTTGTGCAGGATATTATTATGAGTCTCTCTTCTTTATATTTCTCTTGCTATGTAATTGCAGCGGGGGTGCTTGATGTAAAATACATTCTCTACTATCTATCAATATACTAAGGAAGGTTTTGCTAGGGTTTTCTCCCTCAAGTCATACAGGGTTTCCCCAGGGAAAATTCATGTGTCAAATGTGATTGCTTATGTGTATGATTGTTATTTGATTTCAAGTATTATTGCAGCTCCGAATTAAAGATAACAAATTAACAACTTGCAGGTTATCGACAATTTGGTTGATTGGAACACCTTATATTTTTTTTAATAATTCAATTATGAGAATATTGCCATGTTGCGTGTTTCTTACTGCGGATTCCTTTAGTGCGCCATGTCACACTCTCTCCCACCAGAGCAATGGTGGGTACCAACTTCCTCTACTCTACTTGCAATAATTATTCGCAACACCTAACTTCCTCTGCTCCAGCTGCAATAATTATTCTCCATGCATTTCGTAAGATCATTTTCATCACATGGATCCAAACTATAAGTGATATGCCGAGGGAGGTCCACGGTTCTTAATCCTTTATCCTCGACGAAGGAAAATAATGAGATTTTTTAGAAAACCTGTACATTCTCTCCATATATAGAGAAAAAATCCATCACATCAACACAAAAAAACATGCCAGAATGTAATGAAGGCGTTTGAATTATGGTTCCATAACCATAGGGGTCAAAAATAGGATACATTGAAGTCATTATTCCTCCCTTGTAGCTCTTTCCTTGTGGCGATTCTGTTTTAGGAAAAATGCAACAATAGTTACTTTAAACTCCACATAAATATTCTAAAACCCATTCCCTGCTTCGAAAACATCCCCCACTCTATGGATTTGCATCCTGAAAGAATTACAATATTTGAAGAGACTACATCCATAGCCATGTCTCATTTATGCCTTGTTTCTTACCATCTTTGCATCCATGAAACCCTCACTGTAGATTTATTCCCTCACACCCATTTTTCTACAGATGATATCAGATTATAACTCCACTCTCATGGCATGTTCAAGGGTAGGAAGCACGGGCATGTTCCATCATCTATCCCTCTTAACTGAGAACATAATATCCAAACCAATTTTCTAGTCATTATATGGCAGGAAATGCTATAGCTGGTGGAGACCGTAAGAGACGTAGGGGAAACATGTCTTTGAATTACCAATGGAAAAGGGGGAGCATATTCCATTCATTCATGCCTAGCGTTGGTGGTTTCCTTATGCATGGATTGAACATGGACAATACTTGGCCCAAAATTCTAGCAAGTATTCTTAGCGTGGTAGATGCAATGCTTAAACATGGTCTTTTCCTTCGGAAGAAATACATGGATTAAAGGCATGGTCCATTTCTTGCTAAATGTATTGGGATTGATGAATTAATGTTTGATGCGTTGCGTAAGTGGCATGGGTCCTGTTAGGAAGTGTAAAAAAATCACGATCTGCGGCCTTGTTATGATGATGGCTGAGTCTTCATATTCGACTTTCACTACGTGTTCGACCATCTCATATTGATTTATGTCAAGATAATGCACTGAAATTGAACTACTGTTATGTATTTTCATCCATCGTGGCGCACAAGATAAGTATCACCATTAATTAGTATGGTGATACTAAATAATTAATAATGTCACTTTTATGCACTAACATTATTAATTATTAATTATTTATCAAGATTCAGAATAATGGGCGATGCTTTTGAATAAAGTTTTCATTTCAAAACCTTTTTCCACACCCAACTCAGTTTTCATTGTGAATCAAATGTATTTTTATCATGACTTCATTCAAACATGTGTATCAAGTTTTTGGGTAGGGAAGTGTACTCCCCATTCGATAGTTTTTCACTTCGCTCTCCCTCCTCACCATTCCATATTTTGAACCATTCCATATTTTGAACTATGCATTGTGTATTCTAGTAGTATAAGTTGCAATTTTATTTTGAGCATTGTCGAAGCTATCAACTCACACCCTTAACAAGGTAATTTCAAATTGTTGTTTCACTTGTGAGCATCTTGCCATGTTGCTTTTTTTATTTCTCTTGTTCGAATAGTAGCTAGTAGCTAGGATCACACCTTATAATTCAAAATGTTATTGCTTTCTCTTCGAAATGCATCTCAAGTACGGGTGTGAATGGAGTCTCATCACTCAAACCGATTAAGTCTTTCAGTATTTTCTCAAAATGAGCACTTCATTCTACAAACCAATGTCATTATAAGTTCGAATTTCGTACACATTTTTTGAATCTATGAGTATTTTCACTAACAAAGCTAAATTGCATAGTTGTTTCTTTGGGTGCATTGTAGAATTTATATATGCCCCTAAAAAGGAAAATCCCATAGGCTAAGCAAAGAAGAAGGAAACGCAAGTTAGTACGTCCATGGAACCATAAATCAATGAGCCTAAGAGACCCATATATTTATACATCTCGAGTAGCACTGGATTAATTCACTATCTGCATTAGGGAGAAGATTTAGAATATTTCGATAATAAAATTATCCTCCATTACCGATTCTTATAGACCCTAACAGATCCAGAAGAGAAAGACGAAGATGTTTATCCTAAGTTTTCAATATGTAGCCAAATTTAATATCTACATCTTGTTAACTTCTTCCATTTATTTCTACATCAAGAATTATAACATAATAGCCACATGTCGATCCCTCATGGTCACTAGTCTAGTCAAACTAAATCCCACATGTTTAGGCACAAAGCATAACAAGAATTTATTATTGTGTGTATTTTGACAAAACAATTAGGCTCTTAATCGTTTCCCCAAGATCTGTCAACTCTTGGAGAAAACCATAAGAATTTAAATAGTTAGTAAAGATGGTAGGTAGAAGAGGTTAAGTAGTTGCATACCTGCAAAATTGCATCATCTACAAATTCATCCAAATTGTGTATGTGTCAATATCTACACATCATCACAAACACAAACACCGACAAATACTTCTCATCATTTGAAGTAGGGACATCGCTACTACTGTGGCACTTGTTAAAATAAGAGTCACTCATTTAATGATGGGCGCTAACTTATACGATGATATTTCCTACTTTGGATCACTCCTTATTAAAATAAAAGTCCCTCATTTATTGGTAGCAAAGTTTTTTGCATTATGGTGCCATCCAAATAGAAAATCACTTTAAAAGTTAATTATTTATTGGTACTATAGGGTTAAGTACAAATCCCATTAGCAAATCATTTTAAAAGTTACTCATTTAATAGTAATTAGGTCTATTGACATTATGGGGACGGGCATTATTTTATGACATAGGTGGGTTGTAAAGCTTACAAGATTTGATCATAGATTGGTTGGTAATTAGTTCTATTGACATTATGGGGGCAAGCATTGTTTTATGACATATGTAGGTTGTAAATCTTACAAGATTTGATCATAGATTGGTTGGTTGTCAATAAAGACTCACTCCCAATCCAATCAACTGCTCACTTTAAAAGTGACTTGTTGATTAGTAAACTAGTCTATCTACATTGTGGGGTCAGGCATTGTGTTAAGGCATATGATGAACCATGGAATACATGAGTTTTACTGTCAAAATAGAAGGTGGCATTGTGGTCTATCAATCTACTAGTGGGAGTTTGCTACTATTAGTTATTGATTTCTATTTGTTATGTGTTAGTGGAGAATTATACAACTGAATGCCATGGATTCTCTCCTATTGCTATGAGGTGGTGAAGCTCAATTAATAGAAAATGAATGTAATTATCTTATTTTCCTAAGAACCAAAGCAATTTTCATGAGTTTGAGAAGGGGGGAAGGGAGAAAATTACCTCTTGAAGCATGCCAATTGATGAAGATCCTTGATGCTTGAGCTTTGAAAGCCTTTAGTCCTACATATCGAGCAACTTACCATGCATATTGCCTCAATCATGCATGCTTACCTCTACTTCAACCAACAATAACTTGAAAAAACTTGAACTAACTACCAATTTTGAATTTGAAAGAACTTGGAGGGAAAAATCTAAACTAAAAAATGGGGGGAAAACTAAATTACTTCATATAAATTCAAAGGAGAATGATACTTACAACCTTGCCTTGAATATGCCATCCTTCTCCATTGATTTGATCCTCTCCTCTTCCATCCATGTCTTTGATTCCCAAATGCCTTTGAGTAGGAGATTTCTTGCATTCAATTCTTCATTATAGCTTTGCTCTAACTTTCTATGTCTTTTACATTACCCCAAATGCCTCTTTATATAGCATTGGGAATTGGGAACTCGGGAATCAAAATTCAACGTGGGATAATACCTTTTCCCAAAATTTTGATTATTTTCATCAAAAACCCACTTTCTATAGTATTTTCAAGATTTTTTGTCACAAATTCAGAATTTTCAGGCACAATTAATGCATATTCCATGCATTTCTTCCCACTGTTGATTGGTGGAGACTAGATCTAGGTTTTTAAGTGGGTAGTTCAATCACTGAACTTTTCCTCTTTAGCATACCTATATATTCACTCAATCCTTCCAATTGTTGAAGTAGTGGTCATATAAGAGAGGACTATTCTCTTATGTACTTGTCTTATTTCTTCATGTTGCAAGCGAATGGTAAATGTGCTTCTGACCTTCACTTGTTAAGGGTTTTAATTTGATTGTTAACAGATCCCCCCTAATATGTGAGGTCTAAAGCGATGCTAAGGGATAATACATTATCTCTTCAATTCGTATAATCTTTAGTGATCTATGCAGCATGGAAAATGAGTAGGATACAGGTGCGAGATTTGGAAAAGCACCTGCAAGTTAAACAAAGCAATTTCCCAAATATACAATATATTCATGAGGAGGGTATACCCATGCTCAAAAACAAACAAGCATGGACACAAACAATACATAGCGGATCCATGTCAAAAGTAAATTTTCAAAAATACAAATGTGCACTTTGATGAATGCGATATCTTCATGGTACTTTGAAATGGTAGCTTAATATTGTGCAACTTAGGCAGTGCATCGATGAGTAATACAACTGTTTTTCCCAAGGTATTCAATACAAACCGATGATAGTACGAGTTTATATCATGCAAATATATGAGTTGACGTCGAGCATAATAAAACACCATATGATTACCAGTCATTGATGTATACCATTAATAGATGCGAGGAGACGCACCAATAATGACGATGGACTCCAAGGTATTGAGTACAAACTAGCAAGTGTGAATAGATGTTCTGAAGTTGAACACTTGTAGAATCAAATAATCAAGGTTCATTGATGTATACCCACTTTCATTTGCAAGGAAACTTGCCACTAATGACTGCAAGATCCATGGTACTCCGGGGTTCCTAGATCCATTTCCTAGATGGTGATTTGGCATCGATAGGAATAGATCCATCAGAAGGAGGGAATTAATGCATACCACATAAACCAATACAAAATATAGATCAATAGTCTGATATGATTTGGTAGAGTTGCGATATCCAACACTGTATTCTGACATAAGGAAGGCCAACATGATTGGTCATGAATATTTGAAGAATGGACGACACTGTTTTAACTTCCCTTAAACACATAACACGACACATAGTGACACTTGGAAACATATGACTTTGAGTAACCGACCTTAATGAAATCCTCCAATGCCATATGCATTAAAGAAAGATCCATATATGAAAAAAAGGATAACCCATTGGTGGAGATCTGTTCAAAATACTGGTATAGTTTCCTAAGACAAATGTAAATGGTGTACTTATAAATGATGCAAGGATATGTTCCATGTTCAAGGGTGAGAAGGACTGACTGTTGCCATTCTCTTAAGGATACACTATGAAATGATTCAGTAATCCCCTTTTTTGTATTTTTGTGTTTTCCAATTCTTAATACATTTTTCATTTAATAGCTTGAAAAAAGAATAAAGTATGTTATGGTACATTAGAGGAAATGAGTTTCTCAAGGGTGCACACCTATATTTCAAGGGCACGAGTCAGGCCAAGGAAAAGATACATATTGCAAACAAGGGTTGAGCTAGTTATGTACACTCTTATGGGTGTTTCCTCCATGGGTATGGGTCAATTATACAGAAGCAATGGATTATGGGCATCATGTAACAAAAAGTGACTGCAAAGGAAAATACGCACCATAAGCAATAAGCAATGAAGCATTACACATGCTTATGTAAACTGACACAGAATTGGGATCCCATCATGATATACAGGTGTATTACTCTCAGTTTCATCATGTTCCATTGAATTGGGTAACTTTCCATCACGATGTTGGATTAAGGTGTCCTCCTTCGAGGCTCTCTTTGATGAAGTGAAACCTTTTGTTGTGGTGGACTTAGGAAATTTTTTTAATGGAAAGTAAACCTTCGATGTTATAGTGAAAAATGGAGTAGTTTGTGGGATAGATATTGGTGCATGTCTTGTCCCAGAGTCAATATTTTGCTTACTCTTATATTTCTTCTTCTTTCCTCTAGGGTCTATGGATTGGACTGTAAGGACATGTTGGCACCCGAGGTTGGCCCACACGTCAACTCAAAGGAGATAACCCAACTGAAGGCTTTAGATAACCCTATGCAAGGATTACCCAATCCTGAAGCTATTTGGTGTAGCTAAATCCGATGGGTTTTATGGCACCGTTAGCCACTAAGTAAGGGTTGCTCCTCAAAGAGGATACTTTAGAGAAAAACTAAAAATAATTCCTAAATTCAATCTAACTTCTAATATAAGATGCAAATTAAATCCTATTGAAACCAACTTTTGTAAAGAAACATCTTTACATAATTATCATATTTGATATTATATATATATATATATATTTATAATATTGAATTGATGATTTTACAATAGGAATGGCCGATATTAAATATGGCCTAACAGGAATAGACATGTCTATTGGTAAATATACATGTCATTTAATAATTAATGATTAATTATCATAATCTAATAATAAATACATTTGTAATAACCAATTAGGTTTATTACAACTTTGTTGTAACCACTTCATATCGTTATGCTAATCTCTGATAAATGACAAAAATGCTCATCTAGATAGATTAACAAAATGAAAGCAAAAATACTCTTTTATAAATTGATCATTGGAACAATTAGTATTCGAAATGTGCAATTGATTATCAAACTGATAAATCAGATCAACATCAATAAACAAATTAGAAAAACTAAAAGCTATGCAATAAACAGTGATCATGAATACATTGAGGATCCTGCTTATCACAAATTAAACAAAGTTAATACTGCAATCGATTATAGTTTCTGAAGTCTAAACATAGGCATCCGAATATTAACATAAGATAACAATCAATATATTCTTAAGATGAATTGCAGCATTGAACTGGAAAATAAGAAATAAGAAAAATGCAAAACAAAATCAATTTATTGATGAAGCTGATGTCCACAAAATAGAAGATTTCTGAATCTGATCAACTAGCTCACAAATAAATCATAGAGCATCATATGTAGATCCGAACAGTAAACCATCAACATAAAAATGCTTGACAAGTTTATATCAAAGAGAATGCAAAATATTTTTCTCTGGAGATCCCCCCTTCTCTGCATAGCAGGTAGATATTTATACAAAATGAATGATAGAGAAGATAATATCAATTTCCCCCATCCCTGAGCTAAATGATTGAGTTGTCTCATTTAACAAATTCGTCCATGAGAAAAATATAGGAAAATATGTTTTAGAAAACCAGTGGGATCTCCCAAATGAATCACTTTCTAAGGATTTTGGCGAGGATCCAGCTAATTGGGGTAGTCTGCACAAAACCCATGTCTCGGATTTTCTAGATTCATCTCCATTGCTCCAGAAATCACGTTCGAAAATCACTGCTTTTAGTTTGACGCTTTTTAATTATTCATGATCCGAGAAGTTAATTGATTTCTTCAAATTCGAGTCCACACCTGTACAATTCAAAAGATTAAATTAAAAACAATATATATATTTTTTAAAATCTAATGAAATAAATCCAAATCCTAAAAAATCAATTTGCAAATCAAATAATAATAAAAAATAGGAAAATTTAATCCAAATCCGAAATTGATCTTTCAAGTAGATTTTCAGGGCGATTAAACTATCCATTTGGAAAAAATAATGTTTTCAAATCATTCCTTATCTTCCTAGCTTTCCAACGAGCTATCTTGAACTTAATTTGGACTTATAAATATCAAGATATAGCTCCCAGAGTTAACACTCAATAGCCGTTGCTTTCATTGTTGGGGGAATTGTGACCATTGATTTGGATGTCAAAATCATTATCCCACATGCATTGGGAAAAATAAAATTTAAGAGTTTATATTGCACTTGCCACACAGAGTGATGAAAACTCAGGTAAAAACTAAAATGATTTATAAGCTAAGTAAATGTAGGAAAATAATCACACTCCTATAATATAGGGGAGTTAATAAGTCCCACAAATAGGTTTCCAACATAATCCTATTCTAAGAATGGAATACCAATAAAATTTCCTTTTGCACAATAATAATAAAAATTTAATAATTTTGCAAATAATCAAATGATTTCGAGTCAATGATTCCAAAAATCATGGACATTCAAAATCATATTAAAATTGGAGAGATTAAAATTAAATAAGATACAACATATGTGGTTTTTGTTAAAAATATTGGTTTTATTAAATTAAATTGTGTGAGTTTAAACTATAGATTTAATAAAAGGTATTTTTCAAATTCACAAATTAATTTAATCAAAACCAAAGCATGATCATAAATATTAGAAACAAATTTTAATAAGCTTAAATTAAACATCCAAAATATTAAACTAGCATAAACAAACAAACTTAAAAGAATAAAATTATTTACAAAGTATCATGATTCTAGATATGCAAATGTAGAAATAAGACTTGAATATCATATCAATGCAACATTTAAACTCATGACAGGTGAAATCAAATGATCAATCAAAATATCGAAACGAAGATATAACCAACCATCATCTCGAATAATCAATTTATGCAACGAAGAGCAAATCTAGGTGGGGAATGTGAAGAATAACATGGTATCCCACCAACAGCAAAGAACCAACTCAATCAAATCCAAAAAGAAAATACATTCTGGAGAACAACAAAGAATGACAATAATCCAAATGATGCCAAAGTTGCAGAATTTTTTTTTAGCTAAATGATGCAGTTAATTGATCATCGAAACATCATGCATATGGCTAAAATCTCTGTAAAATTCATGTCTTGATATATGATAGCAGCAAGTCAATCAACATCCAAATAGATCACATCAAATAAATATGAAAGGAGTGGAATCGAAAGATTAATTAGAGAAAACAAGTTTTCAGTTCCACAATATCGGCCATGCTAAAGTTGGGATGAGCAAGATTTTGGAAAAGTTAGGACTAAAAACAACATAACAATCCATCACACACCGATTTCTGACTTCCACAATTTGGCGTGAATAGGGAAAGTTGGGATTCGGGGTTAAAGTTTGAGCATAAACAAATAGCTTCCCTGACTGTCGACTGTTGATTTAGAACGAAAACATTGCGGTCAGGAAGTTGGCAAGATTAAGTAAGGTGAACCAAATTTTACGTCGATTCTCGACTTCACAAGAAATCACAAACTTCGAGGTTGGGATGTTGGGATATAAGTTGTGAAGTAAATGTAACTTGTCAACTTTCAAAGTCCAAATTTTATTAATTTTAAAATGTCGGGAACCAAAATTAAACAAGCATTCTTTCCCGTGATGCTCATCTCGATGTTATAGATTTGAGGCAATATATCATTAAGCAAAAATGAGAATTATTGATCGAGATTGAAAGCCATAAATAAGACAAATCTTGAACCCGATATAAAGGTGAATAAAAAATGTAATCCCAATATGGTGAAATCGACATGGAAAATCAAGAAATGAACTAATTAAATGGATAGTGACTGCCAAGCAAATCAACCCAAAGATGAGGTGAAAAATATATAAAGATCGATAAAATCAAAAGACATTAAACCAAAATCCATCGAACTAACGAAGGGAAATTATTGTTTTTGAAAATTTAAGTGGGTGACCCTTCATTTTGATAAAAAATGCAGGGGAGTTGTTGTACCCACAACAGGACTTCAAAATTTTGGGAAGGACTAGCACTTTGATTACCCTTATATTTATTCTTCTTTTATCTAATGTCTATGGATTGGATTGTGAGGATGTCAAAATTCTTGGAAGGATTAGAAGGTTGTCACATTTCCTGGCCAACTGTAGGTCGCGAAGTCTCAACATACATTTGTCCCATTTGATGGGTACTCTTCTCAAGTTGGTTGAAAGAACCCATCACACCATCGGCATGAGGTCCTTGTGGTGGCCTATATGGATCGAATGCAGGTCTTGCAGGTTGGCTCCAAAAACATTGGTTACTTCCTGGAACTTGACCACTCCATTGCAGAATGGGGTTAATGGGTGGATTTCCCCCTTGCGGGGGTAGGCTCAAAAAATATTGGTTACTTTCTAGAACCTGACCAATCCATTGATGTGGTCCTTGTGCATGAAAAGAATTCCAATATGGGTTTCCTCCTTGCGGAGGTTTTCCCCAAGAAGATTGGGTACTTCCTGGAACATGACCAATGCATTGGGTGGATTTCCCCCTTGTGGAGGTGGGCCCCAAGAATATTGGTTACTTCTTAGATCCTGACCACACCATGGAAATTGTCCTTGGGATTGAAAAAAATTCCAAGGTAGATTTCCTCCTTGAGAAGGTTGCATCCAGAAAGATTGGTTATTTCTTGAAAATTATCCATTCCATCACAGAACATGATAAATGGATGGATTGCTCCCTTACAGAGGTAGGCCCCAAAGACGCAAGCGAAGAAGATACTCGTGGCTTGAGAAATATAATCCAAAATCAAATCTACTCTATTACACTTGAGATCCATGTTCTTGTTTTCAGTGCCACCTGAAAGTGCAATCAAAGAGGATACTAGTGGCTCGATATTATGCTCAAAAGATCAAATCTAAACTATTACACTTGAGATCCACTTTCTCGTTCGTAGGGACACCCTAAGACGCAAGCGAAGAGGATAATCGTGGCTCAGGTCCAATATATTGAAATAAACTTGAAATTGAAACAAATATCTCTAATTGTACTCGAAAACATAAAAAATTCAAATATCCAAACTAAGAAATACACAATTTAGTCATTTTCTCTTGTTTTGGAGGGATTTTTTTTGAATTTATCTTAAGTGTTATGTTCAAATTTTTTGAATTTTATGCAATTTTTTCAAATGATTAAATTCTAATTTAGTCTTGACTATGATTTTAGGTTGTGTTTTAGATCTACAAGTCAAATCAACTCTAAATTGAAAGGTCTATGATTCCATAAATTAAAATTTGTTCAATTTTTTAACAATTTTATTTGCAAACTAGTGAATCAAGCTATGAAACTTATTAAAGAAACTCAAATTTCAATAATTATTGGTTAATTTCAGTGTCTAAATGTCAAATATGTCCTAAGACATTCATATCTAAGCCAAATTAAAAGAAAAATTTGAAATAAAAGTTCAAAATATAGGAATTGGAGCAAATTTCTAGAGTTTCCCAGCATGAAAATATCAAACCAAATGCTCCCAAATTTCTCTAAACTTGATCCTAACAGGTCCTTATAGGTCCCTAATTTCATCTACAAGTCTGCAAAGTTGAAAATTATCCCAAAAGAGGCCTGAAAACAAAGATATCTCAATTCTAGTTTTTTGACAATTTGAGCAAAAGAGAACCCAAATCTTCCAAATCTTTAAAGAATATTCAAATTAAAGCCAAATAAGGTATATATAGTGTCTAATAGAGTTTATATAGAGTTTCTAATCCTATCACTACAAAACGAATCACTCAAAATGGTGAAAAAATGAGAAAACTAAGCCCAAAAAATCAAGATCCCGTGCAACTTACAGGAATTTCACCCCCTTAACACTGCGTGTAGAGTGACACACAAGGGATTTTATCCCCCCCAGCATTGAGCAAGGAGCTAAAATTAGATAATTTTTGCTCCGTGTCTAACTGTGAGAGAGAGACAATCTTGTAATCTTGAGAAACCACAAATCCGAGCCAAAATCTTTCGAATTTTAATTTTTTTAAAAGTGATTAAGGGTTGATTTAGGCCGGTTTCATACTAAAAAAGGTTCCTAATCTTGATTAAGAGGTCTTAGGATATAATTCAAGCATTAATAAGAAATATCTAATGGCTAGAACACCAAAACTGGGAAAACATTTAATCAAATTCAAACCCCAATTCCCAGTATGGTCACCAATCTGTTAGTGGAGAATTCTACAGCCGAATTCCATGGATTCTATCCTATTGATATGAGGTGGTGAAGCTCAATTGACAAAAAATGAATGTAATTATCTTATTTTCCTAAGAATCAAAGCAATTTTCACAAGTTTGAGAAGTGGAGAAGGGAAGAAATTACCTCTTGAAGCATGCCATTTGATGAAGATCCTTAATGCTTGAGCTTTGCAAGACTTTATGCCTCCATATCTAACATCTTACCATGCATCCTTACCTCTACTTATACCAACAATAACTTGAAAAAATTGAAACTAACCACCAATTTTGAATTTGAAAGAACTTGGAGGGAAAAATCTAAACTCAAAAATGGGGGGAAAACTGAATTACTTCATTATAATTCAAAGGAGAATGATACTTAAAACCTTGCCTTAAAGATGCCATCCTTCTCCCTTGCTTTGATCCTCTGCTCTTCCATCCATGCTTTTGAAGTAGGAAAATTCTTGCCTTCAATTCTTAATTATAACTTTGGTCTAACTTTCTTTGTCTTTTACATTGCCCCAAATGCCGCTTTATATAACATTGGGAATTGGGAACTCAGGAATCAAACTTCAATGTGGGATAATACCTTTTCCCAAAATTTTGATTATTTTCATCAAAACCCACTTTCTATAGTATTTTCAACCCTTTTTTGACAAATTCAAAATTTCGAGGCACAATTAATGCATATTCCATGCATTTCTTCTAGTTGTTGACTGGTGGAGACTTGATTTGGGTTTTTAAATGGATAGTTCAATCACTGAACTTTGCCTCTTTAGGATACCTATGTCTTCACTCAATCCTTCCAATTGTGGAAGTAGTGATAGGATAAGAGAGGACTATTCTCTTATGTACTTGTCTTCTGTCTTCATGTTGCGGACGAATGATAAAATGTGCTTCTGAACTTCACTTGTTAAGGGTGTTAATTTGATTGTTAACATTATGTAATCTATTATTTGATAGAGAACATTTTCCAGATTTAATCACATATTTTTGATCATATATTGGTTAACAAAATATTAATTTTTTTCTTATTTCTTTTCATGTAGCAGATCATTTTTTTTAATATTTATTATATTTATAGCCACACCCACTTAGGGTTTGAACTTGGATTCAAATTAATACAATCCCATCATCTCACTACTTAATGTTACATGAATAAGTAAATTCTTTTTAATAAGGAAACTAATTTACACCTAAAAGGCCTTTCATTACTATTTTTTAATTAAAATGTATGAATCTTGTCAAAATTATTGAAGACTTCATTTAGTTTTATTGGGAAGCATTAACACAAGGAAACATCATTAACATATTCTTTTTAATATAAATAATGTTTTTTTCCAATGTGGTTCATGGCCCAGAGCTCGCTACATCCACGGATCCAAGCCAAGGGGGCCCACCCGAAGGGGCCTCACCCCTGTCGGCATTACTTCGATGCCTAACCCTGAAGGATCCAGGAAATTGAACCTCAAACCTTGACCTTGTGCCATCTTGGTCCCATAAATTCCAATCAACTAAGCTACCCCTTGGGGCTTACAACATAAATAATGTTAAATCTAGCTAAAAATTCTAACATGACACACCCAATATATTTTAAAATTAAATCATCACTCTAACAACTCACTGAACATTATCTTATATCTTATTTCGACTTATGATACCATAGTTTATGCTTAAAAACTTGGCCAATTATTCTCACATGAAAAGCACACCCAAATTTTGGTTTAAATAATCTGTGTGATAACCCAATGACCATTTTTATTGATATATTATATATATTTTATTATATTAATTCTTACGAAAAATATTTATTTTAAAAATTTTATTCATTGTGTACCAAAATATCAATATCAATTTACTATAGATTCCAATTGCTTGAACTCATTTCTATTGGACATCTTTTAATATTATTTACATGATCAATTCTCTTTCAATATTATTTACACCAACCTAGATCCATCTAAACTATGGATATACCATGTGCCGAGAGGGATCAAATACCTAGAGGTGCAAACCTTTTTTATTGTATCTTTTATTAGATAGGTTTGCACCTTGAGGTATTTGATCCCTCTTGGTGCATGGTAGATCCAGAGTTTAGATGTAGGCTGGTTGCAGTCCAGGGAAATCACATTAAATTTGTAGATGATCATGATTATGCATATGAAGTATGTAAAATGCAACTTCAATAATTAAATGAGGAATAAGATGAATAAAAATGTTGAATGATGAAACATGTGAATAGTAAGAAATTAAGAGGATGTGTATAATAAATAAGCAATAGATTATGTGCAAATGTTACTGGTAGCATATCTGCAAATGCTATTGGCATATTATCCTTATTTTTAATTTCTTCCATTGGGGCTATATCAACATTTTTTGCATCATTTTCCTCTCCGACAACTACATGTTCAGCTCTAGCATAGATACCAGAATCTGTCATTCTTTGTTCTTGTTGTTGGTCAGCTGCCATTTATTGTGATCAGTTTTGGCAAAATGCTCCTTGTTTCTTCAAATTTCTTTAACTCTCTTCCTGCATTTGATCAAGTGTCATTTGTTGTTGCTGAATTTGTCGTCATCTTCAATTCATAGTAACACACAACAATATTAACTCCTAGTAATGCATAGTAAAATACCTGAAAGACCTTGATTGGTTTCTTTCCGCAAATGTTCACCTTGCAAAGTAATTTAACAAGCTTGCTATAAATTTTATCTTCGACTATGATATAATATACACACCTCCTCAAGCGTATTCATGATGATTCGATTAACATAATATATATTTCATTTTCTTACTTCCTCAACATGCATAGCATCACTATCTCCATCACGAGAACACATGATAACATGAATTACTGTACCACAATCAAGCACCATAGTCAATTTTATTGAATTGGATAAAACTGAAATCAATACATTGTATTCAATCAAGAACCATAGTCAATTGAATAAAATTGGATAACACTGAAATCAATGCACTATACTCAATCACGAGCCATAATTTATTAAATTGAATATGATAACATTGAAATCAATGCATTGTACTCAATCAAGAGCCATAATCTATACAATTGAATCAGATAATACCAAAATCAATGCACTATACTCAATCAGGAGCCACAGTCTACTAAATTGAATTGAATAACACTGAAATCCATGCACTGCACTCAGTCAAGAGCCATAGTCAATTGAATCAAAATGGATAACACTGAAATCAATGCATTGTACTCAATCAAGAGCCATAGTCAATTGAATTGAATCGGATAACAACGAAATCGATGCACTTTATTCAATCAAGAACCATATTTAATTGAATTGAATTCGATAACATTGAAATCAATGCACTTCACTCAATCAAGAGCCGTGGTCTATTGAATTGAAACAAATAACACTGAAATCAATGCAACAGTCTCAGAAATCAATGTACTGACATTGGATTCAATGCAACAATTAGTGCAATTAAGAAAGAATTGAAATCAATGCAACAGTCTCAGATATTAATGCATCGATACTGAAATCAATGCAACACTAAAATAAATGGAAAAATGTTAAAATTAATGCACTGACACAAAATTCAATGCAACAGTTACCCCAATCAATGCAATAGTCTTAGAAATGCATGTACTAACACTGAATTCAATGCAACAATCATTGCAATCAATCCATCAATGAAATCAATGCAACATTCTTAGAAATAAATGCACTAACACTGAATTCAATGTAGCAATTAGTGAAATCAATGCATAATTGTATATTCTAATTGTCTTGTTTATTTCACAAACCATAAATATTATTATTCCGTGCTAACTATTTCTATCTATTTATCATCCATTATTTTATGTAAAACATATTATGCACATAGGAAACATATTATGCACATATTAATGTTTAGTCAACATATAATTTCACTTACACATATTTATAGATAATAGAGCTTAGATTGGGTGGTTGGGAGCATTGGTTGTGATATTCCCCACCTAGGTTCAAATCTAGCTAATAGTTTCATAAAAGGGATGATTGTTTTATGAGTCTTTTTTTATTCTTTACTTCTAATTTTGATAGGGCCTAACTTTTATACATTTTTACTTCTAAGGTTGATTGGGCTTAATTTTTACCTTTTTTCCCTTCTAATATTGAGTGGCCTTAATTTTGTTCCCCTTTTTACTTCTAATTTTGGCTGGACTTAATTTTTACTTCTATTTTTTACTTGTAAAAGAAACACAACATTATGGACATGCTCCTTCATAATACTAATTTCTTACTTCTAATTTTTACATACTAAAACCAATTCATTTAAACTAACTTAAACTGAAACCCTTTTGACCAATGCCCCACTATGATACAATAACACCTAGCATAATATACATATATTTTTCATTAACATATATGTAAAATGGTGGGCAGAGAAAATTTGGACTTGGAGATTGCTGATGAGAGTCAAATGTTTTCTTTGGCTATGCATGGAAAACAAAATTCTCACTTGGGAGAATCTGTTGAAGAGGGGATTCTCAAGTCCCGGGATTTTTATGCTATGTTATTGGGATAATGAATCGGTCGTTCACCTCTTCTCCAGGTGTTCCTTTTTCCGTTCAGTCTAGAATGATGTCTATATTCTTGAATATACAGGCATATTCCTAGTTGATGGGTACACAATTTACCTTCCCGGATGTTGTTCATAGCTGGGTTAAGACTTGTCCTGAAGCCGTTGAGCTCCCGTTTCATACCATTTGGGAGGTTTGGAGGATTCGAAACAGATTCATTTTTGAATCTATCATCCCTTCTGCTCATGTTACTAGATACAAGTCTTTATGGTCTTTCTTTGATTTCTGCAAAAAAAACTATTCCCAGACTGCATCTGTTGGTTTAGCCTGCGATCGAGGAGGGATATGCTACAAGTTTCTTTGATGGGGCCTCGAAAGATGGCTTGTGTGGCGCAGACATGGTCTTACGTATAAAAAAGGAACATTTTTTACATCTTTGGATGGGAGTTGGTCCGGGAACCAACACCAGAGCTAAACTTATTGCCTTATGTGGTCTCTTGTGGATATCTCGTAAAAGAGCTCTTCTACTGCTAAATGTTTGGGGTGATTCCCATGTTGTGATTGATTGGGAAAAAATGGCCTCTAAACTTCGGGTTATCAACCTAGAAAACTGGACGATGAGAATTCAAAGCTTGAAATCGTTCTTTCCGTCCATCTCATTCTCTCATATTTATAGGGAACTAAATGGATTGGTGGACATCTTGTCCAAGAAAGCTGTTGGAGACATGGATGGACATGTTTTTTTCGAAGGATATGTTGCGGACCAACTGGTGAACATCGGAATCCTCTCTCTTTTCTAGTTTGTTGGTGAAAAACAAGGCTATCTTCTTTGGTTTTTGATCCACTTGTTTGGATATCTTTGTTGTGAATGTAGCTATTCAAGTCACTATTTTTGGACTGTCTTGGTGTCCTTATGTATATTGTGGATGGTATTTTTGTTTTGCATACACTGGAGGATCTTATTTGGTTGTTGATCTCCATGAAATGTTGTATGGATGAGTTAAGGAACATGTTGTAACTTTGATTCTAACTTTGGAATAACAAGTTACTTTTTTTTTCTTTTTTCTTCTTTATTTAATTTTTGATTAAAATTTGTCATGTTATATCACATCACAACATCTCCCCCATACCGATTTGTGTAAACCAGCCTAGATCCAAATCCTAGGCTCTATCAAGCGTTGAGAGGGATCAAATCTCCCGAGGTGCGAACCTCTTTTCAGGTATTGCACTCAAGGAGCTTTTACGAGATCTCCCTCATATTATTACTTTTTACTTTTTATTATTACATTTTATTTATGGCCAACAATATCGACAAACACTTGACTCACAAGATCTCCCTCATATTATTACTTTTTACTTTTTATTGTTACATTTTATTTATGGCCGACAATATCGACAAACACTCGACTCACAAGATCTCCCTCATATTATTACTTTTTACTTTTTATTATTACATTTTATTTATAGCCGACAATATCGACAAACACTCGACTCACAAGATCTCCCTCATATTATTACTTTTTACTTTTAATTATTTCATTTTATTTATGGCCGACAATATCGACAAACACTCGACTCACAAGATCTCCCTCATATTGGGCTGTAGAGCGCCTCTCGGCGCAATCACATCTCCGCCATGTAGAGTGCCTCTCGTATATATATATATATATATATATATATATATATATATATATATATAAGCTAGAACCCACAGGGATTTAAACTTGTGACCTTCCATTTACAACTTCCCATCTCATTATCAATTGTTTTACCCCAGTGGGTTGGATTTCTTTCAATATTATTTACATTATTCCATTTAAAATATTTAAAATATTTAAAATACTTATCTCTTAATATGTTCCTTCTAAAATTGATTTAAACTTGTGACCTTCCATTTACAACTTCCCATCTCATTATCAATTGTTTTACCCCAGTGGGTTGGATTTCTTTCAATATTATTTACATTATTCCATTTAAAATATTTAAAATACTTATCTCTTAATATGTTCCTTCTAAAATTTATCTTTTTTTTCTTTTCTTTATTTAGTTATTTTTTACTTCAACTAAGTTATAAATATGTGTCTAAATATAACAAATTACAATAATGTCCAATATAATAACAATAATAATAATAATAAAAACACATTGATTTTATATCTTAATAGTAAAAAATATTTCAAAAGTTGATTAATATACATTGTAATTTTATATCACAAAAATCATTCAATCAAATATTCTCACATAAAAAACACACCCAATATATATTTTACTTAAAAATATTCCAAAAATTAATTATTATACATTGTATTTTTATATCACAAAAGTCATCCAACCAATTATTCTCAAATAAAAAATCATCATTGTGATAATCCAATGATCATCAAATTTTTATTATATTATATTAATCTTTTTAAATTTTTTTATTAAATAATATTTTTTATTATATTAATCTGTGTAAAGACATTGTCATGTTCCATTTAAGTCATTTACAATACACCATACACATTAGAGTAAACCAAAAAAATTATAAAAATATTTATTATAAAAAATTTATTCATTATTATTTACTAAAACATTAATATCAATTTAATTATTATACATTATAATATATATCGCAAAAGTTTCTTCACCAATTATTCTCACATGAAAAACAAAACCAATACTTTTCTACTTAAATCATCATCCTCTAACTAACTCAATGCTCATTATCTTTTTTTTATATTATATTATATCTCTCGTATTATATTAATCTTTCTAAAATGATTTATTTTAATAAATTTATATATTTTATTATATTAATATGTGTAAAGATATTTATTTTAATATATTTATTTATTATTGATCGAAGCATCAATATCAATTTACTTCTTTGGTGTTTTTCATTATTAAATTCACACTATCAATCACTGTTTCTTTTAATATTATTTATATTTGATTGCCTTTGAACTTCTTTCAATATTATTTACAGTATGCCATTTTAAATTTTAAATTCAATATTATTTATATCTTATTTTAAATTTTTAATTCAATATTGTTTGCATTATTTCATTTTAATTTTTTAAATACTTAAATCTATTTCAATATTATTTACATTACCTCATCTTAAATTTTTATTTCAATATTAAATACACTATTCCATTTTAAGTTTTAAGATACTTCCTTATAGGTCTCTTTTTTCTACTTCCTTAATAATACACTATCTCATTCTTGACTGTGAAGATATTCATTTTATAATATATTCCTTTTAAAATGTCTCATTTTTCTACCTTCTTATTTTGAATTATGTTGACTTATACAATTAGTGTATTGTATGTGAATGCCAAAAAATGTTTTGAGTTATGTTGACTTATACCATTAGTGTATTGTATGTGAATGTCAAAAATAGGCAATGTATGTTATTTAAAAATATCAAAGATATTTATTTAATATAATTTGATTTGAATTTTTTTACTAAATTTTAATAAAATAATAAAATATTAATTTTATATCAAAATTAAAAATCTCATAGATTAATTTAATTTCAATAATAATAATTAAAAATACAATATTAAAACAATCTCAATTGTTGACTATTATGTATTGTAATTTATATCACAAAAATTAATTTTAAAGTAGACTTTATTTTACTGTATAATGTATTTATAATATATTGGTGATTTTAAAACTATCCCGTTAGCAATTTGGATAAACTTAACTCAACTGATTACATTGAATTGTTCTTCAAAAATAAAATAAATTTTAAGGATATATAATTTTTTCAAAGTGTATGAATCTTGGTGAATTTTATTAATTTTTAAATTTTCAACTATAAAATATTTGGTGATTTTTTAAAAAAATTCAAATTTTTAAGGACTTTATATAGTTTTTGGACAATTTTGACAATTTTTAAAATAAAAAAAATTATCTCATAAAATTTGAACGAATCATCTTTGAAAAAAAAAAAAATTAACGATTTAAAAAAAAAAAAAATCTTAAATTATTTCATGAACTAAATTTAACTTAAAATTTTCATAAATGATATAAAATAAAACTGCAATAGCATAAATGAGTAGATAAACTTACTCAACTAACTCTGAGTTGCCTCATTGTCTTTAAAAAAATGCTCGTGTCCAAAGAAAATAAGCGATGCATCCAGCTATTATTGCTTGTTTCAATAATCCACTATGGGTGATTTGCTTTCCTCACAACCTCTACGTGGATAATTTGTAGGAACCTCAAGTCCGTTTGTTTTGGTACATGCTTGTGAAGAGTAGATCCTCATCCATTTACTAGCAAAATTATAATTATATGTAAACTTAGCGTCATTCTTCAATGTATCCCAACGAACTTACTTACGACAATTATATACATTAACAAACCATTACAACTTTATAGTTTCATTATTCCGTTTATTAACTCAGACACTGTGTAATATTTGTTAGGTTGATATTTACATGATATAAGTGTTTATATTTTAGAATTTAGGTATTGGGCTAATAAGTATATATTTTTTAGATTGCATAGGATGTTACAAGTGTATTGTTCAGAGGTAGTTTAGCTATAAATAGCAAGTGATTACAACTATTTAGGAAGAAGGAGGACTAGAGAAGTCTATTTATTTTATAACAGTAATTCCAAATTTAAAACAAACAATTATATAAAAAATATATTGAAAATATTTCAGTTTACATATAAACTGATAACTGGTAACTAAATAGTATCGTGGATTATGGACAATTCGTAACACTTAACTTGTAGTATCTACATTCAAAGACTACTTAAACCAGGTACATTCAAAATTTCGAGGCACAATTAATGCATATTCCATGCATTTCTTCTAGTTGTTGACTTGTGGAGACTTGACTTGGGTTTTTAAGTGGATAGTTCAATCATTGAACTTTGCCTCTTTAGGATATCTATGTCTTCACTCAATCCTTCCAATTGTGGAAGTAGTGATAGGATAAGAGAGGACTATTCTCTTATGTACTTGTCTTCTGTCTTCATGTTGCGGACGAACGATAAAAAGTGCTTCTGAACTTCACTTGTTAAGGGTGTTAATTTGATTGTTAACATTATGTAATCTATTATTTGATAGAGAACATTTTCCAGATTTTATCACATATTTTTGATCATATATTGGTTAACAAAATATTAATTTTTTTCATATTTCTTTTCATGTGTTTTTTTAATATTTATTATATTTATAACCACACCCACTTAGGGTTTGAACTTGGACTCAAATTAATACAATCCCATCATCTCACTACTTAATGTTACATGAATAAGTAAATTATTTTTAATAAGGAAACTAATTTACACCTAAAAGGCCTTTCATTACTATTTTTTAATTAAAATGTATGAATCTTGTCAAAATTGTTGAAGACTCCATTTAGTTTTATTGGGAAGCATTAACACAAGGAAACATCATTAATATATTCTTTTTAATATAAATAATGTTTTTTTCCAATGTGGTTCATGGCCCAGAGCTCGCTACATTCACGGATCCAAGCCAAGGGGGCCCACCCGAAGGAGCCTCACCCTTGTCGGCATTATTTCGATGCCAAACCCTGAAGGATCGAGGGAATTGAACCTCAAACCTCGACCTTGTGCCATCTTGGTCCCATAAATTCCAATCAACTAAGCTACCCCTTGAAGCTTACAATATAAATAATGTCAAATCTAGCTAAAAATTCTAACATGACACACCCAATATATTTTAAAATTAAATCATCACTCTAACAACTCACTGAACATTATCTTATATCTTATTTCTTATGATACCATAGTTTATGCTTAAAAACTTGGCCAATTATTCTCACATGAAAAGCACACCCAAATTTTGGTTTACATAATTTGTGTGATAACCCAATGACCATTTTTATTGTTATATTAGATATATTTTATTATATTAATTCTTATGAAAAATATTTATTTTAAAAAGTTTATTCATTGTGTACCAAAATATCAATATCAATTTACTATAGATTCCAATTGCTTGAACTCATTTCTATTGGACATCTTTTAATATTATTTAAATGATCAATTCTCTTTCAATATTATTTACACCAACCTAGATCCATCTAAACTCTGGATATACCATGCACCTAGAGGGATCAAATACCTAGAGGTGCAAACCTTTTTTATTGTATCTTTTATTAAATAGGTTTGCACCTTGAGGTATTTGATCCCTCTTGGTGCATGGTAGATCCAGAGTTTAGATGGATCTAGGCTAGTTGCAGTCCAGGGAAATCACATTAAATTTGTAGATGATCATGATTATGCATATGAAGTATGTAAAATATAACTTCAATAATTAAATGAGGAATAAGATGAATAAAAATGTTGAACGATGAAACATGTGAATAGTAAGAAATTAAGAGGATGTGTATAATAAAAAAGAAATAGATTATGTGCAAATGTTACTGGTAGCATATTTGCAAATGCTACTAGCATATTATCCTTATTTTTAATTTCTTCCATTGGGGCTATATCAACATTTTTTGCATCATTTTCCTCTCTGACAACAACATGTTCAGCTCTAGCATAGATATCAGAATCTGTCATTCTTTGTTCTTGTTGTTGGCCAGCTGCCATTTATTGTGATCAGTTTTGGCAA
Organism: Larix kaempferi; assembly: GCA_027924585.1. Classification (NCBI taxonomy): domain Eukaryota; kingdom Viridiplantae; phylum Streptophyta; class Pinopsida; order Pinales; family Pinaceae; genus Larix; species Larix kaempferi. The sequence goes on along the minus strand of BSBM01000179.1, from coordinate 6,118,808 downwards.
AATTCTCCTTGTTTCTTCAAATTTCTTTAACTCTCTTCCTGCATTTGATCAAGTGTCATTTGTTGTTGCTGAATTTGTCGTCATCTTCAATTCATAGTAACACACAACAATATTAACTCCTAGTAATGCATAGTAAAATACCTAAAATACTTCGATTGGTTTCTTTCCGCAGATGTTCACCTTGCAAAGTAATTTAACGAGCTCGCTATAAATTTTATCTTCGACTATGATACAATATACACACCTCCTCAAGCGTATTCATGATGATTCGATTAACATAATATATATTTAATTTTATTACTTCCTCAACATGCATAGCATCATTATCTCCATCATGAGAACACATGATAACATGAATTACTGTACCACATTCAAGCACCATAGTCAATTTTATTGAATCGGATAAAACTGAAATCAATACATTGTATTCAATCAAGAACCATAGTCAATTGAATTAAATTGGAAAACACAGAAATCAATGCACTATACTCAATCACGAGCAGTAGTTTATTAAATTGAATATGATAACATTGAAATCAATGCATTGTACTCAATCAAGAGCCATAATCTATACAATTGAATCAGATAATACCAAAATCAATGCACTATACTCAATCAGGAGCCATAGTCTACTAAATTGAATTGAATAACACTGAAATACATGACTTGCACTCAATCAAGAGCCATAGTCAATTGAATCAAAATGGATAACACTGAAATCAATGCATTGTATTCAATCAAGAGCCATAGTCAATTGAATTGAATCGGATAACAACGAAATCGATGCACATTATTCAATCAAGAACCATATTTAATTGAATTGAATCCGATAACATTGAAATCAATGCACTTCACTCAATCAAGAGCCGTGGTCTATTGAATTGAAATGAATAACACTGAAATCAATGCAGCAGTCTCAGAAATCAATGTAGCGACATTGAATTCAATGCAACAATTAGTGCAATTAAGAAAGAATTGAAATCAATGCAACAGTCTCAGATATTAATGCATCGATACTGAAATCAATGCAACACTATAATAAATGGAAAAATGTTAAAAATTAATGCACTGACACCGAATTCAATGCAACAGTTACTCCAATCAATGCAACAGTCTCAGAAATGAATGTACTAACACTGAATTCAATGCAACAATCATTGCAATCAATCCATCAATGAAATCAATGCAATAGTCTCATAAATAAATGCACTAACACTGAATTCAATGTAGTAATCAGTGAAATCAATGCATAATTGTATATTCTAATTGTCTTGTTTATTTCACAAACCATAAATATTATTATTCCGTGCTAACTATTTCTATCTATTTATCATCCATTATTTTATGTAAAACATATTATGCACATAGGAAACATATTATGCATATATTAATGTTTAGTCAACATATAATTTCACTTACACATATTTATAGACAATAGAGCTTAGATTGGGTGGTTGGGAGCATTGGTTGTGATATCCCCACTTAGGTTCAAATCTAGCTAATAGTTTCATAAAAGGGATGATTGTTTTATGAGTCTTTTTTTATTCTTTACTTCTAATTTTGATAGGGCCTAACTTTTGCCCATTTTGACTTCTAAGGTTGATTGGGCTTAATTTTTACCTTTTTTCCCTTCTAATATTGAGTGGCCTTAATTTTTTCCCCCTTTTTACTTCTAATTTTGGCTTGACTTAATTTTTACTTCTATTTTTTACTTGTAAAAGAAACACAACATTATGGACATGCTCCTTCATAATACTAATTTCTTACTTCTAATTTTTACATACTAAAACCAATTAATTTAAACTAACTTAAATTGGAACCCTTTTGACCAATGCTCCGCTATGATACAATAACACCTAGCATAATATATATATATTTTTCATTAACATATATGTAAAATGGTGGGCCGAGAAAATTTGGACTCGGAGATTGCTAATGAGAGTCAAATGTTTTCTTTGGCTATGCATGGAAAACAAAATTCTTACTTGGCAGAATTTGTTAAAGAGGGGATTCTCAAGTCCCGGGATTTTTATGCTATGTTATCGAGATAATGAATCGGTCGTTCACCTCTTCTCCAGGTGTTCCTTTTTTCGTTCAGTCTGGACCGATGTTTATCTTCTTGAATATACATGCATATTCCTAGTTGGTGGGCACACAATTTACATTCCCGGATGTTGTTCATAGTTGGGTTAAGACCTATCCTGAGGCCGTTGAGCTCCCGTTTCATACCATTTGGGAGATTTGGAGGGCTCGAAACATATTCATTTTTGAATCTATCATCCCTTCTGCTCATGTTACTAGATACAAGTCTTTATGCTCTTTCTTTGATTTCTGCAAAAAAAAAAAACTGTTCCCAGACTGTGTCTATTGGTTTAGCCTGCAATCGAGGAGGGATATGCTACAAGTTTCTTTGATGGGGCCTCGAAAGATGGCTTGTGTGGCACGGACATGGTCTTACATATTAAAAAGGAACATTGTTTACATCTTTGGATGGGAGTTGGTTTAAGAACCAACACCAGAGCTAAACTTATTTCCCTATGTGGTCTCTTGTGGATATCCCGTAAAAGAGCTCTTCTATTGCTAAATGTTTGGGGTGATTCCCGTGTTGTGATCGATTGGGAAAACATGGCCTCTAAACTTTGGGTTATCAACCTGGAAAACTGGACGATGAGAATTCAAAGCTTGAAATCGTTCTTTCTGTCCATCTCATTCTCTCATATTTATAGGGAACTAAATGGATTGGTGGAAATCTTGTCCAAGAAAGCTGTTGGAGACATGGATGGACACCTTTTTTTTGAAGGATATGTTGCGGACCAATTAGTGGACATCGGAATCCTCTCTCTTTTCTAGTTTGTTGGTGAAAAACAAGGCTATCTTCTTTGGCTTTTGATCCGCTTGTTTGGATAGCTTTGTTGTGATTGTAGCTATTCAAGTCACTATTTTTGGACTATCTAGGTGTCCTTATGTATATTTTGGATGTATTTTTGTTTTGCATACATTGGAGGATCGTATTTGGTTGTTGATCTTCAAATCGTTGTATGGATGAGTTAAGGAACATGTTGTAACTTTGATTCTAACTTTGGAATAACAAGTTACTTTTTTTTATTTTTATTTTTTTTATTTTTATTTTTATTTTTTTAATTTTTGATTAAAATTTGTCATTTTATATCACATCACAACATCTCCCCCATATCGGTTTGTGTAAACCAGATCCAAATCCTAGGCTCTATCAAGTGCCGAGAGGGATCAAATTTCCCGAGGTGCATTTCAGATTGCACTCAAGGAGCTTTTACAAGATCTCCCTCATATAATTAATTTTTACTTTTTATTATTACATTTTATTTATGGCCAACAATATCCACAAACACTCGACTCACAAGATCTCTCTCATATTATTACTTTTTACTTTTTATTATTACATTTTATTTATGGTCGGCAATATCGACAAACACTCGACTCACAAGATCTCCCTCATATTATTACTTTTTACTTTTTAATATTACATTTTATGCAATCACATCACCACATCTCCGCCATATTGGATTGTAGAGTGCCTCTCGTGTGTATATATATATATATATATATATATATAAGCTAGAACCCACAGGGATTTAAACTTGTGACCTTCCATTTACAACTTCCCATCTTTCAATATTATTTACATTATTCCATTTAAAATATTTAAAATACTTATCTCTTAATATGTTCCTTCTAAAATTTATCTTTTTTTTTTCCTTCTCGTTATTTTTTACTTTAACTAAGTTATAAATATATATCTAAGTATAACAAGTTGCAATAATGTCCAATATAATATAATAATAATAATAAAAACACATTGATTTTATATCTTAATACTGAAAAATATTTCAAAAGTTGATTATTATACGTTATAATTTTATATCACAAAAATCACTCAATCAAATATTCTCACATAAAAAACACACCCAATATATATTTTACTTAAAAATATTCCAAAAATTAATTATTATACATTGTAATTTTATATCACAAAAGTCACCCAACCAATTATTCTCAAATAAAAAATCATCATTGTGATAATCCAATGATCATAAAATTTTTATTATATTATATTAATCTTTTTAAATTTTTTTATTAAATAATATTTTTTATTTTATTTTATTTATTATATTAATCTTTGTAAAAACATTGTCATGTTCTATTTAAGTCATTTACAATACACCATACACATTAAATTAAACCAAAAAATTTATAAAAATATTTATTATAATAAATTTATTCATTATTATTTACTAAAACATTAATATCAATTTGATTATTATACATTATAATATATATCACAAAAGTTTCTTCACCAATTATTCTCACATGAAAAACAAAACCAATACTTTTTTACTTAAATCATTATCCTCTAACTCAATGCTCATTATCTTTTCTGTTTTATTATATTATATCTCTGGTATTATATTAATCTTTCTAAAATGATTTATTTTAATAAATTTATATATTTTATTATATTAATATGTGTAAAGATATTTATTTTAATATATTTATTTATTATTGATCGAAGCATCAATATCAATTTACTTCTTTTGGTGTTTTTCATTATTAAATTCACACTATCAATCAATGTTTCTTTTAATATTATTTATATTTGATTGTCTTTGAACTTCTTTCAATATTATTTATAGTATGTTATTTTAAATTTTAAATTCAATATTGTTTATATCTTATTATAAATTTTTAATTCAATATTGTTTATATCTTATTATAAATTTTTAATTCAATATTGTTTACATTATTTCATTTTAGTTTTTTAAATACTTAAATTTATTTCAATATTTTAATATTATTTACATTATCTCATCTTAAATTTTTATTTCAATATTAAATACATTATTCCATTTTAAATTTTAAGATACTTCCGTATAGGTCTCTTTTTTCTACTTCCTTAATAATACACTACCTCATTCTTGACTGTGAAGATATTCATTTTAAAATGTCTCATTTTTCTACCTTCTTATTTTGAATTATGTTGACTTATACAATTAGTGTATTGTATGTGAATGCCAAAAATGTTTTGAGTTGTGTTTACTTATACAATTAGTGTATTGTATGTGAATGTTAAAAATAGCTAATGTATGTTATTTAAAATATCAAAGATATTTATTTAATATAATTTGATTTGAATTTTTTTACTAAATTTTAATAAAATAATAAAATATTAATTTTATATTAAAATTAAAAATCTCATAGATTAATTTAATTTTAATAATAATAATTAAAAATACAATACTAAAACAATCTTAATTGTTAATTATTATGTATTGTAATTTATATCACAAAAATTAATTTTAAAGTAGACTTTATTTTACTGTAAAATATATTTATAATATATTGGTGATTTTAAAACTATCCCGTTAGCAATTTGGATAAACTCAATTCAATTGATTACATTGAATTTTTCTTCAAAAATAAAATAAATTTTAAGGATATATAATTTCTTCAAAGTGTATGAATCTTGGTGAATTTTATTAATTTTTAAATTTTTAACTATAAAATATTTGGTAATTTAAAAAAAAAAAATTCAAAATTTTAAGGATTTTATATAGTTTTTGGACAATTTTGACAATTTTTAAATTTGAACGAATCATCTTTAAAAAAAAGATAAATTAGTAATTTAAAAGAAAAAAAATTCTAAAAATATTCCATGAACTAAATTTAACTTAAAATTTTCATAAATGATATAAAATAAAACTGCAATAACATGAATGAGTAGATAAACTTACTCAACTAACACTGAGTTGCCTCATTTTCCTTAAAAAAATGCTCGTGTCCATAGAAAATAAGCGATGCATCCAGCTATTATTGCTTGTTTCAATAATCCACTCTGGGTGATTTGCTTTCCTCACAACCTCTACGTGGATAATTTGTAGGAACCTCAAGTCCGTTTGTTTTGGTACACGCTTGTGAAGAGTAGATCCTCATCCATCTAGTAGCAGAATTATAATTATATGTAAACTTAGCGTCATTCTTCAATGTATCCCAGCGAACTTACTTACGACAATTATATACATTAACAAACCATTACAACTTTATAGTTTCATTATTCCGTTTATTAACTCAGACACTGTGTAATATTTGTTAGGTTGATATTTACATGATATAAGTGTTTATATTTTAGAATTTGGGGTATTGGATTAATAAGTACATAATTTTTTAGATTGCATCATGATGTTACAAGTATATTGTCCAGAGGTAGTTCAGCTATAAATAGCGAGTGATTACAATTACTTAAGAAAAAAGAGGACTAGAAAAATCTATTTATTTTATGATAATAATTCTAAATTTAAAACAAACAATTATAAAAAAAGATATTAAAAATATCTCAGTTTACATCAATTTATATAAACTGATAACTAATAACCAAATAGTATCGTGAATTATGGACAATTAGTGACACTTAACTTGTAGTATCTACATTAAAAGACGACTTAAACCAGGTATAATAACCTCGTTTAAATGAAGTATAGTAGCCGTGCCTGTAGATCTACCATCCCATAGAACACCATAAGGAACGACTGGCCATGAATACGGCCAGCTTATTGTTGTTTTGCAACAATTGTGCAATCTTCCTCTAGCGCCATTGGAAGCAATTGATGCTATCACCTGGTATGCCAGCAAAGTGACTGAAATTTACGAGATTAAAAATAAGAGCAGGCGTAGTTAACTTTCAAATGCAAATCGAGGCCTTATACTTCATTCATTAATGAATTAAATGGGCATACACAGTGCAATGGACAGTTTTTGCAGAGTCTCTTTGCCTTCTGAAAACTTGTGTGGAAAATGGAACAGTTTCTTTCTTTCTGGCGTTCTATGACGACCTTGTAGCAACTTATTCACAACTGCTATATGACAGGCAACCATGACTCTGGTAAACTCGAAGATGAATAAAGGGAGTAATTATTGTTACTACTTCGGACGCATATCACATCTCATAACTAGCGCGTGATCAAACATCACACTACCTATGCAACAAATTTTAACGCGCTAGTGTCATGGGAATGGCAACAACATATGTCGAAGCATGAATGGAGGGTGGAGATCAATTCACTGATTTTGAAACCATGGTTACTCAGACCTAAAAACAAATTAATATCATGTCAAAATTGGTCATTGTGTGTTGTGGTCGATAATATATAAGTCACACTAATTTTGGTGAACCTCATGATTCCTTACAAAGTCATCTTACAGACATACCAACAGATCTATGTCACATTGAGCATGTCACTCTGCAACTCACATAGAGAAAATGTTTTTGTTGAAAAACCACAAAAAAACATGTATAGATTAAACTCATCAATGTGCTCAAGCACTATTTCATTTTCGGATGGACTTTAATATATGAATCAATTAAAAAAAACGTTATTGCAAGTTTGCATATAATCATATCTTGCAAATGACTGTATTTATTACAAGTTTTAAGTGTTACTAATTGTTTATATCTTAGTTATAAACTATCACATGTAAATTGAGATATTTTTATATATATTTATAATTGTTTATTTCAAATTTAAAACAAAGTTTATAAAATAAATTTTGACATAAATATAAGAAAATAACCCACCCTTTTCCATCCTAAATTATAAAATATAAAAACCAATCAACTTTTTACAAATGCCATATGACTTAGTTTTGATTTTACAAATGCCATATAACTTGGATGGAAACCATAGAAGCAAATCTGACGATGACATACATATTGAGATTGAGATAATACTGCATCACATATGTCATATAACTTGGATGGAAACCATAGAAGCAAATCTGACACGATGACATACATATTGAGATTGAGATAATACTGCATCACATATGTAATGTAGGTAGTGAAAATAGATAGCTGTCTTCAAACAAAGTAGTTTTGGTAACATAATTTGGTGGAAATATTCAATAAGTGATATAATTTTTTTTTTTGTAATTCATAACATTTATTTTCTTGAACTAACTCGTTAAAGTATTTAATAGTTTGCTTAGTTTATTTATGAGTTCACTAAGCTTTATCTATATTAACTCTTTCTTTCTATATATAAACTTGGTATAACTTTTTGTTTGTAATTCATAACCTTTACCCACTGCAACTAACTCACTAAGGTATTTATTAATTTGCTTAGTTTATTTATTGATTTCATTAAGTTAAATATATATTTAACTCTTTCTTGGTATATATGACTATCTCCTTAGCATGTTAAATTGAAAAATGATTTAGTTGTCTTCCTTCTCTAACCCCATAGTTCTATGTCTATGTTGAAGAATTTGATGCCTAGAAAATGGTCATAATGCATTTAAGAAATTTAGTGTTAATGTCTCATTTAAATAAATATACACAAACTAAGGAATATCAATAGAAAATAAATAAAAAACAAAACGAATTTAAAGACTTAGAAGTTGGTGGACTTACGTGCACTAAGCTAAAACAATGAAACAATTGGAATGTATAGACAAAGCTACTAATATTTTTAGTAAATGTTTATGTTATCAACATAATGCTGGCTAAAAAATACTTCTTTAAATCTTAATCATGTATCATGATGCATAGTGATATATACACTATGAAGTTGTTAGTCTTAGCCTGCATTATGAGCATTTTTTTCAATAGGGTTTATATATTGCTCCACATCGAGTTTGAGATCTATCTCTATCATAATACATAACGATAAATACACTAACAATAAAAGTCACAAGATCATCAGTGTTGGCATATAGTGTGAGAGTGTTTTACAACAACATTTGTATATTGCTCTATATCGACGTTGAAAGCTATATCTATCTTTTCACTACATGTTGGTGGACAAGCTCAACAATTATTTCATAGTTTCTTAAGCATTTTTATTGATTCTCATTTTGCAACTCCTTCTAATTTCGTAAGATTTATTCATTGCTTATTATGTATGTAGTAAAAATTCATTCAAGGATTACTTATTTGGTTTTAATGCATTGGCACCTAATGTACTTTTACCTTTCAATTATATTTTAAAAAGATTATCTCCATTTTTCATGTTATGTATCACTAGTCTACTCGTAGGTATTTTCTCACTTTACCTATTTTATACAACTTAGTGGTTCCTTGATGGGTAACACTTATGGAGAATTATGGTAGCAATGTTTTTCACAGCAATTTAATTATATAGATTTTCCTTGACGTCTCACCAAGATAAGAAAGTTGTGTGACTTAGAGAAACAATGCAACCACAATTAGTGATAACTATTCCTAATGATGGTTATAATACAACTACAACTATTGATAACTATGTAAGATGAGAACCATAAAAGCATTATGCTTATGTTGATCACTTAATCCAATTCTAGTACTAGTATAATTGACTAATTACATATAGATGTTTGTGTAACTAATTATGCATATAATGTATGCATAATCTTCATGTATTGTTCATTTGTTTTACAAAATTGAGCAACTAACATATACTTATAGATATTCGAGATCATCACAAGAAACACACAATATGCAGAAAAACATTTACCCTCAATAACTAAAAAACAATGAGAATAGAGCATAAGACAAAAACTTAATGTCATGTTATGACCTCTAACTCACTTCAACAATAACTTTATTAGTCAACACCCAATTCAATAAATAGTGGATGGTTTCTCACACATGTGATTATGGCTCTTAAGGAACATACCACACAACTTCTAGAAGTTCACTATCTCTATAGGAAAAAATAGCTAAAGCTCTTCGCTGTGGAGTGACACACTAACTTATCCAGCAATATCTCTTCTCTTTCTCACAAGTTTGGGCATGTACATTCATAGATTGGTTTGATTAATTACTCATCAAATAATTTGATTTGGTCTTAATTACTCTAAATTATTATATTACACAAGGTATACTAAGGACGAATAACTTTGTCTCTCAATGAGCTTGCTTAACACAACGATCATTTTTTACTCGATATTAATTGCTTATGTGATGCACCCTACTGAAAAACCATTACTTTGTCATTGATCTTTCATGTTTTTGATGTGTCCATGTCATATCAACATAGGTTCGACAATCCATTGTGCAAAGTTAATCTCAAATTTCTTATGATTTCCAACAACGTTTTTCTTTCATGAAAGATAATGTCTCCACATAATAGTATTTTATAATGAATTTAAATACAAATTATTGACACTGCCACTACAAATGTTGAAAACGTTTAAAAATACAACATAAAAGGATCTAATATAGAAAAATGGAAATATAAAAATATTCAAGAAATGTGCTTACCCCATAAAAATAGGGTTTATGACACCTATCTAGACAACTTGTAATGTATATATTTTTCACTTTAGTACTCACATATATCTAACTAGTAGAGGTGTCATAGTGAAGCCTAATTCTATGCCATGTCCATGTGTGCGTTGCATTGCGTGTTAATGAATTAGTTACCTTTAATCATTCATTACAAAGGATCTTTTGTTATGGTCACTCTCCCTTGAGTCACCTTATATTAGCATAGATGCACAACCTATTAGGGATGTCACATAGTGCTTAGGTAACGTCCCCTTCTTTACCTATCATCTTGTTTTTGGTTTGTGGTTATTGGTTTGGCTCCATTATCCCTCATGGAACTCATTTGAGGTACTTTCCTACTTCTTGGGTTCTATTAGGGACTCCAACTGTGATCCAACCCCCTTATCTAGCCGATAGTTGGTTTAGATACCTCATTTTGAGTCCTCAACATCCAAAGTCTATTTTGGGTCACTTAATTAGGGATCCATATGTCAAACCTTCCTTAATATTGCATAGTTTCTTGGTGTCAATTGAATCATGACATTTTGGAACTGTACCACCACAATTTGGAAAAATATTTTATTAAATAACTTAATACATAGGTGTTGTCTACCAAAGCATCAAATTACTAATATTGGACCACAATTTATTGAGATCAATTCCCATTACGGATCTTTGAATATTATTCATACTATCTCATTTTTTGTCTTTAACTTTTAAAACACCTTGTTCTCAAAGTGTTCCTTCTAAAACAACTCTTTAAGACTCCAACTTTTCTCTACCTTCTTATTGAGTTGTGTTGACCTCTGCAACTAGGTTGGAAATGTGCATCTCACTCTTGAAAATTGATACTAGATTGTTGATATATATATATATATATATATATATATATACATATATATTTGACAATTTCAATAATGAGGAGACTCGATGGAGCTCTGCACCCAGGGCAGTTGCGCGAGGTCGAAGGTGAAAGGTCGAAGATCGCGGACGAAGTTCATAATGGCGCATCAAATCAGAGCGTACGTCACACGAAGGTAAGCAAGTGGGCAAGTAATATGCACCCGGCAGCAGACTATTTAAGACTGCTGACTGCTGCGGGGCTCTGACAAACGACAACTCTCCGTGCGCATCCTGTTCTCGGCAAGAACTTTCCGGCTACCATGTTTGCATGTCCATCGTCCGGGTGAGCCATATGATATTATGGATGCCTATACCAAGAGACCAAAACCCTGCCCATGCATATCATGCATGACATATCCCGTCGCTTCATTGTTCTGACACCTTTTTCAAGAGGCGAATTTGAATTTTGAATTTCAAATGCCGCGCTCCATAACATCTATCAGTGATGGCTCCTCGCACCCATTGATCCCCTTCTCCGCCCTGGCAGAAGCTGCCGCTGTAATAAAGGATCTCTCCAAAAAATTGTGGTCGACAGTTTGAATCCTGCACAATGCACAATGTTTAGCGGAGGAGCGCCTTACAGGGCTTGCAAGTTTCTTAGAAGGAAATGTGTGAAAGGCTGCGTGTTTGCTCTATATTTTTGCTGTGATGAAGGAGCCGAGCGGAGGAGAAAGTCTCTCTCAGCAAAATTGTGGTCGGCAGTTCGAATCCTGCACAATGCACAATGTTTAGCGAAGAAGCGCCTCACGGGGCTTGCAAGTTTCTTAGAAGGAAATGTGTGAAAGGCTGCGTGTTTGCTCTATATTTTTGTTGTGATGAAGGAGCCGAGCGGAGGAGAAAGTCGCTCTCAGCTTCAAATTCCGAGCCATTGACTCTTCAAGCCCTCAAATTCCACAGTGGCGGTCGGTCGTCTTCACCAAGGCCTTGCTCCCAGCAGGGTGAAGAGTGAATTGATCGTGGGAAGACCCTGTCTAGTGGCGAAGAAGATGATGGATTCTAAGAATGAAGGTGTTATCGATATATTGGATTCTAGGCTCTCCAGTGTCCCTCTGCACGAAATTATGCATGTGTTTTATGTGGCAATCCTGTGTCTATTAGAACACAGTGGGGAGATACCAACCATGAGAGAAGTTTTCCAACTGCTTTCAGAACCTCCAAAGATAAGGCGCTTCACCTGTTACAGAACTTAAGTATTCCAAGGACCCAGTTGCTGCTGCTAGTCTTGCTCAGTCTCATCCCGATCTTCTTATCATATAAATCGAGGTTCCTCCTCTATATTTTCCCCTCGTTAGTTTTGGTAATATGGGTGATGAATCTAGTTGCTTGAAAAGAAGCTTATAGCTTACTGTACAGACATGCGTGAACGATGGGTAATGTGCAATTTTCTTGGTCAATTTAGCGGTCAATAGAGTGGGGGGATTGATTGGTTGCAGCTATAGTGTTCTCAAACTATTTTTTTTGCTTTCTCTATATGTGGATGTCACGCCAAAGCCTCCATCCATTTTGTAGATCAAGTCATCATAATAGCTCTTTTAAGTTTTTACATTATCTCGCTATAGTTTTCATATGCATATCAGTTGTGCAAAACCATTTACAATGTTTAGATAAGATATATATAAGCAATGGAAGTTCTTAAACTAAAAACAAGAAATTGTCTCTCAGAGCATGCGTAGGTGCAACAGCATGCAAGAGACTAGATAGATGAATCATGAGGGTGGGGGTACCAAGAGAAGGATAGACAAGATTAGCAATGGAAGACACTATTATGTTTTGTAAGATGTTATAATTAGTGATGATCCAATATTTGAGTGATATATATACTTGTAATTTATGTTGTTAATTGCGCTAATGCTATACACGTTTTTCAAATTTAGAAACGGTCTGGATTGTTGTGAGTTTTTTAATATAACCATAGTGTTCGGTATTTTCATGGATTCCACCTCATGTTTATTTGAAAAATCACATATTAATTAAATAATTAAATAGTGAAAGAAACCCATGTTTACGAGATGCACTTAAGTAGACCGTATAATGTCACATAATGTCAGAGAATATGTACCTCACAATGCATCTTTTTCATACTTAACCAATGAATCTGTATGTGTTACATACTCATTACATATATATCAGTTGTATATACCAATGATTATAATACTAGAGTGTATATTGTTCGTGATATATTTCCATGTACATATGGAAAGGCACAAACAATTTTTCTATTTGCATTGTCCTTATGTTCATGTTCATGATTTTGTTATCTGTCATGGACATTGTTACCTGTGGTTTTTGTTATTATAGACCCAAATAGTTATACCATCTTTGATAAGTTTTAAGTAGAATGGAAGAATTGAGAGTATTGCGTTAATATATGTCTGAAACACATTATTATTATTATTATTATAAACTTCTCATTTGAAAGGTATCTTTGCAACATTTTCGTGAATAGATTATTCAACAAAATATTCATTTTTTATACTTCAAAACATGTGTCATATCCATCTAAATGGAATTCCAATGTTATCCTCAACCTTATTTTGTGAATAAGTATCCCTCTCATTGTGGAAGCCTTAATTGATATTACATTTTACAATTCTAAGATGGAATTCACAACCTTTTCGTTTCAATACTTGATTAGGATTTGAATTTGACAATGAGGAATCATCATCCTATATATTGAATTTCTCATAAATGTCTTGCTTACAGAATTGCTTGGTTATGTACACCATAACAACTGCAATGTTCCAATCAATTATACTTATTTGTGTCATTATGAAAAACATCAACTCAAAGCATGCCTTCCCAACACACAACATATCATTTAAAAAAAAACAAAAGTGACGATGCACTAATGTGTCTAGGAACATCAATAACCAAGATTTCAAATCATGCTTTACTAACATCGAAGTAATCTGCTACTGTAATAAAAAAACAAGTAGGCTCCAAGTAGGTTTTCACTTGCTCCAATATTGTATAAAATTTCAAATTGTCAAAGCCCAAATAGTTCATAGATGACAGAGAACATGAGAGGCCATTACATACCAATGGACATGCCAATCAAAATGTGTCTAGGAACATCAATAACTAACCTTTCAATCTATGCCCTACTATTGTGGAAGTATCTTTCCAACATAATAGAGAACAAGTAGGCTCCGAGTAGATATGCACTTGCTCCAATGCTATATAAAAATTTCAAAATAATGAATCCCAATAGTTTATAGATGACATGTAAGATGAGAGTCCATTGTGTGTCATTGTAAATGCCAATAAGAATGGAGGCCAAATATAGGGATCCAAAAATTGCAGAAGCAATGAGGAGATGACCTACATATGTGACCAACAAGGCTAGGGTTAGTAGAAAGAGCTTAATAACTGGATAATCTAGAAACCTACAATAAATGTTGTAATTCCATGATCAAATAAAATTATTGTAATTCCATATGAGGTAGACACAAATGGAAGATGGACCACTAGCCTAAAATTCTAGGTAAAAATATAAAATCCCTTTGTTTATTATTTCTTAACTTGGTAACATAACTAATGTTGTAGGAAATATGTGACAATAATCAAGGAACTACATTGCGAATGGACAACAATGCTAGAAGTAATCTAGTTAATTGAGTAAACATCCATGATGCAATCCCACCACAATATCATATCCTACTAGCAAGAATAATATAAAAGGCCTCTTAAGGTTTTGTTTCACTAAGCCATTATTTCCACCAATGCTGAGCATAATGCACAATTTACAAGTCAAAACTACAAACTAATTGAAGCTCCAGCCCAAACAAATTTCACAAATATCAAAAGTCTAAGCAAAGTAGAAATAGATAATCCAACAACCTACAATATAGGCTATAATGCCATGATCAATTAATATTATTGTAGTTCCATATGAGAGAGACGCAAATGGAAGATGGACCACTGGCCTGAAATCCTAGGTAAAAATGTAAAATCCCTTCATCTATTATTTCTTAACTTGGTAAAATAAGTAATGTTGTGGAAAATCTATGGCAATCGTAGAAATACATTGCCAATGGAAAATAATGCTAGAAGTAGTCTAATTATTGGAGTAAATATCCACAATGCCAATCCCACCACAATAGCATATCCTACCAGAAAAAATAAAAATAAAAGGCCTCCTCTAACCAAAATAAAAGGCCTCCTATGACCTTTTGTTTTATCGAGCCATTATTTCCACCAAAACTACAAATTAGTTAAATCTCTAGTCCAAACAAATTCCACAAATATCATAGCTATAAGCAAACGTAGAAATATATAATCCAACAACCTACGATATAGATTGTAATGTCGTGATCAAATAAAATTATTGTATCTCCATATGATATAGTTGAAAATGGAAGATGGACCATTGACCTCAAATTCTAGGTAAAAATATAAAGCCCTTCATTTATTATTTCTTAGCTTGGTGAGGTAAGCAATGTTGTAGAAAATCTCACAATCAAAGAACTACATTGCCAATGGATGAATCTATGAATATGGGTAATACTTTTCAATGAAATGTGGTGAATCTTTTTTGGTATTTTTCATATTTTTTATATTGAAGCTGTGAAAACTCATATAAGCCTTGTGAATTTTGATTTGTAGTTAAAAGAAGTTGTAGGGAATTGTGTTGTCTTTCTAACAATATTTTTTCCAAAAACTATTAGTGCCATTTAATGTGCCAAAGTTGCTTTTAATTAAATACTTGTCCTTGCAAATTAATGGAAAATTTAACAAGTGAGTTTGTTTCAATCAAATAAATTCAATGTTCAATATATAATTTTCAATATATATATATATATATATATATATATATATAGGAGGATGATCTACACAAAACTTAGTAGATCACACACACACACACACACACACATATTTTGTTTTTCAATTATAGTTTTTATTATTTTTTGAAGTTGACTCATTAATATTTGAATCACATTTTATATAATTTTTTCTTACATTTTATATAATTTGAATCAACATTTTTCCAACTATTTACATAAATTGAAAAGCCAAAAATACACTTTTGAAGAGGAAAGATTCACAAGGATCCCACATATATTTTATAATTTTTTGGTTGATTATCTTTTATGCTATTAATTTTTTTCTAAGCACTTTTGAAATCATGGGAAAATAATTTAGTATAATTTTTAAAATGTGTGTGTATGTGAAATCAAAAGTGTGAAAATTTTATGCCATTTGATAGAGTATCGATCGAGGAATCCATTGGCCTTAACTCCACCACTTAAAATGAATGAGATGAAGGGGTTTCACCCTCTAGAAGCTACAAGTAAAAAAATCCCACAACAAGAATGCTAGAATTCTACAATTAAAGCACTTGATCAGGCTAGTGATCTCGATTGGGATCTTGTAAACACAATGTAACTAAGGGTTTGGTATGTACAGGAGCTTGATCAAGCTCCTGTAACAAACTAAAACCTTATTTCAGAGTGTTAAAGAGATTCAAAAGTGTAGTGGGAAGAGGAACTCAATCGAGCTCCTACAACACATGAGGAAATTTTAATATATTACATAAATCCAACTACTTATTCATAAAAGAATAGAGAAAACATAAGTGAACCAATTAGAGGTCAACAATCAACATTGAAAAAAAGGCTCTTGAAAGAATAAATTGATCAACAATCAAGATAGAAAAGTTTAAAAAGTGTAGTATAAAATATGATTGCCAATAGGTTAATGAAAGTCAAGTACAAGAAAAAGCTAGAGAGAGGATGAGACAAAGACGAGTAGAATTGAGAGAATAGAAAGAAAAACATGTAGGTCAACCCATTGATGAACCTTCAATGCATATAATAAGACACTCTTCAGGGCAGTCAATTCAAGGAAATATAGATGATTCTTTAGGTTTTTATTTAACTAGATTAAAATATATATCTATTTTATACTTATTTAGGTTTTTATTTAGCCATTAAAATGCACATCTATTTTGTAATTACTGATGTGTATTCCTTTAAATGTTTAGTTGAAACCATTAAGCAATGCAATAAATCAAAGTGAAACCTTAATTTAAGCAATGTAATTAACCAACTTACTTCCACTTTGTTTGGGTCACAAAAAAAATTATAGTCTAAGTTAGGATTGTTGGGTTAGGCATTCAAATATTGCCTCTCAATCATTTCTCATTCGAAACATAGCTTTTTTTTACTAGAGAGATTGAAATCATTTTATACCAAGTGTGAAAAGAACAAGCTAATAACGATGTGGTGCCCCAGGACGTGGTCCAATGTTTCTCTAACATTTCTTGAGCCATCTAGCTCTTGTTTACTTGTGAACCATGACCATTCAAGGTCAAATCTCTTATTTGCACTTGTGGAAGGTATCTTAGTGGCCAAAATCTAGGACTATCACCAAGGTGACTTTTGTGGGTTGTGATTATACCTAAGGCAGATAGTTGTTGGCTGCTAGGATATGCCCTTAGTACTATTCACTATAAATAAATCTATCATACCTTCACTAGTCATCTTAGGGGGGCTTCGTCCCATGTTGTTGGGACTTTTGGAAGGCTCGGTTACATTTTTATAATAATATTAACAAGAGTCATAGAAAAATCGATCAACATGCACACTATAAGCTATGTCCATCCATGAACCAAACACCATATTGTTCACCATTAACACCAGTCATCCAACAAAATATTACACTAAGGAAAGTCTTGTCCTCTACACAATTTCCTAGTTATTAGGGGCATTCCTTGGTGACCCAACCCAACCACCACCTTTAATTTCTTTACCTGTCTATACCATGTTAGCAACAAATGAGGAACCTTCGACCTTGTTACATATGTCAATTATGCCATCATCACTTACCACTTCATGTCATGCATTAGGCATGACCTCCTCCTTCTCCCCATAGAGGGGATCCCATTTCACATATCCCATTTTTCTTTCCCACACCAAATGTAACTAAGACTCTAGTATTTGGTTATGAAGATACCCTAATTTCACAATATTTTTCTTGTTGTGCAACTAGAAGTTTTAGTCTAGGGATGTGTATATAGCATTTATAAACACACACACACACACACACACACACACACACACACACACACACACACACACAATGTGTCACACACTATGACCAAGAACAATACATGTAGAGGATACAAGTGGGGTCATCATAGTATCCCCTTCTACACCTTTGTTGGTACTTGACTAGTAGTACCATATCAGACAAAATATGTTTATGGGTTTGATTGTACACATATCCTAAGATATATTGAAATCCTCATATGCATACAAGAAACCATGTTTAGATGAATTTAAACAATCTATATCTATAGTACACTTAGCATAAAACTCAAGGATATCATTCTCATGTACCTGGGAATTGGGCAGTATCGATAAGGGTACAAACCATCCTCCTTAGTCAGTGCCATGAAAGACTAGCCAAATACTACTATTGGAAACCCAATGTTACATTACAGAGATATATATCCTGATACTTCGTTTCCCATAAGAACTTGCACAAATCTAGATGAATTAAATAGAGGAAAATACCTACACCAATTCTCTTGAAAGGATCGGGGTCAAATGATCATTCTCAAACCTAAGGTCACAAGCATGCTAGGAAAACATTCCAAGGTTATCACTAATCAATGACAAAAGATGAAAGAGAAAGTTGGATTTTTTATTTTTCTCCACTAGAAGAGAAATTTGCACCAAAATTTTCACCATGGATAATACCCTCTAAATATGGTAAGTAAAATAGAATTTCAAAATTTTCAAGATACTAATCAACACTATCTTAATGATATTCGGAAAAAATGGTGTAATATCCCTCCTTTTACCTTTATCAGAATTTAAAAAAAAATAAAAAAAATAAAAATAAATAAATGTATATTGTAATATAAGAGGCCTTGGTGAGGAGCTCAAGGCCAAGGCCCCACCAGTGGACCTTGAAAGTACCATTATGATATTATTCTAAGTTTTAATGTTATTGTAAAGTACGGGACTAAAACGATAAGTAGCTGAACCCTTCAAGGGGAAAGGTGAGATGGCCCATCCGCGAAAGTTTATTTGAACTACCCCTATTACAAAGAAGCTCAACATTATGTTCACACATAATTATCGTAAACTATGGTAAGCTCAAGAAGGAGGAAATTATCCTGGTCCTACAGGTACATACTGGAGGTCCATAATTAATGGCTTATAATACCATAATGAGGATAATATATTTATCCAAGAATAAAATAATTTATGGCTTATAATCTCAAGGTAGAAGGAGGATAATATATTTATCCAAGAATAAAAGAATAATATAATGTGTGACTTATAATGCCATTCATCCTAAAGTGGAATGAGATAACTAGTACTTAAATAATTTAACAATTAAGATAGAAATTAATTCCTGATTATCTTGAGCTTCCCATGTCGAGGAACGTGGGCACTTGATGTAATTACTTAGTGGTTGTAGCTAAGCGATAGTGCTCCTTAAAAGGAGGAATCAAACTCAGTAAAGGGAACATTTTCCTTACCTTCCGGGATTCTCCTTGCATGTGTTCCTCGATCATTTCTTCCACTTGGAAAGGAAATCGTTGTTTCTTCCACCACTTGGCACTCAAGTGGAGTTGGAGTTACCGATTTTCTCCTTTTATTTATTTGGGGTAGACAACAATTGCGAAAAAGGCGACAGTACTTGGAGATGCGAGATAGCGAACTACACAAAGGATTGTCTCTCCGTTAATATTTGATGCATAGTCTATCTTAGATCTGGGGAAATCAATAGCGCACGGGCGGGGCAAACATATGGCAAACATATGGTTCTCAGGAATTAGGGCATCCCTCTGTTTTTCTTTGACTGCAAGTTTTCATACTATTGGTTAGCTCGGGATAGGATGGCTGGGGGGCTCGCTCTCTCTGTTCAAAAGGAGAGACTTTGAATTTAGGATTCTGGGGAAATGTTGGTTGAAAACCTTTTCTTGTTTTATGGTCCCGGTTGCAGCTTGGGGTTTGAGATGGGGGTGGATAACTTTAGTTGATTTCAGATTCATTGTTTGTTATTCCTTGGGTTATGTTCTGTCGCCAAGAACGCCGAGATCGAGCAGTTCGCACAATAGATCTAGAAGAGATAAGTTCGCAGACGAGTTCAATCTTGAATTGCTGTAAGTTTTTGATTGAATGTTTTCGTTTGTTTTAAATATGATGCATTCTTCCATGAACGCCGAGATCGAGTTGTTCGCACAGCAGAGCTGGAAGAGATAAGCTCCCAGACGAGTTCAATTCGGATTCGTTGTAAATTTTTGATTGAATGCTTTGGTTGATTTTTAATTATGATGCCTCGTTGCCAAGAACGCCAAGATCGAGCTGTTCGCACAGCAGATCTGGAAGAGATAAGCTCGCAGACAAGTTGAATTCCGATTTTCCTGTCAATGTTTTGATTAAATGGATGTTATATTACACTTTTGCGATTGAAGAAATTTGTTATCCATTTTCGATGATCGATTTAAACCGTGCATACGTTAGTGCCTTATAGACTTTAGGGTTGTTAAATTTCTATACGCCATTAACGCAGAGTTGACCTCGGATTTATGTTGATCCCCTACATCACGAAATTCATCCACAGGGAGAGATGCATTCTGATCGCTGCATTTTCAGTTTGATTTCTTTAGGTATTTACATGTCATACTTTTGCTGCTTCGATCTTAATCCAAATCGTTGCATACATTTTCTGCCTCCATCTCAGTTTGACCGTCGCACATCTATTACTCTGCATATCGTTGACAGAGTTTACTTATACAACACTTCTGCACCCATTGCTCGATAGAACCTTCTTTCGATAAGTAACTTATGTATTGGCTTAAACTCTGCACACATAATAGGTTAGAGGGAATCGTTATTATTTCTGTTTTAAAAACCATGAAGTTCCTGGATGGCGTGAACGCCCCGAATTCCACCCTTAAGATTACGTTATGCTAGTATATATTTCCGAGATGAACGTAGAGATTCTATTCTTTCAACGTGTCAGCTAATGCTGGCTCTTCATTGGCATGATAGTTTTTAGTTATACAAAGAAGCTATTCTTTTTGCGTGTCAGCTAATGCTGGAGTATCGATCCAGCGTTCTCACGCCTGACAAAGATATAGGTACAGTGTGTCTCCTAGATCTGCTTGACAGGTTGTATAGATCTAGCAGCCTTCATGCCTGGCAGGGATAGAGGATCAGGGCGTCTCGTCGATCTTTCTTGACAGTAATAACCGGTAAGATCTGAGCTATATGTTGACCTCTGCGATGGAGGCAAGATAATTTTCTTTGAACCCTGAGCAAGTTTTATTATGCCTTATAACTTTGATTTTTCCCAGTTTTGTTTTATAGTGGCGTTGTTAAAAATGTATACTATTGCCTAAAAGAAAATCGGGGATATAGCTGTGAGCTATTCAGATCTCTGCCTATATAGATATATCGTATACCCTTAGAAGACCGCTTGCTGGAAACGGTTAAACTTTGTTTGACAGATGTGATGTTAAATATTTATAATAGCGTGAATACAGCTACAAGCTATCCGGATTTCTGCTTAGATATATATTGTACATATATATATACAGTATGAACATCGTTTTGTTGGAAACGGTTATTTTCTTTTATATATACCCGGGATTGAAATCCCCTTGGATCTCTGTGGAAATGGTATTTCTACACGAATCCGCACGAAGCTTTGTCCCTATAGATCTCTGCTTATCATTTTGTGGCATTGAATTCAGCAAATCTCTGTTCGTTGCTACATTACATTAACCTCTACAAGTTTGATTTCCTTGTTGTGACATAGATTGGTAACCCTCCATTTGAGAGTTAGTGCCTGGCTTCTGCAAAATCCTTATAAGTAATTATAATTAATGTTGATGCGAATACTGGTATTTGTAAACTTATATATATAAAATGTAGAGGTAAGTCCGAGAAGGACCTCAGTACTCATATATTGTCGTTGAATTCTCATGATAATACTTTCCATGATAACGGCTGAAGAAAGCCTAAAAGAAGTATAGCAACAATGATGTTGCCGGTTGTAACCACAGAGATGTAAGAAGTGAAATCCCGGGTTTGTTTATTAATATATGAGATAACCTTGCTTTGTGGACGTAGCCCAAGTTGGGTGAACCATGTTATATACGTTCTCTTATGGGTGGTCCCTTTGTGCATGATTTTGATGGTTTATTTCGTTGAGTAGTTATGATGACTTGGTTGTTATATTTGGTCTCCTCATATTAGTTATGTTAATATGTTAATGGAATTGTTTCTTATGAACATGCATATTATATAGAATGTTCCATTGCTAAAGGGTAAATTCATGTTGATCATGGTGTGTTGTGATGATCACATAGTTATGGACAATTCCGGATTCAGTTAACATTTAAGTTTACTACTCCACGGTAAGAACTTCATGAGTATGTTTCAAGTTAATAGATGATGCATTATCAGGGAAATGTGCTTAGTATCTTGGTCCTTACAGGAATGAATTATGTTTTGAAGTTTCATTATCGTTATGCAAATTTTTGCTTTACTAACTCCCACTGTTTTGGGTATGTTACATATGGTATCAGGTTGAAAACACTCGGGCTTAGTTGGGCTTAGTTGAGGAAATAATATACGCTGGTCAAGGGAACTCCATCGATAAAACGCAAACAAAGAATTATGTTCCAAAGAATCAGCAAGAGGTAATCGACAAGATGTCTTTTAAATCGCAAGTAAGTATGCTCTACTCGTTTAAGCGTTATAAAGGAAAAGCATTGTCGATATGTGAGCATTTTATATATTTCCTTACGAAGTTGAATGATCTTCTATTAATAAATACTAGAGGATGAATATCTCCTCATGCCTTACAATTAGTTTCATTAAATGATAAGAAAGTATTCCTTAAAAATGATTAAAATAGTTGGACTATGTTCCTATCTTTATCTTGGTGATCTTATTAAATATTTTCATATACATTGATCATAATGATAGTAATGAGAATCATAGGAACATTTGCATGTTCAAAAGTTTATAAGGGTTGTATAAACATAATTAGGATTATTTACCTAATGAAAGATGTACACTCATATCTGGTCGATTGATGCCATTGGTAGGGCTTTAGTACATATATGAGTCAAGTCCTAGGCATTCATCATAGGTACTTGATTGCTTCAATTCTATTTTATGAGGATTAGAAAAGTTCTAGGCTTGGAAATGTGACTATACAAAATGAAGGCAGGATAGCAAACATATTGAATCATAAGGGTTGAATGGATGATGGTTAGGTCATATAAAGATATGTATATATAGGTTGAAGTTGAAGCATTCCGAAAAGTTTATATAGTATGTGAATTATGAAAGGGTGTAAGGTACAATTAGGTCATTATAAGAAAGATCGGAAAAATTGCCGCGAATTACCTAGTTATTGATTTCACGCGCTTATGTTGGGATGATTGTATTAAGTATGTACATGAGATTGTAGGGTGGAGATGATCCTTATCATGTTAGAAAAATACATAAATTGTACTAAGGGAGTAAGTCCTGAAATTCTCTATGTAGGCTATCTGTTATGTAGAAAGAAAAATTTTATTTTTATTTTTATTTTTTTACGAGTTCGGAGTTGGAATAATAGACGTCTTACAGTGGAGGATTGATCGAAAGACGAATAGAAGAATTGACTAAATGTTATTGAGGGAGTTATATTGATCTTAGCCCTTGATAAGTAGAAGGTATGGAAGATGTTTTTACATTATATTGGATGTTATAGGCGATGGTTCCAACATAGAATGTGAGTTATGTGTTCTTACTTCTATGCTTTATTTTACGTATGAAACAGATGATATGATAGATCAGATGGTTAATATTGAATACGCAATAGATCTTCAAAGTTAATGTAAGTGATGTTACATGTGTTATTCTATGATCTCACATCCAAGAGGAATACTATACAAACAATACATGGTTAGAAGAGTTGTATGAATGATTAGTAAAGGGTCGTCCTCAGGGTAAAAGGTTGAAAGGTATAGGAATTAACTTTATTTGGTTAAATAGACGTTCTACTGTGTGAAATTTTCTATGACTAGGAAATTGTTGTACTTATTATCTCTTGTGGCATGGGATTGTATAGAATAAGGAAGTATAAATCTGTGACACGGGAACACGCTTGTACCCTTGCTTGCAGTTTTAGAAGGGATGACGGTTATAATAGAAGTATACATGTGTATTCTAAGTAGTTAATAGGATGCATATGATGAAACTGTAGGATTTTATTTTTATATATATATTCTATTTCGGTGATCCTTACTAAGAATGTTGGGATACTGGGAGTGGTTCCCAGAAGGATTATACTTTTATGTGATTAAGATTTACGATATATGCATGGATACCTTGATAATATGTATCATTTTGATATATATGTTCTTATGATGTTGAGGGGATTACTAATGTGTGTTAATACAAGTAACACATACACCTTGGCATATGAGGCCATACAATAAAGTGATATGTAGTCTCCTTCATAAAGGTATGTGACTATCTTTATGAAACTATACAAGTATATATGAAGACGCTTTATTGTTACTTACATAGTGTTGGTATGTGCAAGAAAAGTTGTATACTTAAATGGGTGCTTGACACAGTTAAAGTTAAGGATTGAGGTGAACTGAATGTAATGTCCATAGGAAGAATGTATTTCAAGGCATTATGTAATCCTATTAATTAAGCCAGTGAAGTTCATTTTTAGATGATGATCTTCTTAGTTTTATGCATAAGGGAAAGATCTTCTTACAAATATTTTATCTTGTTACTAACAGGTGAATTTGGCTGATGGTCAAAATTTTATGCAGCTTGTGGAAAGACAAGAGCATGAATATTATCCAAGGTAAAATAAGGGGGTGAGGATTTAGAACCCACATCACAACTGTTAATTATTCTTGTGATTTTGATAATTATTGTTGAATAAAGAACTAGAACTAAACTCGTCAGAGTAATCGTAAGGTTACGAAATGTAATATGATGAAATAATCGATAATTTTGAAAGAGATTTTCCTAGACTCAAGTGAGGAGGCTTGAGGGGAAATAAATTCCGGGACTCAAGCGAGAAGGCTTGAGGGGAATTATGTAAGAGTGCGTTAAGGGCACTAAAACATTCCCTAGAAATCAGGGAGTTGATAGCCGCCATGATTCTCGAATGAATCAACAGGCTGTAAAGACCTAGGCAAACTATAAAATGCATATGCGGGAGGCAGGACGCTGCTTAGTATGCATGGGAGGAAGTATTGCTGTGTGAGCACTGTGGTGTTAGGCAAGAAATCT
Source organism: Larix kaempferi (assembly GCA_027924585.1). Classification (NCBI taxonomy): domain Eukaryota; kingdom Viridiplantae; phylum Streptophyta; class Pinopsida; order Pinales; family Pinaceae; genus Larix; species Larix kaempferi. The sequence continues at coordinate 6,093,350 of BSBM01000179.1, read as the reverse complement.
CCGAAAATATTGCTGTGTGAGCACTGCGGTGTTAGGCAAGAAATATTTGAAAGTATTTCTCTGTGAGCACTGTGGTGTTAGGCAAGAAATCTCCGAAAGGATTGCTGCGTGAACACTGGGGTGTTAGGCAAGAAATTTCCTGGATCAACTGATCGATGTGTTGATTAATTAAACAGTCTACAATTCTTAGAGCATTGGATTTAAGTGTGTTTGTGATAATAAAAGCACAAAAAAAAAAAAGGGGACTAAAGATATTCCATGAATTGCAAATGATATGCTACAATAAAATGACTCATTGTTTATATTTATGAGGTGGATTATGGAATTAATGATAAGTTTCCTTTTATGGTTCCTTGAATTCCGGTTGTGTAGTGAAAAATGCAGATGTGATCGAGAGGGACTTGAAAAAGAATCATGAAAGTGCAAAGGAGGACAAACAGAAATGACAAAATAAGCAAAGGTTGACTACAGAAAAGAGGACAAACTGCTGAAAAGAATGAACACCGAGGACGGTGTTATTTTTAAGGGGAGGAGGATGTAATATCCCTCCTTTTATCTTTATCAGAATTTAAAATAAAAAAATAAAAAAAATAAAAAAATAAATGTATATTGTAATATAAGAGGCCTTGGTGAGGAGCTCAAGGCCAAGGCCCCACCAGTGGACCTTGAAAGTACCATTATGATATTATTCTAAGTTTTAATGTTATTGTAAAGTACGGGACTAAAACGATAAGTAGCTGAACCCTTCAAGGGGAAAGGTGAGATGGCCCATCCGCGAAAGTTTATTTGAACTACCCCTATTACAAAGAAGCTCAACATTATGTTCACACATAATTATCGTAAACTATGG